>CM053507.1:104752975-104811875 GCA_028627145.1 Eidolon dupreanum
ACTTCTCAACCACCTGTATCTTGATCACCTGTGTACCACATCTCTACTGAATTGGAATTTCTGAAGCGATTAACTCAGGAAGCAGTACAAAACACCAAGATAATTCTTAGTCATGTAGAAATTTAATAGCCTCTAGAGATGGTCTTGTCAAACCTCTTCTGATATGATGACACTGTTACACACAAGTTAAAGTGTTTTTTAAAAAGTACTAAAATAGACTCATGCCTTAGTAAATATGTTTATACGATAACTAGTAGCCATAAACCTAAAGTCATTGACTGCATTCCAGAGAATTGTGCTCTATAAAAAGCTATTATTAAATCTCTTGTGCCTGATGGAGTCTCTTAAAGCACATTTTTACAAGGTTTTAGACATCCCTGGTTTTGTCCTAGGCACTTCAAATAAAAACATTTCAAGATTCCTGATCTTGTAAAGCATATAGTTCATCTTATGCTAGACTTGCAATTATCATCTCTCCTAAAATTATATGGGAAATGTTATGCATATGCACTTGTATGAGGACTAAGAGTTGGTCTAAAGAATTTAACAGATCGAAAAATGTATGCTCTTGCCCCCTAGATGCATGGAGCCACTCTTGTCCTTCTGAATTTTCTCTGGGATGTAGGAGTTGAGTCAGAGTTCTCTGCTCTATTATTTAGGAAGGCATCAGTGGGCATTTCTGTGTTCTCTTTTATAACTCTGATGAAAACTGAGTTCTTTTCTCTGTTGAGTTTAGCTGCTTCCCCTAAAATGTGATTTAGGAGAATTAATGTGGGTGTTTTAACACAAGGGGACTTACAGAAAAAAAAATTAGGGTCATATCCTCCTATATTATACTCCCTGCTACTGAAAAGTCCCTCCCCCTCCTAAATGAATAGTGAGCCATGCATATTTATATAGACTATAGTTGAATGGAGGGCTGTAGAGCTGGGGCTGGTGATGAAGGCGAACGTACGCAGGCTGGCACAGCTGAATATCCATGCATTCTTTACGTTCTTGTATCTTATTTGTCTTTTACAACAGATCAGCTCTAGAGGCTGGAGAGTGACTGATAATGGTGACTACTATAACAGGCTGAATAATGGCCACTTAAAAATATCAAATACTAATTCCTACAATTTGTAAATTATTTGTAAAAAGGATCTTTGCGATGTAATTAAGAACTAAGAGATTACCCTGGGTTATCTGGGTAGGCCCTAAATGCCATCTCAAATGTTCTTATAAGCGAACAGCAACAGCAGAAAATACAGACACAGAGAGGAGAATGTGATGTGAAAATAGAGGCAGGGATTATAGCAAAGCATCCACAGGCCTGGGGATGCTGGGGCAGACACCAGAAGCTGGAAGAGGCAAGGGAAGATTCTCTCCTAGACTTCCCAGAGGGAGTACAGCCCTACTGGATTTTGGACTTCTGTCCTCTAGAACTGTGTCAGAATAAATTTTTGTTGTTTTAATCTACCAAATTTGTAGTAATTTCTTACAGAAACCTCAGGAAACTAATACAGTTGCCATGTCCCATACCATGTGCCTATATGTTGTACTAATTTTCTAGGTAGCCTGTCTGGACCTTAGTGGAGAGTTTTCAATTTTCCTTTCCTTGCTCATGTATCTTTACAATAAGGCTTTATCACCTGCATCACTATACTTTTCTGTTCCTTGGAACACGAAATAACATAAGACACTTTCCTTATGAGTTCCTCTTTTTTACTATTCAGCAATTCCTCAGGTTGTCTCTTTCCTCATCTGGCCAGTGTGTACTTGAAGAATTCAAACTACTTTTATTAAAATCTATACAATACAAACTTAATAAGATTTAAAAATAAAGTAGGAATAATATGTTTTAAAAAGCTAAATAATAAAAACATAAAAATTATTTCAGTTTATGTGTGACACTCTTTCTCTCCAAAAAGTTTATGAAACTAGAAATTATAACATAAAATAAAAGACTAGTATATTAACAACCATACCAGAATTTATACATGCATGATAGATTAAATATGAACTTAATTTATTTTTAGTTCCTTTCATTAAGAGGTGAACTCCATTTTCAATTCTTTGAATTTGGGCTAGTCTATGACTTGCTCTGACCAAAAGCAATACATTTTTTTTATTGAGGTACAATTGACATATAAAATTATATTAGTTTCAGTTGTATAACATAATGATTCAATATTTGTATATATTACAAAATTATCACCACAATAAGTCTAGTTAACATCCATAGTTATACTTTTTTAATGATGATAACTTTTAAGATTTACTCTCTCAACAATTTTTCAAATATGTAATACAACTTTATTAACTATAGCCATCATGCTCTACATTACATCCCCATGTCTTATTTATTTCGTCAGAGCGAAAGCATAAGTTCATTTTGGGGCTCAAGAGACATTGAAGTTTTTTCCTGTGCCCTCCTGGAGTATTGCCCTGCGACCAGCATTCAAGGAAGCTGGTCTGAGTCCCCATGAAGGAAATCGAGCATCCTTTATCTAGAACTAATTCCCAAATGTATCATTGAATACATCATGTATCTTCACATCTGGAGGACTCTCCTTCCAAATGCAATCATATAAATGAGCTCAGTGAAACCACCAAAAGAATCATCTGGCCATCTCACAGAATTGTGAGAAATACATTTGTTTAAAGCTACTAAATCCTAGGATGATTTGTCATGCAGTGAAAGATAATTAATACAACATTCAAGGAATATTTTCCTTCACAGAAACTTGTCTTGGAATTTGCCTTTATATTCTATTTAGAAGCCACACCCACTGTTATAAACTACATTGTATCCACCCACCCCTCAAATTCATATGTCACAGTTCTAACTCCAGTACCTTAGAATGTGACTGTATTTGGAGACAGGTCTTTAAAGAGGTAGTTATCTTAAAATGAGGTCATTAGAGTAAGCCTTAATCCAATAGGACTAGTGTCATTATAAGAGGGGATTTTGACACAGGCATATACAGAGGGAAGGCTTAGTGAAGACACAGAGAGAAACAGCTATCTACAGGCCAAGGACAGAGGCCTGGAGCAGATTTTTTTCTCATGGACTTTAGAAAAAACCAGCCTTGCCAGTGGACACCTTCATCTCAGACTTCTAACCTCCATAACTGTGAGAAAATGAATTACTGTTGTTTAAGGCACTCAGTCTGTGTTGTTTTGTTACACAGCCCTAGCAAACTGATACAACACCCATGGCCCCTCCCTCACGCACACACAAGAACAGTCTCCATTGTTTCTGAAAGAAAGAAAGAAAAAAAGAAAAAGGAAGGGAGGGTGAAGGAGGGAGGAGGGGGGAGAGAGAGAGACAGAGACAGAGACAGAGACAGAGAGACTAAAGTAAAAATGGTTTTGCCAAACTTGAATATCCACCCTTTTAATAGACTTGGCTTACTCTCAAAGAATTTAGATGTACTTCACTCAGGACAATCAAAATAACATGTAAGTGATTCCAGAAGCAATTTTCCAGAAGAGTTTCCTAAATATTTTGAACAATGACAGCATAATTAGAAAACATATGACTTCCTTTGGTTAGTACATTGAAGAGAAAAGCCCTAATCTTTTTTTAAAAAATCATTGTTCTTTTATGATCACATTTTTTTTCAAAGAATTTTACCTTGTTCCTCATCTGCATGGTACATGTTTTGGGGATAACTTTAGTCTTTATAAACATCTGCATTAACCAGGGAAATAACATGGTCTTAAACAAATGCTCTATACCCAACAATGTTTCAGATCTGTTTTTAGAGTCCATTTAATCTAAAATAGATCTTCCTTCCCAACCACATACTTCCACTTTTCTCCCACACTGGCATTATTAGGTAAGTAGGGAAAAAAAAGAAAAAAGAACTTTATTATCTGAATTTATGGGAAAAAAAGAGTGCCAATTAGACAAAAATTCTAATAAAGGAAGGATTAATTTCTGTATTCTCTGGAGGATTTCATTTCATTGTTTCACTTGCTGTCTCTCACAAGATACATAGTAAATGAGAGAGTTAGAACTACAGATTTAATAACTATTGTTTGTTAAAGCATAGAGATACAATTCAGTGCCACTTCTTTCTTCAATTAAATCTCAGGTAAACTACTCTTCTACTTTGTATAAAACTACAAAGATGACAGTCATTTTATTAAAGATTTATGTCAAAGAAACAAAAAAATGTGACTTTCTCTAGTTTTCCCGCTGTTAGAGCACTAGTTAACACAACCCCTTTTATATGTCCTTTTCTTTGTGTTGGTTTATCTGTAAAAATCAGAGCTACTTTTTTTAAGACAATGGTCTAGAAGTCTCAAAGAACATTATCTCTGAAAAGAATTATAATAGTAATTCTTTGGCCTACTCAGCCAAACACAAATCAACAAGTCTTTCTCTAAGTTACAAGTGTCTTTCTCTAAATGCTCAGGTTAATATCTAATTGTCTCTACATGGTATAAAATGGCAAGGTTGTCATGACAACTGGGTAGAAAGTTTAGCTAGAATAACATTTTCTTTTAAAAGAATGAAGCAATTTTAAGCTTTTTAGTGCTATCTGGAATTATAAAAATTGCTTTATATCTCCATTTTTTAGATTGCGGGTAGTGATTGATCATTTTTTAAAAGCTGGCTTACAGATTCCCTTAACATCATTCTTGAAAAAGTGTGTTCTTCTTCTTTTCTTTTTACATTTTTTAAAGTAGGATTCTACACTTGTGAATGAAGCAAATAGTTATCTTATTCATTAGTTCATTGGACCTATAACACCTGAATATAACGAATATTTAGCTACAATTCATTTGGTATATTGTAAAACTATCCTGGAAATAAATTTCTGGTTACTAAATGAAGAGAAATAGTACCTTTGCTTTTATACTTTGTAATATAGAGAATGAGATGAATATCTTAAAATTTCCAAATGAATGCCCACTAATAAGACATGGAACAGCTCTGATCTTGGAAAGGAATATACACAGTTCTCTTTCTTTGATAAAATTTTCTTCTTTTTTCAGAGAGCTGCTTTAATTATAATTTTCCATAATTGCATAATCATTTCTAGAGTGTTGCCTTTGGTCATCATGTTTAACTATTCTGAACACATAATGGACTGATTGCTTTAGATAAACCAGTTGATATTCCTATAATGCCAATGTTGCTTAGGAACAATCAAAAAGGAGGAATACTTTTCAGAGTATATATTTTTGGGGATATTTGCCTCAAAGTGAGGGGAAACTTTTGGTGAAAACTTGCTACAAATTTTGGTATCACTTTATTTATCTTTTTTATTTCAAAATTTAGCAGGGAAAGGCACAATAAATCAGAATGAAATAGACTTCAAATGAAAGGTGCCATCATCTAAAACTATATTAATCACAAAAGCTGTGATCACAGTGCTGGCTGTAGAGCTGGGACATTGATAGCAAAGGATGGAAGGGAGCCTTTGTGCAAAATCAACAGAGTTTTCCCAATAGGAATTTGGGTACAGCTCAAATCTTAGTGCAGGTGTCAGTATGTAGAGGTCCAGAATGGAGCAACAGGAGCATCCCAGCCAGTGCAATTGATGAAAAGTGCAATAGATTTCAAAGGCAAAAAAAAAAAAAAAAATAGACAGAAATAAATGAGGAAAAGTTTGTTTCAAGGATCTGGCGACCAAACAGAGATTTGGGGGTTGTATCTACATCCTCTGGATAGGAACTATTACAGAAATGTCAAGGCCTAAGTTCTAAAAAGACTGAGCTCTCTGGTGCTTACATCTATTTAGTTGCTAAACACCAGAAACCTAGTAGCCATCTATGAATCCCTTGAATATCTTCTATATTCAATGCTTTTTAAATCTCCAACTTTGTCCTTAACTACCTCTTCTTTCCTCACTATGCTGACAACCACTGCCTCCCTCTTTGTGTTTTAGGAACTGAGATGTTGCTGAGTCAGCAGATGGGGCCAATAAGTCCAGCCTTGCAAAATACTGAACTGCATAGTTTGGGGATAAGGTAGAGACTGACTCCATTCTGAATGTAGACTTTTAATCGTCTGCCCCCAGTTTTGACCATGTCATTTTTCTGTCAATGTCATAAAAGCATACAAACCTATGAAGTGATTTGGATACAGGGAAAGGGTCCTCATAGTTAGAGCTCAGTATATGGAAAAGATATGGCCTAAGTAAGAATACTATGATCTTTACTGAATCTTGTGCTAGAATCTTGGCAGTGCGAGTCACTAACCAAAGTAATTAGAAAGTCTCCAACTCAAAAAAATGGCTCCAAAATGAAGGAACACAGTTACTAGAGGAACCAGGAAACAAAAGTAAACATCTCTCCAGCCCACCTTGGGGCTGATGACAAAAATTGGGAGGCCCTGGTCCCTGCAGGCAACATTCCTCTGAAGAAACTTAAGTATACAGCAAAGCAATTAGAAGAAGCACATGGAGAGCACTGCAAGTGCCCCCCTCACTACCTTAATCAAAATATTTCCCTTTTACAAGGAGCTCATTTAGAGGAGATGTAACGAGCCAGTGTCACCTCGATTCTCTAGGGTTAGAGTCATGTCACGTGAGCCCGCCAGCGCTTCATGCTCCACTTTCAGCCTCCTATTTTCTCACTGCCTAGAGTAGACAAGGCTGTCACTTAGAAGATGTAATATATTTGCAAATTAATTAACTTTGTCCAGCAACTAGAGAATTAGATTTCTGTTAAGGGTTCTGTCTGAGTGATTGATTCTCAAGACATTGAAGGAATTAAATACCACTTTTTTTTCTTTTTACTTTTTCTGCAATAGGATCATACAGCTATCATTGTTCTTTTTCTTTCATCCACCTTCCATTTATTACCACAGTTCACCTACAAAGCTAGTGGAATTTAGTTTGGTTGATGACGACACTTGTGAGGATTTTTAATCTCTGTAAACTCTTTATCAATTCATGACAAAACCTAGAAGCTAATAAACATCAAGTTGAAGAAGAGTAGGAGGAAGCTGTATCAGAACAGCACTTTGTAAGGATTTTCTTTCCTTGACTAGCTCTTTGTTCTGATTTTGAAATGCACAGGAGGAGGCCAACAGAATATAAAATGAAGACCAGGATTTACAGAATCTTGGATATGCAATGTTAGTCCATTAAGGGATCTTTGCAATTAAAATTCCAGTCAGGGAAAAAGCATTTCTAGTTCTCTCTTGACCAGTATTTAAGCACAACTGTGTGCTAATGTTGGATGTATTTATTTGTGTGCACTTTGGATTTAAAACGATATACACAAAGCACAATTTTAAAGATACTGGAGTATACAGTATTAGGGAAGTAGCCTTAATGAAAACAGAGAAAGCTGAAAGAGAGGTTATTTCAAGGGAATGTTTACTCAGATTATGGTTAAAAATGAAGTCCTGAAACATCATATTTTTCTATTTCTCTTTCCTTCTTCTTCTCTCGCTCTCTCCCTCTCTCTTACTCACTTTCTCTTTCTCTCCCAAAACAAATATTACATAGTGAATGTACTAAAGAATTATGACTATATCTATTATTTTAAATTCTTAAAAATTTATTCCTAGCAAATAAACAAGCAAGCAAAAAAAAAAAGAATAATTCAAAATGGTAAATGTAAATGTGTGACTCATTTATAAGCATATAACACACAACTGTCAGGCATCCAGGGTGAGGAAGGACTGGCAATTAAAATCTTTATTTAATTTTTTTAAGGAGCAGAATGAAAAAGAAATAAAGAATGATGGAGTCAAACAACTTGCTAAATAGAATTGAATTGGAGCTCCTTGAAGATTGGGACAGTATCTTACTATTTTGTATGTCTAGAGCCAATTAAGTTACCTGAAATACTGTGAACATTCAATAAATATTTAAATAAAAGCAGCAAAGTAGTGTATCTTTGGTTAGACCCTTGGTGGATAACAATTCTTTTTTTTAATTTATTTTTCTTTTTTTAATTCTCATAAGATCTTTCTCAAACTTAAGGGATATTCAGTAGTTGAATCATTGAGATCAACTTCTTAGTATTATGTTAGTCAATTATTTCAGGAAAATGTTTAAACAGTACAAAAAATTGTCTACCTCTTCTGAATGTTCTCAAAGACAGAACTAAGTAAATCTTACAGCCTCTCCTGAACTAAGTAAAATGAGGCTACTCTAAGAAAAGTAAAGCTTTAAAGTCCCACAGAATGGTGATTTAGAGCGATGTTTCTCTACAAATGTGTGGATAAATGCCTGGATGGCAGTAGGAGTCATGCACTGCTGAAAATGCCCCATCTGTGATGATATGTGACACTCTCTCTCTTTTTCTTTTCGAGATTCTTATGAGACTTCCATTTAGCAGAAAGATATTTTGCCTCATGTAAAATAAGTTTTACTAGCTTTATTTTTCAAAAGTTTTTCTTATGAAATGAATATATATTGTTTTGATGAACATTCCATTCTACCACAGCATTCCAATAGTGGCAAGTAATCCTTGAATTTCTTATCATTATAATAAATTCAAATCTATGAGAAGGAATAAATTTAATGAGGATAACAATTTGTAATTATCCCTTGCTATGTGTTCTCTTGCGGATAAGCAGATGTCTTTCCTTGCTCCCCATTTACCATTAAGACTAAATCTTGATGTTTAGTGATTCTGGAAAATTGTGCAAGTCCTTCCAGGGAGGAAAAGAAAAAGGACAGATGGTCTCTCTTGGCTGGTGGACTGTAGAAGACGAAGGAAAAATAGGCAAGTTAGAGAAGTGGCTTCTGACTTTAATGTGTTGGAAGGGTTGAAGAAAAACCTAGAATTGTAGAATTTTTGTCCCTTTTCTACATTTATTTGCCTAGAAAGACAGACCTGTGCTGGAGGGTCCTGGCCCAATTTGGGGAGGGTGGTGCTGGTCTGGTGGAGAAAATTGGTTAGAGAAATGATCTTGAGACAGTGCTCCTGCCTCTTCCCTCTTACATGTGGCATGTAGGGAGTCCAAACATTTCTAAAGGTTCTGTTGAATTGGCATGTGCATGTTGAGAGGGTGAATAAATTACCAGTGTCCCAGGTTAGGATGAAGAGGTAGATGACTAGAACTAGGGTCCAGCAGTCCCTGTTAGCACATCATTCCCAGAGGCCATGGAGGACCTGAGTGTATATTTGTGATCATCAGTCCAAAGCCCAAACCAGACTAGCTACCCCATTATAGCAATGAGCCTTATTCTAGACATTCAGGCCCCATTCCAGAATTCTCATCTACTTCAGTTGTTTGACCTCATATTAGAGAGTTCCTTTCTCTCAACTAGCAGCCGGATGCCAAGTTAAGCAGCCACAGAAAGTGATATAAATGTGAATAGCACTCTTTAAAGACACATGGATATCCAGAATAGATGATTGAGATTAGAGGACAAAGAGACTATTAATGGTTAAAAATGTCCTCCCTTCTCTATCCTGAACTCAGTCTACCTAGCAAGTAGAAGACTACGAGTAATATTAGAGCAATTATAGAAAATTAAAGAAATGACATTTCTGATTGTTATCTGATAATATTGTGTAAATTTCCAAACTAATTCAATCAATTGTATTACTATAGAAATACAAACTACTCTCTCAAACAATACTTTTTCCCTTGAGTTCCTCAAGTAGAATTCTGTTCTCCTTATCAGTAAAGAAGGCTGTCAGCATTCCTTCACTATGATTCAGCAACGTACAAGCTGTCATATATCAAGAAGCAGAACTTCTCAGTCTCCCTCCTTTGCTTCCATTTTAGATGACAGGAAGGGTAAGAGCCATCAGCACACACTGGATTCAGATTCATAAGTATATTTTTCCTCCCTAAAAGCTAAGTATCTCCTAGGAACCACATCATTTTCTCATATGAGTCGTAATCAATTTTTCCTCCTCCTCCTCTTTTTACTCGTCTTGAATTTTGTTTCTTCTCTACTCCCCGCTAGTCAAAGCATAAAGTGGAATGATAAAATTTCATACTCAGCCAACTTCTTTATGCCCACTTAAGAAGTATTGGTGAGGCAATATACCTGCTCTTGGGAGCACTGCTGCATTTTTCTTATTACACATGGGCAGCCAAGGGTAAAGAGTGGTCAAGCACTAAACAGCAGATCCCCTCAACTCTGGTATTTGCTCTCTGTTGACCATGTAAAATCTTATCCCTGTATATAATAATAAGAGATAGTGACTTCTGAGTTTCTGTATCAAAGCCTACAGTTTAAAATTCCCGTTTTCTTTCATTCATTCATTCATTCATTCATTCTAAACCACAATCTTGCTCCATTCTTTGTTTAATCCTTGTTTTATTCCCTCTACTAATTTTTTAAAACAACTTAGTTTTAACGTGCTGACATTTTCAGTACATGTGCATTCTTCTATGTATCTTTTTTTATGATATCTCTTACACCCAAAACATAAGATATTTCTTTAGCTCTATGATTTTTTAAACATTAGCATGTCTTTTTCCTTTTTACCCATAATTCTTTAAAAGACTATATGCAATAAACCTCACATTCAGATGCGTAAATAATTATGTACCACACTGTAGTAGCATTTAACTACAGAAAACAATTTTATATCACAAATTGAAATATCTGAATTTTAAATATATTTTGCTTAGATTAAGGTCACGCATAAACCCATAACTGCATCATGCTGCTCATGGCATTATAGTTTTAAACCAGTGGGTTTAAGTTGCAGTATATAATATAATCTAACTGTGTTATGCTGCTCATGGTATTATGGTTTTAAACCAGTGGGGTTAATGACTGGGATTATGTTTTATCACTGGCTATGTGATCTTGAGTGAGTCATTTACCCTCTTTGAGCTTTAGTGCCTCTGGAAAATATACAAGATATTACTTTTACCAACAACTTCTTCATAGGACTGTTGTGAAGGTCATGAGCTCTTTGACACAATGAATTATGGTATGGTAGAATTATTTTTGATCATATCATCCTTAAGGAAAAGCAAGAATCCACAGTGACTGAATTACAAATTCTGAACAAAATAGAACTATTTCTTTTGAGTAGTACCAAGTCATGAATGTAACTTTCAGATTTTTATTTTTGCCTGTGACTAGACTTGGCATCATGTGAACCAGGAGGCCTCAACGATATTTCCCTATTGGCAAAAAGTAATGAAAAATATCACATAAAGAAAAGAGTTATAAATTAAGCACACTTTATATGCACCGTAAGTTTTGTGTGACAGCTCCTGTAAGCTTCTTTTCCCTCTAAGGCTTTTTCTTGCTGCCCTGTACCTCTTGGTATAAGAGGAAACTAACTAGTAAAACAAATACAATCAATCAATGTAGAATTAAGTAGCCTGTGTCATGTGCTTTGATTTTTAAGATACAGAGCAGTGTAAGGTAAGATCTCTATTCTCAATGAGTCTATATGCTATTTAAAAACTATAATATATAATCTCAGGTATCATAGAGTTATTTAAATGATTCATCTAATACATGAGTCCCCTCTTGAATGGAACCCCCTGAGTCCATTGTTCAGCCAACTCTTAAGTATGTCCTGTGACAGGGATATCGTTATCTCACAAGCCATCTTATTTTCCCCTTTGGGCTGCTCTCAATCAAAGTTTCTTACATTAACTTTCTCAGTAGCATCCATTTCTCCATCTTTAAATTTACCCTTTGTGGCTATATATTTAAATGCTTTATCATGTAACTGATAGGTGAATGTATTAGTTGTGCAAAGAAGGGAAGGGAGAAGCTAGGAACATAGTAGGTTAGAAAAGCTTGATCTGTACTTGGAAGAATGCCCAAGATTTAAATAATTAAATGGGAACAATCCATAATCCAATATAAAGAAGAGAATAGCCAAGACCCAGAGGCAAAAAATGAGAGTGAGAGTCTCAAGGATTCCTTCTCTCTGGACTACTTGCACTTTGAAAGAAGCTAAGGGCAGAGATCAACACTTTCACTAGAAATGAGGGCCAGATCTAAGAATGGTAAAGAGGATGCACTTCTATAAACTTCACTTGGACCATAAACCCTCTCTCTTAAAAAGAGGAAGACACTGCACATGTTGGTAGCCCAGAAACACTTAGAGAGATATTCTGTTTTAAGGAGTAATTTGCATAATGTCACCTGCTGAGATTTGTAGCAACCTTATATTTTTACACACCAGGGGACAATTAGATTGTGTACCTGGCCTTATGATTTTGATAAACTTAGCTAATGAGACACAGGTGTGGTTGGAGTAGGCTGAGAAATCCAGATTTTCAGAGCTCCTGAAATCAGAGGTGAGATAAGTCATGCACTCTAAAACAGTTCTCGTCCAATGGCCAGTACTAAAACCCAGAATGGTAGTGAATTTTCAGTAGCAGTAACCAGCAGCTCTGTGTCCAAGAAACTCAGGGAGAATTCACAGTTTCTAGGGATATGTGTACATTTAAAAAAAAAAAATCAGAATAAATCAAAATACTTACTAAATCATAGAGCAAGGAAGAGATTTCCTCAAAATACAAAGATAAGAGTTTTATCCGTATTTCAACCCACTCTTTCTCTTCCAGACCCTTGTATTAGTTTGTCAATGTTTACAATCATCTCAGAAAAGGCTTTTGAATGAAATGCTTTCCATTCTGGACTGTGAAATTTGTACCTTCTAAAGACACAAACAAATCTTATTAGGTTCAGAATCCTATGAAAATAAGTGCATCTTTTTTTGTCCAATGTACCCGCACCCCTGAAACACACACACTCCAAAAACAAAAGGTGAGGAATTGAAGTCCACAGGTTGACAGTTTGGAAAACCTAGTGGAAAAATCGTATAGAATGGTTTATTGCACAAAGCAGATTTAAGAAAATAAATCTTTCTGGGTGTGATAAGTGCAACATCATTTTTTATAACATTACCAGCCACAATATTTTTGGCAGTGAAATTAATCAATATCCTACTATGATAAGGAACTTTAAGTTCTCTGGGGAATTGTAATATTCTATGGAATAGATAAAGTCATATATTAGAACTCAAAACATGAAATATTTTTATTTGTTTATATGTATTTGTTTTTCTTAGTATTTTTCATTGGCACTAAATATATAAACACTATCACACAGCATTTAGTATTAAAAGAATATACTGACAACAGTTGATATTTCTAATTATGCAGGATTCTGTTTTGGTCTATAATATGAGGTTGACTGTGTGACTATGAGTTGGTGTAAAAGAGGTGGTGTATAATGAAAGAGAGGAATTAGGAGTCAGATGGTGAGCTTTCTAATAACAGTAGGCACCATTTATTGAGTGCTTACTGTGTACCAAGAACCATTGTTTCCAAAGGTTGTCTCATTTAAACCTCGAGATTACCCTAAGAGAGAGACACTAATATTTTTCCTAATTTATGAAAGAGAAACTGAGGCTGCAGTTCAAAATAGATTAAAATAGAACCTGTTTGAGGTCATCCAGCAGTAAAGTTGGGGCCAGATTTCAATTCTAGGCTGTCAAACCCAAAAGCCTCCACTTTCACCCTGCAACCCTCAGTAGTCACTGCATCTTGTTATTTGCTTGCTGCATGGTTCTGTTATTCTTCCTGTGCCTCCATTTCCTACTCTGTTAAATGCAGATGATAATAATAGCAACCCTTCTTCTCCATCCATAAAATTATAGTGAATAGGAAAGAACATTGTGTACACGAGAGTGCTTTGTCAATGAGAGAGCGTAAAGGAGTTTTAATATGGCTGCACTTACTATTTCACTAACGTAAAACAAGGAGAGTTCGCAAGTTGCAAGTTCATTCTCCTTTGATCAGTTCTTACATGGAACAATCTTCTATGATTTCTCTCAAAGTCCATGTGGTATGTGGTATGACCCACTCATGAAGCAGGTCACTCTCCACATGGAATAATCACTAGAGAATCTCTTTCTCTGGCCTACAGATATCTGAAATATCACAAGGGAAATTAAGGCAAATCTCCTGAAGCCTTAATGCAAATAGAGGAGTGGCCTCTAGAATCAAATAGCAGGGCTGGTAATCAACTGGACTAGAGGAATTTATTAGTTATGAAAATACTAGAGTATTTCTACATCAATAGCAGAAATCAAACCACTGCCTAGAGCTTGTAGTGCCTCTGCCTTATTCCCACTCCTCAGCCACTCCCCTGGGACTTCCTGGACCTTTGTGCTTTTCAGCAGCTAAACTAGCCGTGGCACAGCAAGGGGGCTTGGAGCTCTGGACTATAACCATCTCTATTCTGATTGGTCAGTCCTCAAGCCATTCTGCTTGTTAAATGTTTTTAATATAAACTCCGGAAATACTCCTGGTGAAAGGTAACATTTCAAACCTTATCATTCATATGCTGGCATCTTATTGTGAATAAGAGTTAACGGATTCTCCCGACTGGTAAGGAGAGGAGTTGTGCTCCAAGCCTCCAGGCTTACTTTCCTCATTACCTTTCAGAGCACACCTTTCTGACGTGCATAGTAAGCATGCTGCTTCGCATGTACCTGTTTGCTTGTTGCTCTTCCTCTTGGAGAATGAGAACTATTTCTTCCCTGGTGCCTAATCAGTGGTGACTCGTGAGATAAAGCATTAACACTGGGGCAAGAGAACGGGGTGGATAAGGGGAAAAGACCATGGGCAGCAGGCCTATCAGTATTGTCCAAAACCGGAGATGGCTAACCTCAGGATCAGAGGTGGAATCCTTGATTTTCAGAACACTTTCAGACATTCTACATTCATTAATGTCCTGTGTTGGTATAGATTTAGTTAAATATTCCTGTTTCATACCCTAATTGGGAAACCCCTGGGATTTTCCTCAGATGTACTAAAGAGAGCACAGGACTCAAAATCAGACAGACCTGAGTTTATATTCTATTCCCACTTAGAAGGTGTGTGATCTCTGGCAAGAAACTGCAACTCGCTGAGCTTTAATTTCCCCCACGTAAAATGGGATTCACCACGTACACGGAATTATATTAGAAGTAAGTGAAAAACAAAATGTGCAAGGAATTCTGAGTATTGTCTGGTCATCATTGAATGAAGGTTACCTTTCTCTTATACAGCACTTAAAAGAGTTAAGCTTGTATAAGCTTTATTACAATAGTATGGAAAATTATCAAAGAAGCAATTGAAATTCACAATTGTAAAAAAGGAACCTGAGACTCGGATATATAAGGTGACTAATCAAAGATCATATGGCAATAAGCAGAAGTGCCAGGACTGGATGGTTAGTTTAGTATATTTTTGAGTCAATAGAACTCTCAACTTACAATGCAGAGGGCCCTTTAAAAGGAAGTGGTGGGGTTTTAGTTTACTTGGACAGCAATTGCACCATGTATAACCTGTGTCCTGCTGCATATAAAAGTGGCCTGGTGTGATGGAAAGAATACAAAATGAAAAAGCAACAATCACAGTTGAAGGTTGTGTTCTTGCTATTACTTTGTGATCCTGGATGAAATGCATCCCTTCTTTGGGTCTTCATACCCTCATCTTCAAAATGGGTGCTTTAGGAGGATTAATTTAAGTATCATATATCTAAGAGATTTGTAAACTCTGAAAAACCACCTAAATGTTTTGTGATGTCACCATCATCATGCCATATAACACAATGTGCATTCCTCCAAAGATATAGGTTTCTGTTTATTGGGCATTCATTTTAAGAATAAGGACATAGGCCCTTCATGGCCTGTTACTCTTGCTTCTGATTCTAATGGGCAAGATTAAAGGACAGTATGAATTGTTTCTATCCTCCTAAAGATAATTACATTAAAATTATCATTATGTACTCTGGATACTAGAAGTCCAAATGTGATCCAGAGAAGACTCTGAGATTGCAAATATGCAACTTGTTATACATGCTAGTCGGGTTATCCATCATGCATTTTTATGTTGTATTACCGTAGCTACTGCACAGCTGTTGTGCTGTATCTGGGTGGCTGCATTCCAATGGTGGGGCACAGAGCTTTCTAAGTATGCTAAATATGCTGTACAGTAATTGCTAATTCAGTATATTTGGATCCACTGGGGTTGTAGGCATTACAAAAATAGACATAGGAAAGTAAGTAACCATTAACAAATGTTCCGATTTTTGAGGGAAAGGGGGGTCTTATTGAGCAGTTGTTTTCTAATTTCACTGGAATTGAATTCAGTTCATTTCAGAAAAGCACTGTGCTGGGTGGTGAAAAGGCAAATAATATAAATGCTAGTTTCTGTTCCTGACAGAATGTTTATTTTAGTGGAGAAGACAGAAATGCATGAGTAAAATTTTTCCACAGGTCCTGGATCTCTGTGACTAAAGTGTGACAAATCATATTTTGACATAAGTAATGTTGAATAGCACCCCTCAGTGCATTCTCCTGGTTGTATGGAAAGAATTATACTTTCCATTTGTAGCAGAAACAGTCACTGCCCCATACCCATGAGCTCCTAGCCAACTTGGGAAGTCATTGGGGGCTGCCACGGACAATTCCCTGACTTCCAGCACCTGAGTTGCACTGCCTGCCTTCTTTGGCTACAGGGAACTTCTTCATACTGTGGAGCAGAATGATAATGCTGGAAAGTTAGTGCTTCCAGGAGGAACCCTCAACCAAGGAAAGTTGGGAGTTTGTGGATAGATCCTTCATTTCGCTTGCCTCATGGTGGAGCAATTCTGAGGTGTATTCCACATAGTTTCTCAGAGTATCTCCAGCAGGACTGAGACACCACTGCTCACAGTGGTCACATGTTTATTGATACAGTGGTCCCCAACCTTTTTGGCACCAGGGACTGGTGCTCATATGAGACTCTAATGCATGATAATCTAAGGTGGAGCTGAGGTGGTGATGTTAGCGCTGGGGAGCAGCTGCAAATAAAGATGAAGCTTTGCTCACTTGACCACCGCTCACCTCCTGCTGTGCAGCCTGGTTCCTAACAGGCCACAGAATGGTACTGGTGCATGGCCTGAGGGTTGGGGGCTGCTGTATTAATAGACTCCTTATTGGATTGTGCCCAGATATTTTTCTCTGAGTCCAATTTAGGAACAACCCAACCCTAAGTCATCTGTATTATCTTGAGTATAATTTTTGTTTAGAATTTAAACCAATATATGTAAAGTCTACAGGTGCTTAGTAACTTACTGGTATATATGTTTCATATTTCCAGTATCTTAAAAGTTTACTGTATACATTCCAAGATGAGGCATCGAATTCTGTGTCTCAGTTTATGCTGCTCCTTTAACCCTGATGACTTCCTCTCTGTCACTGATTTATGCACTAAATGAAAGTAATCTCCCTAATACCTCAGAATTGTTAAGATTCTACCCTATCACCTTATTTCATTTTGTGTTCTGCCGGCCAATCAAGAACTGATATTCCTGTCACTTTGTCTTTCACTAGAGACTTCTAATTATAGATGTTCTTTTGGCACTGACCTTTGGTTTCTAACTCTTCTCTGATAAAATATCAATTTGCCCTTCAGATTATTTCTAAGTCTGGCCATTATAGGGAACACTCCAGTCCAAACCAGAGCTGCTCCTAACTCAGTGCAGGTAAACTTCAAAGGTCATTGCCTTTCATGCAGTATTCCCCAGACCCCTGCACCTGGGCATGAGTGTTTGGCTCAATATTTGCTGGTGAAAATGCACAGGGAAATTATGTCCAAACAACTGATATGCATGCTCAGGAAAAACAATGAGCAAGTGAGTGATTCACAGGGAATTTCTAAAACCTCTTTGTAAGGGTACTTTTTTTTTTTTTTAAAGTTGCTTAATGAGAGAGATGTTTAGTCAGAGATTGGCCACACTAGATAGGAGTTACCTGATATAAGACAGAAACAGGAAAGCAGGGACTTAAGGTCAGATGGGCATAATAAAAGAGAGCTGGCTTCCCTCAGGGCAGGGGGAAGAAAATAATGAGGTCCAGATTAAAGGATAGGCAACTATCAAAAATCACAGAAAGAAGGAAATAAAATATCCTGCAGACTGCAATACACAATGATAAACGATATGATATACTATGATATGTAATATGCTCTTCTATTGAATCTTCGAAAACTCTATTTATAGATAGCAGGATCTCTACTGTGCAGATGGGAGACAAAACCACAATTAAATTAGTCATTTGGGTTCAGACAGGAGGTGACAGTCAGGATCTATGGAACTATTTGACTCTACAGTCAGGTCTCTTTTCTCAATATCACACTTGAAACTGGTCATAAGTAATCATTTCACACTGTTTATGTGTATAAAAATATTGTGTTGTACACCTTAAATATATGTATTTTTTTTTGTCAATCATACTTCAATAAAGCTGAAGAAAGGCGAAAAAAGGCCAGTTAAAAAGTCCAGCAAGTTAAGTGTCCTGCATTTAGAGACACATATCTGTCCTCTGACGGAAGTATGCTAATCCAAAAATGTAGGCAGACCAGAACCCATGGAGGCAAAAAAGGAGGTAGATGCACGTGAAAAAATGCCTATTAGTTTTGACAGATAAGGAGAACAAAAGAAAAAGAAAAAAAAATAAAGACTAACTTCTCTGAATCGAGAAGACTCAAAATTTTACCACATACCCTTGCCACCATCCAAAGCATCTGTGCTGAAATCAGTATTAATTACAGTATTTAAAATAAATTTAAAATAAATCTCTAGTAAGCTCTAGTGGGTAAGGAAATGCTGAGGCAACAAGGATGGTGTTCAGGAAGAATCCTGCAAGTCTGGATAAGTGGGCATGAAAGTAGTGTATCAGCAGATGAGCTTCATTCAGCAAGAATAAATGTAAGGTAATATGTTTTGAGCAAAATAATCCTAACGGCAAGATTATAGACTCCAAGTTATCACTGAAAATCCAGAAACCCATGAGTGCCCTCTTTGCTGAAGGCAATGGCAAAAATGTTCTCTGGGCCCCGAGACCCATGAAATGCTTTACTTCCTCATGGAGTTTTATATAAATAGAACAGAAAGCATTACCCATTCTTGCACTGGAAACAAAGTAAGACAAAAACAATATAGTGTAACAATGTCTGGGTACATCAAGCATTTGCTCATCACGCTCCAGAACACAGAATGGAGCTGTGCAAGATCCAGACTAATAAGCATGGTCAGGATGGAGGGGTTTCCCCTGAAGAGAGTGAGATTAAAAAATCCCCATTTGATAGAACGGCAGCTGCACAAAGAGATGATGGAAGTGTGTCTTCTTTCCCTTAAATTATATTTAAATAAAACCCAGAAATGAATATTTTTAGTACCTGCAAATTCTACAACTAAAAGTGTTTCAAATTTGCAGAACCACCCAGAATGCCATACATTCTATAAATTCAGTGCTTCATCCTATATCTGCACATCCATGTATTTGTTTCTTGACCAAACAGTCTATTACTGGCTGCTAATTATTGCCCAGTCAACAAAAGGTGTCGAGATTAGGTGTTGGGATACAGAGGTAGACAGAGAGTTTACCGGATTTAAAGAGTAAAGCAAGGAAATATATATTTATAATATAGTGTGATGATTGCCATTGGTTGAAGGTTATTCCAAAATCATGATGGTTGGTGAGAAATAAATCCTGGATTAATTTGGGAGGGGGTATATAAAATGTGCTTTCTATTATGTGGCCTTATGTATGTTTCCTTTTTATATTTCCTTTTGAATTGCACACTGACTTTATCTAAGTGAAATAATAAAAATAGTGAAGACTGGATTCAAGTAGCATTAAAACAGCATTTAGCATGTCAAACACTTTTTCCAATGTTATTAATATGGTAATTCTTTATTCTTGTAGATTCCTACATATAAAAATTTATATTTGCATACTCTTTTCCTTTCCTAGTAAATGCTTATCATAATTTATGGCATTTATTTTTTTGAATGCATAATGCATTAGTTTGAGAGTTTATAATACTTGAGTTTTTTTTTTTTTTTTTGGCTTTGGAGTGCTTAATTTCTCAACTTTGACCTTGCATCAATATGAGATGTTAAATTTAATAATACATTGCATTTTTATATGCTCTTCATCACCATGGATCCGATCAAACTTTATTAACTAAAGTGAAGGCACTAGGTAAAAAATTATTTATCTAAACAGCAATGGTAGTTTTCCTAGGAACTGTATCTCAACAACAAAGTTAAAATCTTTCTTACCCATGAAGAATTAATGAAATTGGATGAGGAAAATTCTTAGACTGATCTAACGAGCCTTCTTTGCAATGCAAATGCTACATCAAATTGCCTATTTTAGAAAAGTTCAATAAAACCTTCATAGAGTTATTATTAATATTGCATTGTACAGGTAACCACCTTAATAAGTCATAAATAATAGAATGATACAGGGGATACACACTAACTTTTAATAGTTCTTATAATTTCTGTTTTATTTTTCTGTCAACAAATTAGAAAATAAAAGTTTTTAAAAATAACCTCTATAAAATTAATATCATTTAGAAAAGCACCTCTGGGAGATTTTGGTAACCATATTTGAAGAGAATTTGGATCATCTGATGTAATTTAAATAAAATAATTCAGAGATATATTTTGTTGCTTTCTTTTCACTGTAAATTTCCCTGTGACAGGTATAGATGTTAGAGATCAAGTTTCTGTCTTCCTCCTGGGTTTGAAATCAGAATGTCTCCCTTTTTATTTCTTGAGTAGCCATCTTATCTGCACCAGCAGCTTCACCTTGAACCCTAATATAGGCAAGTCAAATCTGCCTTTAAAATGCATGAGTCAACCCTCACTTGCACTGAATTTTTCATTCTTTGATTGCTCATAAGACTGTTACTTCGTAATGTCAAAAAGTCTGAAAGGTTTGGCTTGAATGTCAAAACTCAAAGGCACCCCACGCTAAGTTAAATTCTGAAACCACAAAATCAAAACTTTCTATTTCAGCCACACATTTTGCCTGTTGCTTTATAGCAATAGAAGTAGCAATTAGTAGAACATGGCTTTATACTCTTCTAGCCAATTTTTAAAAGTTCAACTATGAGATAATTATGAAAGTAATAATGCAGATGCATTTTATATACATATGCACACAAACAGTATGATTATGAAGACACTTCTACCCTAATGATCATTGTCGCCATCTCCCTGGATGGTCCAACAATGTTTCCTTTCAGCTTCCTACTGGGAATTGTCTTCAGAGCTGGCTTATGACTGGATAAGAATGTCAACATGTCTTGGCTGTCTCAGGACACCCTCCTTTGATTTTCCTCTCTTTTCTCTTTCTCTTTTTCTGGCTCTTTATTCTTTCTTCTTCCCAGACTGAAGAAACTCTGTGACTCCTCAAGGAATTGCTGAACTGAGGTCATCTCTAAGCCGAAAGTAAATAGGAATAGGAATTACACCTGATACAAATTGCAAAAATCGAATACTGATATTACATTTCTCAAAAGTAGGAAAAAGTGATTTGCACAATATATTTTTAAAAGTTGCCTAATTTTAATGAGAGAAATGAAGTCTAGCTAATTGCATATTTATTTCAAAAATGACAAACCATTTGGGTTATTGAAAAATGTAAACGGTGTGCCCATTTAACATTCTACAAAGAATACGCTTTCTAAGTACAATTCTTAGACTTTTCCCCAAAGTCTATACCAAAAAAAGCTTTATAAAAGGTGCATTTTAAATAGATAGGTAGACGGGTAGATACACAGGTAGATAAATAGATAGTCTTGCCTCTTTTCTAATTTTTTAAATAACCCACATCACATAATAAGTTGAGGTTAAAAAAATGAAAGAAAAACAAGCAGAAGTGACATGGTTGATAGTTTCCTAATACAGATTATAGGACTAATGCAGAGATAAAATATAGTAATAATGAAAATTTTAATTACTTGCAATTCTGCTGAAAATATTGTATTAAAAGTAGAACATCTGATAAACTTTCAACAATACTAGAAGAGGAAGAAAAAGTATGAAAAGTGCCCTGATTGTGTTTGATCCTAATGCTCATTGAGTATCTTTACATGTTCATAAGTTTTTAGAACAGACAATAAAATATGATGTCCGCTTATTGAATTCATGGACAAAATACATATGGTAGTTTTACCTATGACCAACAAAAAACAGAATTGGACTGGAAGAAGTGAGAGGACACTTAGGAGAAAGTTCCATTGAAATTTTGTAACAGGAAGAGGAATGAATGAGAAACAGTTTATTTTAGTTTATGATTTTTATTTTAATCTTACCTTATTATAAAAGATTTTGTGGTGATTCACAAAGACACAGACATAGCAAATAATGGTAGGTATAAGACCAAAATGAAGTTAACATAAAAATGCATGGCATGAATTCCTATACTGCACACTTTATAATGAGAGCCACAAATTCAGATCTTAATTTTTCTGAAGAGGAAAGTAGTATCAGTCAAAAGATTGACAAGAAAATCATAACTCTTTCAGATATATAATACAGAAGCAGTTTATAGTGGGGACACAGGAATATGACAACAGTTAACATCCTATGAGTAAACAAAGCCATGGATTTCACAGGGATGATTCTTATCTTGTGATGTCCTGTGTAAGACATGATAGTATATCAAAATGAAATTCAATTAAAAAAATAATTTGAAGTTTGATTCATTGTAAAATGATTGATTCCTTCTGTTGAGCCTTCAAAACTATCCAGGGATAATGAGTTTGATTTACACTCCATAGAAAATACCTGGAGGGAAGCTTGTTCGTTTTCTTACACATGTATGGAGGCTGCATAGGATATAACAAGTGTAACAGTAGGAGCAGGATTGACATTCTTTAAAAATTAAGAAACCTAACAAGGCGGGGTCCTGTTACTGTAGCCATGTCTCTAGCAGAGGTAAATAAAGCTGGATTTATGCAAAAACTGTTTCCCAAGGGACTAATTTTGTACAGAGATTTAACATATAATGCCCCTTTCCTCCAAAGTCGGAATTGTCTAAAATAATTACAGCTAAAGAAGATGAGAAACCATTTGAATCACTATTTTCAGAAAAGAAGGGTATGGTTAGGTTAATACAATTGCACAAGTATGTCTTGTTCATATTTTTAAAGTCATATAATAAAAGATGAAAAGAGAGACATATAAAGATAGATACTATATGTGCTATGAACATGTAAACATAGTGTCAAGAAGGCTTAAGACCAAAATGAGCTTCAGGTTCATGCAGTAGCCTAAAATCAAAAAGAAGTACCTATATTCATGAGGTTTATTCAGAAAGCTTGAGGCTTAGGGAAGATAGTGACCTAGCAACAAATGGAAAAGAAAAGCCAGGATTTTCAACTCCTGTGTCTCATCCATCTTCTCTGGCAAGAAACTAAATTTTCCCAGTGGAAAGTAGAATAAACATTGTAAAAACAAATTAAAGTTCTGGCAGATGAGGTGGTAGTAAATTATTACTTGAGCAATTTAAATGTCTTTTAATTTTCAGGCCCATGAAGATTTTATTGTAAGAAGGTGTGGGGTGGGGGGGAAGGTACCAAATTATAGAGATTAAAGTGAGACGAAAATCCCAACTTTAAGAAATGGGAAAAATTGTGGATCAATGAATGTAATGTTGATTTCTAACAAAATTCTAGAATGAACTGGAAACAAATTAGTTACGAACACTTATGAAAATGTCTATTACTAGTTATGTTGGAATTAATCTTATTTGTTTTTCATAAAGCAGCAAATCAGAAGTCTTTTGATCCTTTTTGCCTTTACTTCAACCAAGCATATGAAAAAGCATATGGAAAATGTAAACAGATTGTAGTTGGAGTACTAGTTCACCGCAGTTGATTGACTCACAGATGTCAAATTGATTGAAATGTTTAATATCCCTCTCCTCCCAAAATGTTATATCAATCAATAGAGAAATGTAGACTGAAGATATGTTTCCCAAGATGTGCCATTGTCAGTCAATAGCTCGATTATAAACAGAGAATCTTATGGTATTTGTAGGTAACAGCACACTGGAATGGATGACAGAATTAGACTTCAAAGTTATCCTAAAATAGGAAATAATTGATTTTTTCATTTAGTATCAGACATATTGAGACCCTGAATTTGAAAGTCAGGGTTATAAGCACCTGGATACAAATATAAAAAAAGCCAGTCACAGCCCCTGAGATGCTCAAAGTTTAGAAACAGAGATGAACATAAAAACAGATACCACCACAAGTGACAAAGTGATAAAACAGAAGAGAGAAAAGATGCTGTGGGAAGCCAGAGAAGGAGGCGCCTGTCTCTGCCTGGAATGGAAGGAGTGCCTGGTGGAAATGGCATCACTAAGGAAGGAAGTCTCCAGCCAGGTGGTGTTAAAAAGAACCATGAAAAGAACTGTGAGGAGGAAAGCTTACATGGAAAAGGCCTGGTGGTCAAAGCTGAAAGTCTCAAAAAATACCAATAAATTCATTTTGTCTGACATTTAAACAAAAACAACTAACAATTTCAGAATTCTTAATAGAAATACTCTTCCTGAATTAAAGAAGAGACTAAGGGGAAGCCTTGACATACTTTTTGACCCTTTCCAACCCTAATTCTCCATAGAAAATACCTAGGTGCAGCAATGTGATCATGAGTTTTCCACCCTTCAACAGAGAGAACATCTCACAAAGCCAAATGCCCCTTCTCACCCTCTTAGTGTCACAAAAGAAGAATGCAGTTGTTTTGTCATAAAAGCTCATCCATACAAATGTTTTCTATTAAACAAGTCTTTCTTCAAATCCCTAAACAATGAAGCAAAACAAATCGTAAAGGTTTCCTTTGTTTTAAAATCTTACTTCTCTTTTCCCTAACATCTTCTTTTTTGGTTTCATCTTGTGTGAGCACAACTCTCATTAGGGAGAGAAAATGCTCCTTCTAAAATAAATTGGGTTTATCTTTAAAATTTTACAGTTAATAAAAAGTCTTAGAATTGAAGGAGAATGTATTTTACATAACTATATTTCGCTTTTCACTAAGTAAAAAAAAAATCTTGAATTTCAACCAAGGAAGACCTAAAACTATAGAGACATATAAATCATAGTACCTGAATGATTACTTTTAAAAATCTGAGTGCAGACAAACTCACAAACACACAAACACACGCATGCACGTGATCGCACGTGCAGGCACACACACACACACACACACACACACACACACACCCTCTAGAAACATGAATTCAGTACTCAGTAATCCGGTCACATCAGCTAACAACAGGCTGCTTTTCAGGAGAAGCTCTCAAAGACATGGCTATTCAGATGAAGAGTCTCCATACTTATTTTTAACTGTCTCATTTTTCTTTGAAAGCTTTCTTTGAAAGCAGAGTACCTCAGGTTGCCTAGGTAACATAACAGTTGACTAGAGTAGCAACAGGTAAGTTCAGGATCAATCTACACTCCAGGTGAAATTGTGAGGAAGTTGGGAATGCTGTGGCAATTCAGCATATAGCCATCACTTAATGTGGAAAGATTAACCTATTTTCATGTAAACTAAATTAGTCCACCTGCTTTGGATGCAAAGGATCCAGTCTGTTAAAATAAACTATACTGAATTTGTTTAACTGAAATTCATGTGTGTGACTGGAAAATGGACTCGAAAACACCAACATCTGCTAAATTTGTGTAAAACCTAAGCAAACCAGAATCATATGAAGCTCAAGTAAATATTTCTGGGTAAGTGAAATATTTACATAAATTTGTACTATTTACTGTTAGGCTTTTTTTTTTTTTTTCTTTTTTTTTTTTTTTTAGATTCCTGCAGATGAAATCTAACTCTAAAGTACATAAAAGCTGTGCAGAAAATTAAGTAGAGGTATAAAAAAAGAAAGGGATGATTATTTTTTAACCATCTATGATGTATTTAAAATGAGTCTTACTGAATGATATTATGCACAAGTATTTAACCACAGTGCAGACTGCTAACAACATTGCCAAATTTATACCAGGCTTAAAATGGACTGAAGGAAAGACAAGGTTGCTGGAAAAATGACTTGCAGATATGATTGGAGATTACACTGATACACATTACTATTATTCTGAAGCTGCCAGTTTAAAGGAGATAAGAGCTGGGATGAACCTCATGATTGCAGCTGGATGAAGTTTTCTATGTTTAAGTAGAATGAGTCCAACTCATTAGTATATAGGCCTAACAGAATGTCTGAGAAGTCTAAGCCATAATTTATCTGCTTGGAGTGGAAAGGTTAATGCAATAATGCCCTGTATGTTTTATGGTTGTTACAGCCAGGAGAGTAGTTACCAAGAGCTACCAGAGAGATTCAGCAATTATTTAACCTAGGTAGACCAGTCCTACTGATTCAGCCTTACTCTATAGGTATACCCATATATGCGATACTTAATCAGGACAGTACACCTAGAATTTGTGTAGTGTCTTTTCATATTTATGTACATACTACATTTGTATGTTATATGTGTGTATATATGCATGTATATTTGTATGTATATACACAAATAATCATTAAAGCCAACAGATATCTGATACTTGCTGTCAAGTACAACACATACATGTTACATACATACAATGTTGTTGTTAGGATTTAATGAGAGAATCTTATCTGTGCAGGATATTGGAGTCTTTCCAAGACTCCCAATGGATGTCTGAAACTGCAGACAGTACTGAATTCTATATATACTATGTTTTTCCTATCTACACATACCTATAATAAAGTTTAATTTATAAATTAGACACAGTAAGAGATTAACAATAATAATAAAATAGAACAATGATAACAATGTACAATGTAATATAAATTATGTGGCTGTAGTCTTTGTCTCTCAAAATATCTTATTATACTGTACTCTCCCCTCTTTCCATGACAATATGAGCAGTCACAATGCCTACATGATGAGATAAAGTAAGGTGAATGATGTAGGTAGGCATTGTGATATAGTGTTAACTACATGAGCAACTTGAACACAAGCACTGCGATACCACAACAGTCTACCTGATAACCAAGAGGTCTACTAAGTGAATGACGGGCAGGGAGTGCATACGGCATGGATATACTAGACAAAAGGATAATTCGTGTCCTAGGTGGGATGGAGTGAGACAGCACAAGACTTCACCAAAACATTCAGAATGTGCAATTTAGAACTTAGGAATTGCTTAATTCTATATCTTTTTTCCACTTAATATTTTAGAATATGGTTTACCACAGGTAACTGAAACCGGGGAAAGTAAAACTGCAGATAAAGGGAGACTACTGTACTCCAGTAGGTACTGGGGTTAAAAAAAATTTTCAGAACGCACAAGGAGTCTAATTTCACGACACATACAATTTAGATATGAAGAGAGGTATTAAAAAATGCTCATGAGAATGATGAATATCATAAAAAATAGCATGGAACCTTGGAAATGGAGCAGATAATTCCACTAAGCCTGGGATCCTCAAAGAGATAGCTATGTTTGCTGAGTCTTAATGGCTGAGAGTTAGCTGGGTTAGGGAGAGAGTTTTAGGCAGATGAAACAGCAAGATACCATGACAAGGGAGACTTTTGGGCTTTTAGAATAACTGAAAGAATTGTAGAACACATGGAACCAAGAGGACACGGCAAGGCAGGCAAGAGAAATCATGCAAGGGCATAGAGGCCATATTAAGAACTTGGAACTTTATCATAAGGGCAATGAGAAATCCATGAAAGATTTAGAGCTCAGAAAAATATAGTCTTTGTGCTCATCATCTCGGTATATGCTCACAAAAACCTTGTATGTATGTAACAGATACCATTTCATCTCTACAAAGATGACACTAAAAATCACAGAGATTAAACCAAATGTCCAAGGTCACAAAGCTACATCATGTCACAGGCAAGTTTTGAACTCTGGTGTTTAATTTTAAGTCCAGTGCTCTTCCATATGGAAATTACATCATTAGCTGGCAGAGTTTTTTCATTAACAGGATCCTGTCAGTAGGAAACATCCTCAGGCCATTTGGTATTAGAGAAAGGAATATGCAAGGGAAAAGGGAAAGCTTAGTGGCTTCCTGAGAGCTCTGTAGTTTTCTTTGAAATACTGCCAGCACTTGAAGGGATCAAGGAAAAGAGATCTACTTGAATGGGCAGCTTTTTTGATCTCCATCTCTTTATTGATAAAATTGTGGAAAGAGGTGTTTAGATGATCTCTTAGACTTTTTTTTTTTTTTTTCAATTTTAAAACACAACGAGATTTATCACGCTCAGGTCACAGGGCAACGTGGCATCATGGACCTCAGGCCACCACTAGAAACTAACAATCAAGGGAACATCAGTTTCTGGGAGCCAGGTCACAACTATTTTCATGTCTGGATTAGAGGCCAAGTGCAGAAGAACCAGGGCACAACTGAGCTGCATATTTTTACCAGAAAAAAACTGGTGCATAGGATAGGATCTCAGATGGGTACATTATGTATCCATTTTCTAAACTCCTTGACTATCAGTTAGAGGAAAAAATATTCACTTGAACTGGAGCAATAAGTATTAGTTAGGATCCATCTTTTGTACTTCCTTCCCACCTGATATTGACAACCATCTCCATGTGATAGGTTAGTCACTTAATCACCTGGTGCTTCAGTTTCCCTCACAGATAAGATGAGAAAAATGAATTCATTTAATTAATATTTGCGATTATGGAGGAAAGAAACTTGATCAAATGAAATACTGTTAGCATTATCGTAATCTTTTTTAAGGTAACTCTATTCTCAATTAACTATATTGTTCTTGCAAAGTACAGAAGTAGAAAGCTGTTTTCCTTCTGCTTTGCTTGTGAGAGGCAGATAAAATTTACACCAAAAAATCTGAAGCATAGATATCAAGTAGACACTGTTCTTGAAAATTCCATCCTTTCTACTGTCATGATTTATGCCACCTGCAAGATAAAGCAATACAGGAAAACTACAAAGTAAAATGTTACATAGTGCTTTTTTTCATTTCTTTCTCCTGCTAGCTGTATTCCACTCTCTATATATTTAATATGAATATCACTTCAGGATTTTCTAAGAAAAAATACAAGAAGTAACATTTTTCAACATGGCCTAGTGTAATTGTTAAATCATGATTTCTAGAGTATGGCAGTTTCAACTTGCAGCTCTGAATTTCTTGGTTGTGTGACCTCAGCCAAGTTAATTAACCTCTCTATACCCCAGCTTCCTGATTGCTAAAATGGAAATAATAATAGATCTACCTCATGGGATTGTCATTATGACTTAAGGAATTAAAACATGTAAAGGACTTAGAGAAATATCTAGCACATAATAAAAACTCTGTAAATATTATCTATCATTATTACTATCATTCCTTTTTCATCCTTTCTACATTTCTATTCTCTGCTCTGCTTTTTCTTTTCTTTCTTTTTTTCCCCCACCATTAATATCTTCTAATTGTCCCCAAAAGGACTAGGGTTGATGAGGGGTTAAAAAGAGAACACTCGATGTCTCAAGATCTGTGTCTCTTAATCATGATTCTTATATTAATTGTAAAATTGTTGACAGTTTTACATAAAATAGAGGCAAAACAACAGAACAGAGCCCATCTATGCATGTTCCTGAGTGCATACACCCAGCCTGGTAGAGTAAAAATGAAAACTAATGGGGCTAGAAGAAAAAAGAGCAAGACATTATCTTCAAATATCATTTAGAGAACTGAAGAATAATATAGTTTAATAATACTATTTTATATGAACAAATTTTCCTTCTTTTGAGAAGAACTTAATGTGCTTAATTTGGTTTTCATTTATATTAATCATTTCTTATCTCTATTAAAGCACTTATCACACTGCATTGCAATTTATCTATTTATACGTCTGTCTCTCCTACCAGACCATGAAATCTTTGAAGACAGAAGCTCAGTATTTTTCATCTTTCTGGCCTTAAGGCTAATACAGAGGCCTGGAAAATAACAGGTGCTCAATTAATATTTGGTAAATAAACAAATAAAGGAATGAGCTCCTCAATCATATTGTTGGCTTAATTTCCATTATAGATCGTCCAAGTTATACATGTTTTAAGCAAGGCTATAAGAACTCTACATTTGTAATTTGACCAGTAAACGTGTAATATCCTACAAAAGAGTCATTTTTAAAAGAGTCAGGTCACAGATTGTGCAAATTGTAAACTTCCTGGGAGTCCAAATTATGGTGTTAGAAAGTTTTCGCAGACAATTGGACATTTCATTCAGAGGTAATCCCTCCCCCTTTAGGTAAACTCAAGTGGAATCAACATGAATTTTATTCTTCTTCTCCCACCCTGAAGGCATAGCCTATTTGCCTTCTGATGGCTCAGTCTCATCTTCTCTGTGATAGGAATCCTAGTCTTGGGAAGGGTTAATAAAGAGATCTCAGAAGACATGGCTGGAATGGAGTCAGTTTAAACTCAGTTTTCCTGCTCTTGCTCCAAAATCACTGCCTGCTTTGTGGCCTCCTTCTACCTAGACACTCAGGGTCTGTTTATTTCTCCTGTGACCATTCATCTCTAGGCCTACAACCCTGTCCTACATTTCTGATCTCTGATCTCCCAGAGATATGTGCTAAACTCTCTTTGCTCTATGACTGGATTTATATCTCAGATTATAAGATCACACAATGGGTAAACTGGATAAGAATTCAGCCACTATAAAAAACAATAGGGTGGTTCCTCAAAAAACTAAAAAGAGAACTAACATATGACCCAGCAATTCCACTTCTGGGTATTTAGCCAAAGAAATTCAAAATATTAATTCAAAAATATATATGCACCCCTATGTTCATTGCAGCATTATTTACATTAGCCAAGCTATAGAAGCAACCTAAGTGTCCATCAATAGAAAAATGTGTAAAGAAGATGTGGTGCATATATACAATATTAGTCATAAAAAGAATGGAATCTTGCCATTTCTGACAACATGGATGGACCTAAAGAGTATTATGCTAAGTGAAATAAGTCAGACAGAAAAAAGACAAGTATCATGTGGAATCTAAAAAACAAAATAAATGAACAAAAAAACAGAAACAAACTCACAGATACAGAAAACACTTTGATGGTTGTGAGATAGGAGGGGGATTGAGGGGAAGAGTGACAAAGGTGAAGGGATTAAGAAATACAAACTGGCAGTTATAAAACAGTCACGGAGATGTAAAGTACAGCATTGGGAATATAGTCAATAATATTGTAATGACTATGTATGGTACCAGGTGGGTACGAGACTTACAGTGTGATCACTTTGTAAGTTATTTAAATGTCTAATCACTATGTTGTACATATGAAACTAATACAACATTATATGTCAGTCATAATTGAAAAAATAATTTTTAAAAATCCCTACTGCTTATGCTGCACTTCCAAAACATTAAATCAGAACCTCTGGGGATGAAAAATAAAAGCAGCTAAGAGACATGAGGACTAGAGAATTATAGTGACATCCTAGGGTAGATGCAAACCAGTGTCAGGGAGTGCTCTAGAACTTAATGCCCTTGTCCATCCCTTTCCTGTTATATCATGGAGATCTGACTAATCTATTCATGGGAATCCCAATCCTGTAGACTTTTCTTCCTCACCTGTCTAATATGGTAAGTCCTGAGTACTTCTTGTCATGATTCCAGGACTTTTATACTAACCCACTCCTTTGTTTTTTCTCATTGTTTGGACCTTTATCTCCTTTCCTTTCTTTATATTCTTTCAAAGTCTTGGCACTGACAAATCCCCTGCAAGCTTCAGGTAAATGGCCATTGTATAACTTGGAGATATAATCTTTTGACAAATTTTTGAGTGTCCATAATGCCCAAAGCTCTGACTTAATTTATCGTAAGAGAATTCCCATGGAATCACATATCCTCTTATCTCCTTTGATTTTTTACATTTTTTACATTTACTTGAATGACTTGTCTGATTTGGGGCTTTAATATTCCAAATCTCAATTTCTGTCACTTATTTGGTAAATGTAATTCTCCATGCTTTACCCTGACCTACTATTTACTTACAGCTCTGTATTTCAAATCATGTATCGTGACATATTATTAGGTTATAAAAACAATTTAGTGAGTTTTAATGATTTTTTAAAAAATGGAATAGGAAGGGAAAAATATGTCCCTGCATAGAAAGGCTAGCATTGCTTTATGAAACTGTAAAAATATATAAATATACACACATATGTAACATACATGTGTGTATGTATATGTATATGTTATTATTTACCTGGCTACTAAGGAGTATATGTTTTTTATTATAGATTGTGGTGGCTGGAAAATAACTGCTTGGCTATTGCCCATGGGAACATAGGCTATCACCCATGGGAACATAACGCTCTAACAATAAGCTTTCTGCTTCTGTACCCCCGCTTGCACAACCAACCTGTGGGTTGACAGTTAGTAAATAGAAGAAAAACAGACTTTTGTGTTGAAACAGAATGAAGAATGGGGTTTAGGGCTTAAAAACCCTGTACCTCTACATTTCGGGGCTGCTTAATTTGGGGTATGCAGACCCAGCTGGCTGAATAAAGAGTGCGTTTCCTATAACTCACTGATTTCTGGTGGTCTCTGTGTCTATCAGGGGCTGGCGGCTACAACAAGATCATGATCAAAAACACATGAAAGCCAATGACTAGAATGCATTTACTTTACTTCAAATGAGAGGCTAAAATATTGGCATGTCATTTTTCTTAATGTCTTCCAGTAATTTTTATGGCTAACTTTTAAAATCAAGTATATTTATGGAAATAGCAGGAATAAAGTAGGGTCACAATCCTAACCTCAGCTCTCAGATGCTCAGAAAATGTATGGACAAATTTCCAGTGCTATTTCATTTTTTTAATTTATATAAATTAAATATATATAAATATTATATATATAAAATTAAATATATATACATAAGTATATATATTTTAAATTACAGTTGACATAATATTATATTAGTTTCAGGTGTATAACACAGTGATTAGACATTTATATAACTTACTAAGTGATCACTCTAATAAATTTAGTACTCATCTGACACCATACACAGTTATTACAACACTACTGATTATATTTCTTATGCTATTCTTTACATCTCCTTGACTATTTTGTAACTACCAATTTGTACCTTTTAATCTCCTCCCCCTTTTACCTATCCCCCCTGACCCCCTCAATAGAGCACTATCAAAATGCTCTCTGTATCTATGGGCTTGTTTCTGTTGTTTGTGATCCTAGTCTCTACATTCTACATATAAATGAAATTATATGGCATTTTTCTTTCTCTGACTCACTGCACTCAGCACAGTACTCTCTAGGTCCATCCATGTTGTTGCAGATAATGAGACTTCATTCATTTTTATGGCTGAGTAATATTCCATTGTATATATGAACCACCTCTTCTTTATCGATTTATCCACTGATGGACTCCCAGGTTGTCTCCATATCTTGACTACTGGAAATAATGCTGAAAAGAACATATGCATGCACATGTCCCTTCGAAGTAGTGTTTGGATTTCTTCAGATAGATACCCAGAGTGGGATTACTGAGTCCTTCTTTGTCTCTTGTTATATAGCCTTTGTTTTAAAGTCTACTTTGTCTGGTATAAGTATTGCTACCACAACTTTTTATTTCCATTTTTGTGAAATATCTTTTTCCATTCCTTTACTTTCAGTCTCTGTGTGTCTTTCAATCTGAAGTGAGTCCCTCACAGGCGGCATATTTAAGGGTTTTGTTTTCTTATCTATTTATATACCCTCTTTCTTTTGATTGGAGCATTTAATTCATTTATATTTAAAGTAATTGTTGCTAAATATGTCATTATTGCCATTTTATTATTCATATTTTTATTTTATTTTTAACCAGTGAACTATAAGTCTAAATCTATTTTAAAAGACATAATTTATATGCAATTTTTCAGAACACCCAGTACTGGTGCATGATTCTAACTTTTTTGGTTAATACCTGCAGATTAGTCAATTCCTAGCTCTCTTTGGTGCATCTTCCAGTTGTCTAGATTGTAAAGTTTTTGATTTTTTCTCATATTTAAAGGAAAAAGACATGCAAAATGCACAAATAAAAACAATAAACAAGAATGACCTTTTTGCAGGACTAGAGATGAAAAAGAATGCAGATATAATTAAAAGTCTGAGAAAAGGAGATGGTTGTAAATCCAGTCATTTCAATCACAACAGTGTGATTTACAAATCATTACAGCTACTTTTTCAATGGACCAAGAATGGCTTGGAAATATCCTGTTCCACTTGTCTTATTATGCTTGTTTGTTTTAAATTTAAGTGACAAATTCCTATTTATTAATTACTATAACAAAAATTCATGACCCAATAAAGAGATAAACCCTGACAAGGCTGAAGCACACATACCACAAGATGGGAAAGTCCTCGCAATGCCCCTCAGCTCAGCTCTCAAAGGCTGATCTCATTCTTAATTTTCAAAAAATATGTTTTATATTAATTTTGTTTTTCTTTTATTATGTAAGAATGGTTAACATGAGAATTAGTTTCTTAAAAATTTTTTTAAATGTACAGTACATTATTATTGACTAAAAGTCAAATGTTATAAGCCAGAGCTATAGAGTTTAATAATCTTACTTAATTAAAACTTTATGCCCATAGATTAGTAACTCCCCATTTTCCCCTTCTCCCAGCCCCTGGCAACCACCATTCTACACTTTGATTCTATAAATTTAAAGGCTGAGTTATTCTTAAGCTAAGAACAATGCAGGAAAGTCATGGAATTTAGAGAGTTAAAAGACTTGAAACCTCATCTACCGAACTTCCTTATTTGGTCAATAGGTACATTGAAAAATGAAAGGAAATTTACACAAGTTTCCATTACACAGCCAACTTTCATCACTGCTAGGCCAGTTCTACAAAACTACCACCATCCCAGATTTGTTTAGATAAACACTTCAACTATGATAGGCACCTAATTATTTTAAAGGGAAAGTGCATGCTTTGAATTAACAAAAAAACGATATCATGATCCCAACTTCCATTAAAACAGAGAGGATATTTTACAAAACAGATATTCATTGTAATACCCAGCCAAGTTCAATATTCCACATTAAGACCACTTTAGTCAACAATGTTAATTCAATTGTCCAAATCCACACGGAAGTAAGTGGAGGAATTTAGGACTGCAGTATGTTTGATTCCAAAGGCCATTCTTTAACCTCAATGCCATTCTGCCAAGGTGAACTTAGCAGCAGCAGAGCTGAGAAATAAAGTACAGATACAAACATGATCTATCTCTTAACACTTAAGTCATATAATGTTTTAGACATAGATTTGTCTGAATAATGAGATAGTGTCTTTGTGAACTGTAGTTCATCGAAAGTGATTCTCATTGTGGTTTTACATACCAGAGTTACATGTTTGAATTATGCACAACAGACAACCCTAAAGTTGTGTAGCAATTGGAAATGTGTGGATTTTTCTGAAGGCCTCATGATATTTACCACAGCCACAAACTCAAAACTGATTTCAATGTGTTGGCCATAATTACAAACCTAGGTACAATTTAGGGAATGCCTCCCTGATCACAGATTGTGCCCTTTTTCTGTTTCCCTTCTTATGAGCAAAGAGGGGCTTTCTTTTAAAGGTCTCCTGCCTCTTTTCATCTCCAAAGATCTTTATACATCCCGAATTCTTCTACGAATAACTTCAAATTTAAACTTTGCCTATTTATTCCTAACATTATCTCTTATTCTTTTCTAAAATGAAACAAACAATAAAATATAATGAAAGGGAAAATAAACTTCTTTATGACAGATAATGTGCCCTTTCATTACTCCTATTAGAATGATTTATCAGAGCTACTGTCTTTTGGCTCCAGAACAGGAGCCCTTTATTCTAGCCAGCAGGATATGCTGTCAGTTATTTTTTCTGGCCCTTCTAGTACCTGTCTTCAAGTCAGTGAGATGAAAGTGTTTCACTTAAACAAATATCAGAGTGGCACAATCACCATGGCAACCAGGAACAAGAGATTTTTTTTAAGACAGAAAAACGAAGTAGGGGAAGAAGAGGTATTATTATTTATTTTATATTAAATAAAATATATGCAAGTTTAATAGTTGGAAATAGCCTCGAATATTAGAAAGATATAATAGAATAGCCTCCCTCAACTCTACCCTCATATTTTACCTACTTTCCATTATTGTGAACAAAATCTGAATCATCCAATAGAAGAATTCAGCTTCCTTTCATGAGGATTACCAAATGATACCTATTATTTCAAGCCATTTATTATTAAGAATCTTATGGAGTTCATTTAAAAAATAAGTGGGCATATGTTAGAAAAGAGAAATTGATGAGAAGAGCATGAGACTCTCAGTGGAATTCTTAAAAATCTAGTTCTGCCGAATACCAGTCAACATGTGGATTTCAGCAACTTTGTCTGAAAATGGGGAAAGGGATTTAAATTTTCCAGCAGAGTTGTCTTTAAGGGAACATTTCATACATTAGTAGGCATTTAGTTTGAACACCTTGCTAGCTAGATTTCAATCACTTTAAACTTGTTTTTAAACCGATACAAGCTGCATAATTGTACATTTCACATGCTTGCATTGTTCATCTTTCTTTTTCCTTCACAATTAGTATAAAATAATATGCCATAAATACTAACTGTATTTCTAACATACACACTTAAATATACTTAATGGACTTGCCAGTACATTTCTTGAAACCTTGAGGCTGAAAGAGTTTCATTGTTTAGTCTTATAATATAGATATTTAGAAAAAAAAGCTCAATCTTTATATTGTTCAGAATGTCATTATTTTTATTGTCCTGAACAAATTAAAGGTAAAACTAGAAGCACTAGTGAGAAAATTACTGACTTTTGCTTTTCCTTTAAAATAGAGTTGTACAACTACCTCTGTGTGAGACAAGAACCCTGCTGACTTAGTGACAGAACAGGGGGTGAGAAATAAGGGAATCATTTCTCTCATTTGTTTTGGGGATTCTCTAGATATTGTTTTCTGGTGCCATGAGAATTTTGAAATAAGGGAGTCTGAGACAGATTTCACAGAAACTGTCTCCACCTGCTGATTTGGGGAGCAGAGTGGTCTTGGCCTGAAACAAAGACTGAAAGAGAAATTGGTAAATCAATATTCTCATATTTTATTTTGTCTGAGTGAAATAACCCTTGCTATTTCCAAATAACTTTTTAGTTTAAACAAACCTCACAAAGAAATGTAAAGTGAATTCCTCTAACAACCTTAACTAGATAATTCAGCACTTTCCACAGAACCTTCAGCTATGTAAGCATTGCCTATGAAGGAAATGGAACTAGAAGTAACAATTAGTACTGGCAAACTTTTCCTGATCAGAATTAAGCTGAGAAACTTCATTGTCATAAAAACTTTTGCCCCTCAGCCTGTGGTGTCCGCTTCAGACTTGTCATCATAAAGCAGCACGAGGAAAATCTGATTAGTCTTGTTTTAAAAAGTAATGGACAAGAAGTTAGGAAACCCAGCTTTTCATTCCCAGTCCTCCACTGCTTTTCTCTGTGAATGAATGAGAGTAACATCTTTCACAGTAGAGAGAGTGTTAGGGCTACCAGGAATTTGAAAGACTATTTCAGGATTTCTCATTGTTTTTTACAGTAAAAATGACATGAGGTGTTAGTTACTAGAAGATTAATACATAAAAGGGTTCTGGGGCAAATAATGTTGGGAAATGCTAGGTAATCAAAGTTAAACAACACTATTTAATACAAGAATTCTCAGAACTTTTAATATGGTACTTACATTGTGACACTCCAGAAAGTAATTAAATACTCCATTTTCCACCATTATATGTATGTGTGTGTATGTATACATATACATATACATATATACATATATATTATGTAATTATTATTAAGAACCTTGAAAAGACTGTATTTCTAAGAACACAATTTGAGAAGCTTGATTCCACCCAAACTTTTTAGCTTATCAGGAGGAAGACTGAGACCTTAAAAGGCTTAAGTGAATTGCCCAAGGTCCCATAGTAATCAAATGATAAAGCTATGACTACAACCCTGCTCTCTTGACCCCCAGTTTTGGAATTCTGTCTACTATACCATGCTGTCCTTCTAAACTTTGCTGAGCTCTATTTTCTACAACTGTAAAATGGGGAAATTTAATTTTTTTCTGACTCCTTGACAGAGATACTATAGGAATCAAATGAGAAAAAATGTATGTGAAAATTCTCTTATGTGGATTAGCATGAGAAAGATACCAAGATTTCATATGAGTATGTGATGTAAAAAAGTATGTGAATTAGTTACCTAATACTCATACATGGTTTTAAAATTGGTGGCTGTTTTTATACTTTTGGAAAATTATGCAGTTATAAGGCACTTATTTAGGAAGCTGCAATCATCCTTTGTGAGAGTCAGTTTCAGTCTCTCCTTTGCCTACATGATTTTTATTCAAAATGAGGTCTCTAGGGTACAGGGGATTCCATGGAGAAGCCTCAAAATGGCCATGACCCATTCTGAAATTATATTTTTAATTTTTTACTCATATATGTGCTTCCCAGATTGTGAGGGACCCTTCGAATATTTTTTTCAATTTTATGGGAGTTATAATTAAATAGAGCCTGAAGCTAAGAATGAAAAGCTCTGAGTACCCCATTTCTGAGTCATCTCCCCAGAAAGCTTGCTGAAAGTGCTATTTCAGCAATGGTTTCACAAGTATGTACACATGCCAAAACATCAAATTACAGACTTTAAATAAGTTCAGTTTGTTTTACTTCAATTAAATTTTGATACAACTTTTTAAAAAAAAAAAAAAAAAGAGAGAAATAACACTAGCATCATTTGTCGAAATTGGGAAGCTCTTTGGGGGAATGAATGACACTTTTTTTGAATTATAAAGCTTGAGAAGTCCCCTTCTCTCCCATCTCAGACTGCCCACATGATTTCCAGTGATGGATCCACAGTTGTACCTTTTAGAAAATCCCCAGAACCATGAAAACCCCTCTTTCTTTCTCCTATTCTAGGGACACAGTGTCTATAAAACAGAATTGTTGATTCTTTTTTTCTCAATGGTATCTCTAAGAATTACCGCAGTGTGTACATAAAGGCAGCTCTCTTGGCAATTAGTTCTCTGGTGTGCTCCCAGCTCTAACCTTTCTTCCTGTGAAATTTTATTGTTCCTCAAATGCTTTAAAGCTGCAGTGTTCAGGAATATTTTTGCCAGTAGCATCAAACATAAAAGAGCTTCTAGTGCTCAAAGAAATGACTGCGAGATATGTTTTCTTGCTAATTGACATACTTACTGAGTATCATCGGATTTTGAAATTCTGTTAAAAGTGCCTATTTTCCACATTTATATGGTTCTCAGTGTGGGAGCACTAACAAGATAGAAATTTTGCATTATTAAACTCAGAACATTATTTGTCTTCACATTATTTGTGGTATGCTTTTAGATGAAATAAATTCTTTTAATAAAGCAACTTTAAGTTAATGCACAAGGATATGTTATTATTGTTCCTATTCTGCTGGGTAGAATAGACAACAGCACATGTGAAGATAAATGTTAATTCTCAAAAAGTCTCTTAAAGATAGTTTGGGAAGCAATAGCAAAGTCCAGAAAAGCCAATGTTGAAGTAAAAAGTGCATGAATATGTGTCTGAAAAGCTGAGTTCAAGTCTTAGCTGTGAAACCTTGGGCACACTAGTAGTCTTTACCTGGACATGGCTTCCTCATCTACTGAATGAAGGGTGACAATAAAAGTCCAAAGATAATTTCTCATTCTCCACTAAAGATCAGTACCTTCCTCGTGGCACAAAATGGGACAGAGAGAAAAGTCACACCCTCTCTTAATTGTAGATTCCTTTTAGTTATACCATTGAACGAAACTGTAAGTTTTCTTCTTGTATTACTTAGAGCAACAAAAAGAGTCCTTTCTAACTAATGCATCTAAAGTAAGGTACTCATATCATTTGGTACCATGCACTAAAAATTATATGTACAAATATTTCTTCATATATTCCCAAATATAAATGCCTTGTTAGAAATACTCTGGCAATACTGAGTGTAGTACATAATTCTGCCCACTAGCTATAGTCGTGGTAATTCAGGACAAGTGTTCACACTGCATTGACAGAATGAAGCTTAATATAGGAATAGTAAAATAAACATGATTGAGCTCTATTAAACAACACCTCAGCAGATATTTTTACACAATAATATCCGGTTTGAAATAATATCATCGTTTTAGCAATCTGGGAACACTGAATGACAATTCAATGCCCAGAGCTTAGAATTATCCCTCTTCCCCAACACTATGGTATGTGATGTTTGTATGTATGTACTGTAGAGAATATAAAAAACTTATACAGTCTTGTCTGCTTGTATTCCTATGATCCATTATAAAGTAAAACTTTTTTCAGTGCCATATTATTTAATTATTGGCCATTAGTGTTACAGACATATTTTTTTTTCCAATGGAATAGTAAAAACATTTTTCCAAAGTATAATGACTGACATGAAATTAGAGAAAATGCTATAAAAGTGATTACAGATTGTTTTTAAGTTATGTTGAGAAAAGAAATATTCATCCTAATAGTTTTGTAACAGCCATCAGGAAATACAGAAGGCAATAAAATAACTTTAGTGGACTTTCTCATAATTGACCATTTCTTCCTAGGAATCTCTAAGGTATAAATCACTAGGCTTTTCAGAATATCTCTTTTTTCTCTCTCTGTTATATTACAAAATCTTTAAAACTTATAATTTTATATGATTATTTTCCAGAAATTCACATGTAAGAATCTGAAAGAAAAGAATTTGAAACAATGCCTCAATTTTCCCCTCAGGTGGTTTGTGCCCTCCTGCTGGCCCTGGGTTCTTCCTGGCATTGTTACTGATTGAGCTTGTATGCTGGGCCTTGGAAAGCCCTGCTTTTTGTTTATTGTTCAAACAAACTCTCTTTAATAACAGCATATGTAAAAAAAAGACTTTAGAATTTAATTTATTCCAGTGTAATGAGGCTGCCAAGAAGAGATCAAGGTAAAAGTCAACCTTCTTTTTTTTTTAAACAGAGCCAGTAAGAGCCTGGCTCTCTCCAGTCTCCTCTGTAGCCTCCTCTTTCTGACAGGCATCTTATACTCCATCCATACTAAACAACTTACAATGTCCATCAAATGCCTCCTGATACCATGCCTTTGTATATGTGCATTTACTATTTAAAATGCCATTCTCCTCTTCTTCTCCTCTCCCTGCTAGCTCTAACTTGTCCTCCAAGACTTGTTTTCAAGGCTTCCCCTCTGGAAAGTCTAAATATTCCCCCACAACCCACCGTCAGCTCCAGCCAGGATAGATGAGTGGTTTTCTGCTCTGTGTTCTCATTTTGTACATATGCAAGTCATAGCCCTTGTCTCTCCAAATTAGTTATCTCTGTGAATATTTGTCTCTGAACAGTGGTCTCCTTTAGATATGGGATTGTTGTTCATTGTTTCATCTCCAGAGCTAGTCACATACCTGGCCTTCAGTAATCGTCCAGTCAGTTTTGGATAAATGGATAAATGAATCAAAGACCCACCTAATGAACCCAGGATTTTAATCTAGAGACGAGGACTCTAAGAGGCACATGAAAAGGGTTAGGATATCCTGAAGTATTGTTATCACTATAATAATAGCTGATCTTTATTTATCGATTAATAAGTGTCATGCTATCTTTCTAATGTTTCATATGCATCATATCATTTATTCTTGGCCATGTTATGTATCATATCATTTATTCTTGGCCAAATCCAATGTGGTGGTACTATTACTATTCTCATTTTGCACATGGAAAATATGAAGTGTGCAGAAGTTAGGTAACCTGAATAACCTTGGGCAGAACAGGGTGGAGACAGGTTTCAAACCAGATGGTCTGACCCCAGAGCCCAGCTCTTAACTTCTGGTAGAGGGAAACTCCCTGAGTTGCAACTGTAGATGAAGGAAGAGACTATCTCCAGCATCTGAGCACAAAGTGAAAAAATATTATGAACTCGGCAATTGTTTCTATGATTTTTTCTGAGTGTTCTAAAGGCTGGAATCCCATAGAACGGCAATGGCTTTCATCTCAACAGAAAAAAATAACTCTTTAACAATTAGAGCTATCTAATGATGGAATGGGCCAAATCTGAAGCAACTCATTTGTAAAAATGTTTAAGCAGAGATTGAACTACTACTTAATGGGGGCTTTTAGAACTGGAATTCATGCATGTGAGAACTAGACACTAGTAAGTTGTCTGCATTGCTGCCAGAGTTGTTATGCTTTGGTTAGCCATATACTGAGATATAGTAAGGACAATATAGAACTTGTCCAAATGAGGTCATGGAACTCTTTTGGAGAACAAAGATGCCATTCAGACTTAACTTATGAATTTTCTAATAGCAGCATTGGACATAAGTCACTATGGAAAGCACATAAAATAAAAGCATAGTAGATACATACCTGTCACTCCTAGTCAAGTGACAGTATGTATGTCTTTCAGAGACTGAGTTTCTTCAGCCATAGGATGGGGTAGTAAGAGCTTCTATACGTTCAATAAGTGAGGATCAAACAAATTTGTTGAAAATGGTAAAATGAGATGCAAGTATAAATTGCCATGGAAATGATATGAAAGATATAAAGTTATAAAGCAACCATCAATTAATGTCAGGTGTATATATATATATATATATATATATATATATATATATATACGTGTGTGTGTGTGTGTGTGTGCGCGCGCGTGCGCATATATATGCCTAAAACTATTATAGCTATGGTGACACTTAAAAATTTTCCAGTATGATTCAGGTGCATTGTCAAAAATGTCTCACTCTTGGGGTCTGAATATTTTGATTTAACTCATATGAACTGGTACCTCCTCCTGGATATTATTTTCTATGCCTCAGCCCTTATATCATATTCACAGTATATAAGCAGCCCTGACAATTTAAAATTCTTAAGTTACTGAGGTCAGAGACGCATTTAGAAATTTAAGGTTGACAGTAAAGGAGTCATTTTCTTTCCCTTTCCTGCATATTAATATTTGCTCAGGTGACACCAGACGAACAAGCATAGTAACATCCTTTGTTTAGTAATGATACCGGCAGGAACATCTGCATGTGCAGATCTGAATTGTGGTTTAATCTCAGTGGCAGCCAGCCTTGATCAAAGGAAGAAAATTCTGGTCCTCAGGTTACAGAATTGTTATTGGTGAAAAGCACACTTTATACACTAAACTGTCAAATGGTTTCAGATGGAATTTTAAAAAATGCACGCAGAATAAATGGGAAAGAATAGAGAAAAAAGGTAAAGGAAGAAAGAATAATAGGAAGAGTGAAATGAGAAGATAAAGAAGCTCAAGGAGAAAAAGGAAAACAGAATAAAAAAAAGTAAAACACACACACACACACATACACACATACACACACACTAAAGAAGTAAAAAAAGAACAAGTCCTCTGTACCTGTTTTGCTGAACAGTTAAAGGTGTTCCCTGAACCCCACAGTTCTCCTAACTACCAGAGATGGATTAACAAAATAATACAAACCAAGCATAAATTCGCTGACTGTGGTGGTGCAGTCACCTTGGATCTCATCAGCATTGCTAAACATCACCCATAACCTTTCCATTATCACCGAGGGTCTGCTCAGCACCAGGCCCAACTGCTCCAATAATTTCAATTACTTTCCCTGACAAATTTTATGTTTCATGTATTTTAGTGGCCTGATAATTATGATTTCTCTCATTTCTCGCTATCGAGCTTAATGGGCTCCAGCATGAGTGTGCAGTTTCAGAAATGAAGTTCCACTTGAATTCACAAGTTATTATCTACTTTCATTAATGGAATTGGAAAAGAGAGAGTGGAAAAGAGATAAAGAATGAGGAAGAAGGAAGAGATGAGTGAGCAGGACTAGGAGAAAAAAAGTTGGTAGGGAAGAGGCGGGGAAAAAGGCCAGGATTAAGGAAAAAAAAAAAAAACTTAACCAAATGGGAAAGAAAAAGTCAGACTAAACAGAAAGTAGAAAGGAAAGTATGTAGTAAAACTTTTTTAAAAATATGACAAGCACCGAATAGATTATTTCCATTATTAGACATGTATATCACTGAAGAAACATGGTATGTTGAAAAATTCTCAGGCTTTGCAGCTAGACCACATTGGGTTTGAAGAAACTGGTTCTTTTACTTACTAGCTATGAGATCGTAAGGATGTTACTTAACATCGTTGAGATTCATTTATTTTATTCTCTGTGTAGATGAGAACATTGACTCTATGAACTAATTCCCTTTCCTCTTTCTCATTCCCTTGTGTGTGTGTATGTATGCATGCATGGCAACAATTTCTGATGGAATGACAACTATATACAAGAAATTGTGCTGGTGCAGGCAAATGGGCTTTCTGAGAAGTTTCAGAGCTGGATGCAAAGATGTACATAGGGCTTAGGTTTCCTGAGCATTGACAGACTTTCTTTTTACAATACTATGACTACTACTTTTTTGGTATAAGAAATGGGAATGTCCAATTTTGAAAACATTCTGCTCAATGAAAGCCTTAGTAAAACAGGTTATTTGCATCAATTCTAAGTCATTTTTATGTAAGCACCAAGAGGGAAAGGTCATGATGTCACAAGGCAAAAAAACCCTCAGATTCATTTGGATCTTGTGAAGCCAGGTAACATCAGCAGCTCTGTGTAAGCTGTTAAGGTATAGGTATGTATAATAGGCTGCAATTTCTCCTTCTTTGAGGAATTCTGATTTTTGACCAAATAATTGGTAACTTAATTTGATCTTATAGTGTGTGTATGCACATCATCTTTTGTTAACATTTAATCCATATGAAAAGTAGGACATAAAAAGATAAAAAAGAAATAACCCTTGACTTCAAAATACTCATAATCTAGTAGGGGGCACAAGATATAAATAAGTGTAATAGAAAATTAATATGATAAATGCTACAAAGAGGCACATTGGAACACACAGGCTAAAGGAAGAATGTTATATCTATTATAAAAGATTACCTTTTAATAAAGGTCCAAGTCTTAAGCCAAAGGAATGAATCTCTAGTTTTATAATTTCAAGCATCAATGAGTTACTTGAGAAATAAAAGGAGAATTATGGAGTCTTTCCATATTTTCCTGAAAATATGTCACATAGATGGCAACAATTGAGCCCTATACTATAGAGACTTAAGAAAATAAAATGATAAAAAATTTAGAAAAAAGTAATTCTCAAAGAAACATTGGAATTAAACATTTTAAAGGTAATCAAAAAGCAGTAGTGAAAAAACTAAAAAATAACCATACATGGAAATAGCTAAACTGATGAATAATTTGAAATGCTTTCCTTCTGTATTCTGAAACTAAAAGGGTGTCAGTATTCTCTAATGAACTAAATGGGGACCACTGAAAGATGGCTTGTCTTCAGGATAGTTAAAATTAAGTTAAAATGGCTGCTCTGCTTGATGTAAACTGAAGGAAAAAAACTAACTGGACAATGTGCTCCTCTCTCATCAAGTATCTTTCTGCAAAGGCAACTAAAGACACCTTGGAATTTCTTAAAGTCATCTTTATTTTTCTGTTAATACATTTAAAAAGGCCATTGTGTGGAAGGAATATGATCAGTTCACCAATTGATTGACAAGTCAGATCAGCCATGGCTTTCAGTGAAAGCACATGCCCATTCAAAAACTGAGGGTATATCTCTCCCTCTTCAGGTGTGGTATGTGCCACATGGGATACAAAGAGAGGAAATCTGCTCTTGAAGCCCCCATGCTTTATGGGAGAAACAAACACATGTAAAAATAATTACTACCTCTGTAAGAGCGGGGAGTGCAAAGTGCTGTGGTTGCTGATGAGGGAGGGAGGTGACAACTAGGTATGCACATGAAAGCAGCAAGCTTCACAAATAGGTCACCTTTCAAATGGGACTAAAAGAAGCCCAGGAGCCTACTTTGTGGTGAAAGGAAAGAAAGAAGTTCAAATGTCAGGAAGCTGTTTGTAAGACTCATTAAGTATTTAGGCAGGTGCTGTTTGTCCTACAATCTATTCATTGACTATCCCCAACTTACTACTCAACTGAGGTAATATTAGTGGTCCACACAGAGGACTGTGGCAATAACTTTTTTAAAAAATAACATTTCAAAACCAGTGACATCTCTAGAGACTCTCATGGTTAAGACATAATCATAGTTGGCTTCTTTGGGTCACAAGTTTATTTTACCTCAGCGGGATCACAATAGGCCCAAATAAATTGAGATTATTAACCTTCTAGTCTCATTATTTTTCACAATGGCCTACTTTGCCTCAGTTAATAGTAACAGAAGCACTGAATGTTAGACTAGAGATCGTAAACTGAAAGGACCTAAGGGAATCTGGATGTCCTATGCTCAGAAATCACCATGTCATCACAACCTGTCATGGAGGCTGCAGCTGAAAATCTCAGTTAGCAACCATGAATACAGAATCTCAGAAGCAGGTCTAAAGTTTCTTTGACTTATTTGAGACACTTAGGAATCCTGCCTTAGTTTCTATCATGTCCACTTTCCTCATCCTATAATAATACATATTGAATAGTAGAATGTTTTATTTAGAGTCAAATATTCCATAACGTGCTAAGATGACAGCTAAGGCACTTCGAGAATAAAACCCTTCTCACCTCTCCGTTTCTAGAGTTTGGATAACTACTTTTTGGAAGTTATAGTGTGTTTCTTTAACTATAGTCATACTAATTTGGACAAGCTCAGTCTATTCATATTTCTGAGTATAAAGAATGGAAAGAATCCCCATGTTGGCTGGAAATTTTTGTCTTCTATTTTTTTTTGAGACCATGGAATTAGTTACCTCCTGTGATTAATCTTTAAAATAAGATATAGGCTAAAAATATTCTTTTAACAATTAGAAGTATGTCTATAATGTTCTTTATATCTTGATAGTATCCTCAAAATTTTATGGATATTTTTAATAAGCATCTGTTGAAAATAAAACCCATAAAAAGACTAATAGAAAGAGAAATGATGGAGTTGAAGCATAAAAGGTGTAGAGGATGATTTATAAAAGGTTGGTGGGATTTATATGTCCCTAGTATCTGCCCTAATCCATGTTCCTAGTCCCAGTAGTCCTGGTAAATTACTTAGCAGCATGATTTGTCATGTGAAATAATATTTGGATCACTCATTTAAGACTCATTATATATCAGACACACCATAATTTAAGCCTAATTTTCACAAATACATATTTATCACTGAGAAACTGACTCAGAGTTCAAGTGACTTAATATTATTTTACTTTAGTTTCAGGTGAACAATATAGTGGTTAGACATTTATATAATTTATGAAATAATCTCCTGATTAGTTTAGTAACCACCTGGTACTACATATAGTTATTACAATATTATTGACTATATTCTCTATGCTGTACTTCACACCCCCATGATTATTTTGTAACTACCAATTTGTACTTCTTAATCCTTTCACTTTTCACCCAGTCCCCAACCTCCTTCTCATCTGGCAATCACCAGTTTTCTGTATCAATGAGTCTGTTTCCATTTTGTTTGTTCATTTATTTTGTTTTTTAAATTCCACATATAAATGAAATCATATGGCATTTGTCTTTCTATATCTGACTTATTTCACTTGGCATAATACTTTCTAATTCCATCCATGTCAACGCAAATGGTAAAATTTCATTTATTATAGCTAAGTCATTTCCACTGTATATATGTACCACAAATTCTTTATCCAATCATCTATTGATGGACACTTAGAGTGCTTCCATATCTTGGCTATTGTAAATAGTGCTGCAGTGAACATAGAGATGGACATACCTTTTTGAATAAGTGCTTCGGCTTTCTTTGGAATAATTACCCAGAAGTAGAATTGCCAGATTATAAGGTTAGTTTTATTTTTTTATTTTCTGAAGAATCTCCAAACTGTTTTCCATAGTGGCTGTACTAATTTGCAATCCCAGCAACAGTGAATGAGGTTTCCTTTTCTCCATATCCTTCCTTGTTGTTTCCTGATTTATTTATGATAGCCATTCTGAAAGGTATGAGATGATATCTCATTTTGGTTTTAATTTGCATTTCTATGATTATTAGTGATGTTTAGAACCACTTTTTTTCATACACAATAAAGATAAATGATTTTTAGAAACTTTAAAATTCCATTTCTATCCTCTCTCTTTGAAAAGAAATCTTATCCATGCTGGAAAAGAAAGAGAAATAGATCTAGCTGAAAGTGTCAGAGTTGTGAGGAGGAGAACTGAGTTGAGGGAAGAGAATTCTGTTGCGGGAGAAGTTTGGAATTTGAAATTTGAGTCAGAGATATTTCTACTACAGTGCTGTCCAACAGAAATACAATACAGGTCACAAATGCAAGCTACATGTTTAATTTTAAATTTCCTAGTAGCCACATTTTAAAAAATTAACAAGTAATTTTAATAATATATTTTATGTAAGCCAATGTTTCTGAAGATTATCACTTCAAAATATAAACAACCAATAATGAGTAATTTTACATTATTTTCTTATATGAAGTCTTGAAAAAAGTCTGATGTCTATTTGAGACTTAGAACACATCTTCATTAAGAATAGCCACAATTTAAATGCTCAATAGTAACATGTGGCTAGAGATTACTACACTGAACAACACAACTCTCATAGCTTAAGAAGCAAGTTTGACCAGAGAAAGTGTTTACAAGGATTTTACGTTAAAATGAACTAATTTCAGAATAAGATGATTAAAATCTAAAAATTTATATGTTGATAATTGAGGGAAGAGAAATTATCCAGGTTAGAAGTAAATTAAGGAGCCATAGAGGAATAGGTTAGAGTGGAATGAAGAGAGAAGACAAACTCTGGTGGAGTAGCAGGTATTTTGCATTCATTGTCTATCACTAACACAACAGAAAGTTACTATTCTCCCCATAATATAGAAGAGAGCTCTGAAGCTCAGAGACCTTCAGTCACTTGCACAAGTTTCTACTTTCTACTATTTTATGAATCTGGGACTGCCCAAAATCAATAACTTCTATCTATCTTCTCACTGACTGTAGTTAAAAAATATATATAATCTGCCAGCTGGCCTGAGTCTATGTTGTTGATGAGAGGTAGAGACAGAGGGGATTTGCAAAGGGAAAGGTGGGAGGAGGATTGAAAGCTTGCAAAGAACTGTGTTTCAAAGACTGTAGCTTCTACCTTTAAGCTGTTAAGGAGTTGAAGGCAGAGAGCCAGGCCCCAGGCAGCTGTTGTACTGCACAGTTGTTATGCAGAGGACATGTACCTGCTGTTCTCTTGGCACAGTTGAAGAGAAAAGTAAAGGATTGGTTTTGACGTGTAGTCAGAGAGCAGTGGTGGAAAAACCGAAGAAACCCCTGCAAATGAGGTTGGTTAAGAATCAGAGGAGCTTGTCCAATGGCCTGCTATGGATATCCAGACACTAGGACAGATTCTCATCTGAGTTATGCAAGCTCAGTATATCTATGGGCTTATATTTTTAAACATAAAATAACAGTCATACTCAAGTGACTGTACATGTGAAATGCAGATAATCTACATTCTGTGGGAATAGATTATAAAGTAATCTTGTGCCATGATAGTGAGATTTTTCATCATATGTTTCCTATACAGTCAAGTGAGAACTTGGAGGAACAGAAAAGGGGCACCAGACATCTCTAATTAGCCTTACTTTCATGAAAATTGATTTTCATAAAAATCAAGTTATTTTCAGTTAAGGATCGTTGCTAAAAGGAAAGAAAAGCCAAATGAGCTGAAGAGTCATAACATTGTCTTTAAAAATGAGAGCATAATGAATTCTCATTTCTATTTGAATAAGTAGTTCACCCTTAATTACTTAACCTATAGGATTATGAGAGAGTTAAAAGGTTAAATTATATTCATTCAAAATTCCTTCAACAGCTATTTTTTGAGTATCTATTATGTGCTAACTGCTATTCTAGCTTTGGTTACAGAGCAGTGTGGCAAAAGTTGCTAGTCGATGCCTGAAATCAGAATATCTTCTTGGGAACCCAACTAGACTACATTTCTCAGCCCTCTTTGAGGTTAGTTTTGGATACATGACTGAGTACTAGCCAATAGAATGTAAGAAAATGCTACTTCTGCTCCTATCATGTGCGATTCTCCAGGATCTTTCCCCTACCATGGTGACTTTGGGAGATACGTAGAAGGTAATGTAACTACACAGAAGAAGAAGGCAGAATCATCACTTAGAGGAGAGAAAAACAGCTAACTGGTTTTAGACTAGAGATGAACCAGAAATAGACAGTTATAGCCGCTAGAGTGACCTTAACTAACATAAGCACGAGCTATAGTCTTGCTTTATTCCCTCTTGGTCTTACATTTCAATGGGACACAGGCAATAAATAAGCAAACCACATAAATATAGATATATGGTTACATATGAAAATGTTAAGCCTAGATATAGAAGCCCATATAGTACATGCTAAAAAAAATTTAAAATGTTAATGATATATAATAATTTACATTTGACTTTAGAATAAAGTATCTCTTTATCTCATCTACCCCACCCCCTTCCAAACATACACACATACCTCTTTACCAAATAAAGTCTATTTTCTAAAACTGTGATAAACTCCAAAGTATGTAGAATAAATCACATTATCAGGAATTTCAGTTCAGTATTCTATAATGAATGTTAATTCACTTATAGAAAAATGTAAATATATCTTTTCCCAGGTAATAATGAAACATTGGGTGGCTATTTAATTTTCTCCTATGAACAAAAAATAAAATGCTGAATATGTAGCCAAACAGCAGGAAGATGACTGACGTGGTAATCAACGAGGTCTGAGATCTAGTCCTAATTATACAATGTTTGTTAAAGCAGTTACTTCTGAGGCCTTGGTTTCCTCATTTACTAAATTATAAGTTTGGGCTAGTTGATCCATAAGATGTCTCCCCGCTCTCACATTTCTATTTCTAATTTCTGAACCCAAACCCAAACTCAAACCCAATAATTTTTTTTTTTTTTTTGGACAGAAAACTGGAAGTGTGGCTCAAATGCAATGCTTGGGAGACATGCTACATGATTCACGGGTTTGAATGCTGAGACTCAGTATGTGAATGCTGAATCCTGAATCTCAGAGGCCTGACACATATTCTAGAAAAAGGAGGCTAAAGAGACATTGGGAAATTCCAGGTGATACAGAGATTCTGTTTGATTATCCAAAAAACTGCCCAGGACTTTTGTTTCCTTGGACCCTTATACTTCTGAAGCAGATCTCTCTGTGTGTGTGTGCGCACGTGTGTGTGTGTGTGTGTGTGTGTGTGTGTGTGTATGTGTGTGTGTGTAATTTGTGGTTCTGATTTCCCAAAGCTCTGAGCCTCCTTTGTTCTTTGAAGCTTCAGCCTTTCAAAATAAGAACTGTATTGTTTTAACAATTGGGTCTTTATCCTCAGCTTTCTACCCCCTGCTCAGCTTCTCTCTTCTCTATGTTCTCTCTCAAGCCCCACTCAGCCTCCAGCTCCTGCTGGTGTGCATTGTGATTTAAGTACTCTATGCTTTCCTTTCTGTACCATGGTGCCTTTGAGTTAGATACAGATGGATACATTATTGATCAGATTTTGGCTGCTGCTCTAAGCTTGCTGGCGCTGCACTAGTTACTAATAAGCTAGTAAGAGAAGAGTGAGAAGAGCTTGTCTCCTTTTAAAAAGCAAATGTATGACAACTCCACATCCTCCATTTTGGAATCTTTAAGAAATGTTACCTGCTTTCCCACTAGAAGCCTTAGTTTGTTTGCTCAGGCATCATCACTGCACAAAGGCTGGTGGTCCACTCACCAGGCAATGAAGGCCTGCTTGGATGAAGAAGGTGATACTGTCATAGATAGACGACCATTCTTGTTCCACAGTGCATGAGTGGTTGGGCTTTTTTGCTAAATATTGCCCATAAACCCAAGTAGCCATTTGGAACCAGATTCTATATAATTCTATTTCATTACTGCCACCAACCTATGATTGGGTCTTTAGTCATTGAACCTATACCTTTCTTTAGATATTAGAGTCTGCTGTTCTGGAATTTCTCTGCTGCTCACTTTTCAACATAGTTTCTGGATCCTCAGGGAGGTGACTGAAAAAGTTATGAAAGATTTCTTTAACCTATCTAAAGTTTCCTTCTCCTTTAGACATTCAAATGCTCTTCTTCAAAATATCAAATTTTTGACCACTCATGTCCTTTAACCCAATAATCTCACTATTACACTTGTGCTTCCTAAAGTTTGTGTGTGTGTGTGTGTGTGTGTGTGTGTGTGTGTGTGTGTGTATAACAAACACACACATTATTATTGTCATCTGTAGTAGCAATGCTTGAAAAAAACTTAGGGACTCCTTAACTAATTTACCTCTTACATTCATACAGTTGAACAATATATAGCTATGTAAAATGAGATAAATGTATGATTTTGAAAAATCTGTTATATTATTAAATGAAAAATATATTTGTATAGACTGAACTCTTTTATCAAAATATGTTTCTATCTGCTATCTATCCATCCATCTATCCATCTAGCAATGCTGGTTTATGTATCAAGCATTTTATAATTTGTTGAGACTATAGATAAAATGTTATAGCAACTTCTACTAGGGAAAGTGACTATAGGAAAGGAACACATGTTACAGTTTACCTTTGGGTGTTTTTTTGAATTTCTAACTTTGTGCAGATATTGCTTTTATTTTTTAAAAAATGTCATGTCACCTGAGGTTACATGGACTTTAATATGGATAATTCCTCTTCTTTACTTATTTCTATATTTCAAAACCGTAATGTCTTGTTTTAAAATTCCCTAATATTAAAGTTTAATAGTTATATAAAAATTTGGTGTCAGTCACTTTCTTGAAAATATAATTTAAAAGATGAAAAGAGAGAATCATGGGAGTTATAAGTCCCTGAATAGTATGAAGACCCTTAGGGGAACAAAGGAAAGCACTGTGGAGTGAGAGAAGAGTGACACTAAACGATTTGTTTTTCCACGTTGCACAGAGGCGATGGGAGGGAGGGCTGCACTGGTAGTTAGGAAAATTGGATTCCAGCCCCACTCTACCATTTACTACCCTCTTGCACATGTCACTTAACCTCTTTTAACCTCAGTTTCTTCATTTATAAAATAAGGGAATTATGTTGGATGATTTCTGAGGTGCCTGTTGGCTCAGAAATCTATAAAATTCCATAAAACATCATCTTTTCTCCCACCATATAATTGGCAGGAGATGGTAATGAAATAAGGTTCAGAATATAATTCATCTTTTAATGTACATTTCTCTGTGCTTCAGATGGCAGCAGCTGATAGGTCTTACTTTTCCCTCCTGTTACCCTCATTGTAAGTGAGGATAAACTTCCAATAATGGACACCACAAAGGGAAAACTGAGCTGGCCTGAAAATACTCATTTGACATAATATACTTCTAGTCAGAGACAGAGAAGGCAGGCATAGGGTAGAGAGTGATCAAGGTGTTTTGTTTGTTTGTCATTTGTTTCTTAATTTTTTAACGAGAAAAAAAAGGCATCATTTGTCATTTGGAATTTTGTAGCTTGTGGTATTTCCTATTTTATCTGAATCAACCCACCTTTCCTTTTAGAAGCATTTTAGCCACACTAAAGTTTTCTATTCCAAATCTACAGACAATGAAAGAAGGCTGATCTTTTCCATCCTAGAAAACTGTCCAGTTCCTCCAATCTTTTAAAGCCCTTGGCTCATGGTTATGAAAGAAGACAAATCTACACACCCAATGCTTACTAGTTAATGGTATGACCTAGGAAGCCCAACCCAATTTGAGAAATACTTCTTGAACACCTACCACATGTTTGGCATCATGCTAAGTTAAGGCCCTACCTTGAAGAAGATAGGAGTCTAAGGGGTGGTGGGGGGGAGAGGAGTAGAATCAATATATTTGTAACTACAGTACAAGTCCCACATCAGAAGGATAGACTGGAGCTACAAAAGGAGGGGCTGTTTAGTCTAATGAAGAGTCATTTGAGTTGGGCCTTATAGGCAAATAATCAATATCCAGAATCTTCTTTTTCTACCAATTTCTGACTTTACTGTACCAAGGAAAATATCTCCATCTCTCTGTATGTGTGATGCAGCCCTAGAAGTGTGAATGTATGGAGAGTGAACAGGATCTCTGGCATCAAAAGGATGAAGAAAGACTCAGGAAAAGCAGAGCTGGTATGAGAACCTGGAAGGGTAAGAGAATTCTGAGCAAGCCAGAGAAAGAATGGGCTCTAGAAGAAAGTAATAGGGAGACAGAACAGTATGGGGGTGGGTGAAACATAGGTGATGGTATGTGCCTCACAGACACTGCAGATTTCATTCCAAAATGGTCTTATTTACCTTATCTCTTCAGAGACTGAGTTTCATTGGGCATTCTATAAGAACTGCTGCCAGAGTGCATCTGCTTTCGCATAAAGTCCCTCACTGACTATAAGCTATCATGAGCATGGCCAGCTTTGTCCTGAAGCCTTTGGCAAAGTGGAACAAACCTAGCAGCACCACTAAAGCATGGACACCTTGCTGGGGTGAAGATGAATGAAAACACAACTGGGAAATATTTCACGACCAGGAAAGAAATCACGACCAAGGTGTGAATAGATGGAGAAAGGAAAGCAAATATTTCTATCATGGAGTGATTTACACTAGATTTAGACTAAGACTCATAGCCAAGTGTAGGAATCAGCTGTAAATCACATGTGAAAAGCAAAGCAATGTGTACTTTTCAATCAAATCAGTAAATACTTTTAGTGATATCATTGTTACCAAAATGTTGTCATTCATTTAGTTTTCTTCTAGCAGAATCAGGGTCAGAATCGCTGGAGTCACAGGGTCAGGGAGAAGAGGACGTGATATTAATGTGACCAATGATTGTTTTCTAGTGAGTAATAAATTAAGTGGCTCTTGTTTATTTCTGAATCGTAAAAGTTGTCCCAGTAGCCTGAAATTTCTGAGGCCAGAGTTATTACTATGACTTTATTTCATGAAGTAAAAAAATTACTTTATGAATTTTCATAAAGGTCCTATTCAAATGTTAGTACCTGAAGCTATTAACACATTTGTTCTGGCCAGGTACTTTGTGAAGTCATGATGCAGAAAGAGTAATTGTGTTTTGTGATTGTGGAGGAAAATATCAAGGTAAAACAATACTACATTCTGATGCCTAGTAAGATATCAGAAAAGGAGAAGAGACATTAGTGACAGATATTTCTTTATTTTAAATGTTGACTTAGGGTCTGATAAATATTTACCAAGCCATGAGTGATTTCAGAATTGCAGTTAGAATATCTAAAGTTTTACAAAATGGGGTCTCGTGTTTTAGGTGCTGGAAAACTAACAATATTCAGTGATTTTTTATTTTTTATTTTTTTTAAGGTCCTGGACACTACATAGTTACATCAGTTTATTGCAGAGCACCCAAAATCCATATAATTATGAGCTATATTATCATATGATTTCAGCTCTTTTGTTTATATAGGATTAAGGACTTAAGATATATGGTTTAATAAATCCTCCAAATCACAAAATGGGACAGTCAAGGTATTTTTAAGGTCCTTAATTGAGATGTGATGATAACATAAAAGCAAAAACAAAAAGAAAACCCTGAGCTTCCAATTCTCAGTCCAATGATTTCTGTCAATTCTACTGTTTCTGAAACACCGAAGAGAATTCTAGAGAATACCTCATCAGAGAAATCACAATTCTTAGAGAAATCAGAGTTTTCAAAGCTATCTGACCAGCAAATCCATGCTTTCTTCCAGGCTTCATTCATTTCAGCCCTTAGAGCTATCACATTTAGAGGTTGTGTGATTTCATGCAGAGTGTGTGATCAGCAGCTTGGCAGGCAACTTAAGACTACCTGAGACCGCAAGGGCATGTGATTATGCATATGTCCCAGGAGCAAATCTGAAAATGAAGATAAATCAATAAATAAATGAGAACTGTGGGTAGAAGAACCTCACTGTGGTTTTCTGAATGTAATAATCGATCTGATACTTAATCAATGAGCAAGTAAGTATTTATTTTGAATAATCTATGTCCTCAATATCATCTAGAGAACTATAGAAGGTAGAGAAGAGAGGCAACTTAGGGTTCTACCTAATGAAGTATATTCATTCTCATCTCTTGTCCACTGAAATGTAAAAGGGCTACCTTCACTTATCTCAGAATCCTCAGATATTTTCAACTGTGACAGGATACAATTCATGCTGTTTTGGCTATGAACAGTATAAAATGTATGTTCTTTTTAATATAAATATTAAAAGGTATGCAAAGATAATTGATGTGAACTATCCTTCCTGAAACAAGTCCAGGCATATTTATATACATGTGGTGCTGACTTGAGGGGAAATTCTATAGCAACATAAGGGTCAGTTTTGTCAGATGGATTTTCATAGAAAATAAAGGATATGAAGAGGAGTGGAGATGGCTTTCTAGTTTCTCTGAAACATTCCGGTGCTCTTAGCAGGAAAAGGTTGCTCCCCTAAAGAGGGGAGTTAGGGACCAGTGATGACTATGTAGAGAAAATTTAGAGATTTAATACCATTAGTTGTAGATACCATCTTAATAGATGCACCCTTAATCAACTAGTTTTAATAAAATGTTATTATTGGCATAAGGTGATTGGTATCCTAAAATAAAATCAGGAGGTAAACAAGTTTTCATAACTCCTGGCAATCCCCAGGATATCTTGGTATGGATCAGTTATCATTTATCATCTTGGTTTTAGGGAGGTTCATTACTGATGCTCAGTCATTGTATTATTTCCTATAAAACTGCTGAAAGTAAAGCCACAGTTTTAAAAGTGCTTATTTTGTGCAAAATAAATTAATGTCTTGCACATCAGGCTTGCCAAGTTTTAGTCTCTGATAGAAAGATATTACTGCTAAACATAACTTTCCATAACATTCCTGAAAGTTTTGAGTAAATATTTTTTTAGATATATCAAATCATATATAAATGCACTGTGAGAGTTGGCCTATTTAAAATGGTTCTGTCTAATTCAACAACTTTTACTAAGAATCCATTTTATTGCAGGCAATGAAGTAGGTGCTGTGGATGTACAGATTAATATAACTTGGTTCGTGTCATCACAAATCTTAGAGTTTAGTGTAGGAGAGAGATGCATTAATACCAAATGTCAATATCATATGCTGAGTGCACACATAGAAGTAAGCATGGGGTACTCTGAGAGAACAAAGAAGGAGCGACTTGTTCATCCAGTGCAGATCAATAATAGTGCTTGGAAGAAAAAGAAATGGCTGAGCTGAGTTTTGAAGAATGAAGATTCTTAAAGAATTCTTTGGTCCAGTAGTCACTCCTTAATTTATTCATACTGTTTGTGTAACCTCAGCCAACGCACAGTCTCCTTTCTTGCTAACTCTTCAATTGTAGTATAAGGAATTGGAAGCAAATTCAGCAGATAGTTAAGGTCATTTCCATGTTGATGATCTATACATTCTTTGGTTCTTATAATTTTGTTATTCATATAGTAAGTGTTCTTAATGCAAAACATCTCTGCTTTGTACTTGTACTGTAAATATTATCAGTGTATTTATATTTAACCTGAAAATATAATATAAAATGAGTATTAGTGGTACCCTAACAAGTCTTATATAGAACATCTAAACTAATCTGAGAGAAAAGAGAAGTGCATTTGTTTTTATAGCTACATTAATGAAAAGGGTTATGCAGTGGGGTGGGGATGACCTCCTGGAGAGAAAAAAGCTGAACAATCACAATATGTCAAAAGCTGCCTTCTGAGAAGTCTCTTTGACTATATGTCTATTATCTTTGTGTATCAGTCTTCACTCTTAAATGGCTCTCTCTTAATTTGCATATTAGTGTTAGAAGAGTTTTTATTGAATCAATTTACATTTATTTTCCTCAGGCTTTTACTGGATGTGCGTGTGCGTGTGGGGGGCGGGGGTTGTTGTGGGGAGTATGGCAGAGGATACTGATGAGAGAATCCCACAAATTCAAAATTTCTGATTGAAAGGGCCTTTACTCAGTTGTGCAAATAATCATACTTAGTGTGTAAGAACGCATGGTACTGAGGCTGGGGACAGGAGATCAGATCCCAGTTCCATCTACATTGTGCTATAAGAACAAGCTTCCTAGGTTCTCCCACACATCCTCAGTTTCCCCATGTGTAAATCACAATCACCTGGATACAATGAAGATTAGCTTTCCTTATCTTTATTTTGTTTGGGATGTTGAGTCATTAAAATATCATATTATTAAAGAATATTAATGTATTAAAGAATAATCTACAGAATTAGAAAAAATATCTCATAAATACATTAATTAGAATGACACTGACTTTCCATATGTAGAGGAAAACCATGCTCTAATGAACTGTTTTAGGGCCTATTTGCCTTACCCAAGATATGGTAGTATCAAAATGAAAGCCAAGAACCCCTCCCAAACAGAGAGAGCAATAAGTGAGAGAGCCTTGATAAATGCCTTGCTATCTAATGAAGCCCAGATGAAGATATGTATTTAATTAGCCTTTGGGCTGTCTCTAAGTGCTTGCCTTTATTTTTTTCTTTTTCCCTTAAGAGTTGCATAGTATATGGAGAATCTTAATTTGCATATGCTAATGAACCTTCATAAAGCCCTCCTTTAGAAAAGCTTTTTTAAATGTTGAAGCAGCCTTGACTCTAAGGCTTTATAATGCTTCTGACTTTTAAAAACAAAATGTATAAATAGAGCTCCTTTTTCTTAAACCTGTCAAACTTTCATCAGCCAGTAGTGATTTTTATTTATTCATTTATTTATTTTTTAAAGCAAGGAAGTGAAAGTTTACAAACTCTCATCTGTTGTGAAACTCAGAGTAACAACAGTTAAGATGTCTGATTCAATTCTTATACAGAGTGTGTATCTGAGGGTTTCCATGCTGGAGGGCTTTTTTATACATAAGGAAAAGAGAAATGCGTACTTCCACTTTTTTAAATCTGTGATCTAGAAATATGAGATGCATAATGAACAATGGATAATAATCTTTAACAAGGGTATAGATTTTTCTGACTAAACAATAAATCTCTCTGGTGTATAGACAGGTCCTTGTACAGAGCAGGCAGGGCTCCAGGGCCTTGCTGCTCCAAACAAAACTCTTGATTATTCATGCACAAGAGGGTTTTGTTTTTGTTTTTGTTTGTTTGTTTGTTTGTTTGTTT
>CM053507.1:104812375-105084338 GCA_028627145.1 Eidolon dupreanum
AGCTCTCCTGCTACTTTGGGGGGAAACTGAGGCTGGAGCCCATTTGAATTGTTCCAAGTTTTCTAGTTTTGCATGCCAATGCTACTTTTTACTCTAAATAACTGAGAATTTGATAAGAAGAAAGACAAAGTAGATGAGCAATAGTTGCTGTTCTAGGCTTTTATTAAATTATACTTTTAAAATTTCATGTCTTTGAAACCAAACGTGCAATGCAAGTAGAGTACATGGAAGAACTTCAAGCAGCTGGGGGAGTTACAAAATGGAAGAGGGAACAAGAGAAACATGTCCATATAATCAAATGAAAAAAAGCTTTCAATACAGCCCCACTCTGCTGACTCTCAGCACAGAGATGAACAGTAGCAGCCCCTGGTAGCCTCCCTTCTTATGGAAAATGCAGACTCAAGTCACACAAACATATTCACCTGCAGCTCTGGGCTTGTCCGCATTTGGGTTGGTGCCCTCTACCCTGCAGATACTTTACTTGCACTCAGACTCTGTCTTGGTCAAAGGCCACAGGTGCCTGTGATTCCAAAGACAGATAATGATTTCCTTTCGTTGGGGTGCTGGCCTTCTTCCTTTCAGTGTCTGATTACTTTAGATAACATCTCATTTGAGTGCACAGGCTCAGAGTTTAGTGTTAAATCAGAATTTGCACTGTCAGAATGAGGACATTTCATCCAAAATTAATGAAGCAGCTATTAAAGAGAAGCAAGAGAGGGACAAAGAGGGGAAGTCTTCTCTGTACTTCCTCTCACTGAAAGCCCTAACTCCGGGTATGGTTGTCTATTATGTCAGCTTCTATTTGGTCCTCATACTGTATGAGAACTCCTCTCTTTGGGTCCTCTTTATAGCAAATGTTGTTAACTTTTTCAGTCTGGCTGTACTAGACAGATGAAATGAAAGCAACACACATGGCACATTTTGAAGAACATACCAAGTATTCTACACACTTTTTGTCTTTGGCCTTTCTAATACTCTCCCACACCAGAAAATGGATAACATATTTGATAAGAAGGGCATTTTCATAAGGATTACCTTAAGTCTGTTTAAATTAGTTTAAAAATTGTTTACAAGCTTATATATTATCATTAGACCACATTATTTATAAGCATCTTATAACTAATCTCGACACATTCACTAAAATTTAGCATGAATGAATTTAAGGTCATCATACTTGTCTAAGGGGGTTATACTGTATGGTTAGATAACTAAATTTATAAGAATTCCACATCCAGTTTTACTTAATCTCACACTGAATGTGTTTGTGGTTTTGTTGCTTTTTGACACCTCGATTCTATAGAATATCAAGGAATGGAGAAGTAGAAAATCCTCCTTAATTGGATCAACACTAACATACCCATGGCTTGCTTCCAGCCAGAACACCTAGTGAGAAAAAACCCAGCCAAGAAAGAGATGATGAAAAGATCCATTTGTGCAGATAATTGATAAGCATATGCTAACAAACTAGCTTCCTAATTCTTCCAACTAAACATTACTGCATTTTAAGTACTTGGAAGAGTTTGAAATTTGCTCATAACTTTAAGCCAGTTCTTTTATAAATTTCAGCTTTTGGGGAGAAAAATCAAACACATTACATACTTCCATTATTTTTATTTTCCCCCCCAGTTTCTTATTTTAAATCCTAATCAGGTTCTCCTATTTTGAGAATATGGGGTTGAGACAGTTGAAGGCAATGGGTAATGGAGAGTTTAGGAGGATTATCTTTAAATCTACGGAATTTGCCCTTAGGCTTCTCTCTGTCAATACAAGAAATCAAGGACTAACCATAATCCTGGCAAACAATCTACAGTTCTGCCCATCCTTTGGGAATGTCTTGCATGCATTATGTATGGTACTCATCTGATATTAGCAGTTAACAGTGTCAACTATGGTGAAAATAATGATGGGAAATAAAAATTAAAAATAGACTATAGCCTTACCAAATTAGAACTTTAATGAGAAAAGAGCTCTTCCTCATTAAAACTGTTCCTGTCTCTTCTGAACCAATCTTTGTACCTCCTACTGCTACGCCCATTTTATTCTTCAAACTAAGCTTTAAGGAAGAAGTTCCACCTTTGATTAAGGAGGTCCAATTATTTCATTAATGAAATGACTAATTATGTCAAAACTTACACAGCATACCTGTATTCTTCTTCTCTGAAATGAGATTGGGTTGAAATAGCTCTTCCCTGAAGGAAAGCAGTTGAAGATAGTTGCAGCTACCTTTAACTAATTAATTAAACCCTGCTCAAAATTAGATATTTATAATACTGGATCAGTTGAGGGTCTATAGTAACATAGTATAAAGGCATCTCTCATGTAAAATATTAAGAAAGTTTTAATACAATTTATTATAATGTATACAATCATTATTTAGGGTATCAACCTCTGCTTTGTTCTAACTTTGAAAAACAACCCATACTTGGATAAGATTTATCTAATAGTCTCTCTGGACAATAACAAATAGTTGAGTTTAACAAATAATAGTAATATCATTACAACAATAACCATTGTCTGGTCTGCTACAGATTTGCCACATAATGCAAATGAGATAAGAGCCAGTCACTTTGTAGGAATTTTGTCTATTTTGTTTTTCAGATAGAGATAGATATATTGTATCATGGCAGTGAAGAGCTTATGTTTGAAGTGGAGAAGCCTGGATCCAAATACTGTTTCCTCACCTATCAACTGGGAGTATGAATCATACCAACCTGGTAGAGATGGTGTTATAATTAAAAGAGATAATATGTGTAAAGCATTGAATATATCTAACACCAAATAAATTAACAATAGAAGTTATTTATTGCAAAGTTGTATCTATTTAAGAGACAGATATTCTTGAATATTACAGGCACTTTATCTTTTCCTTTTCCTGTTTTGCTCTTATTTCAAAGTAACATCTCTTTTATTTTGTTTTTCAGTTATGTCCTTGAGCATTTCAGAGGCATAGCCTATTATTAAGGGCCAGAGTTAAGATTATCAAACACCTTAAACACTGATACTAGTTGGACATGGGAAAGAATGGCAGGAAACAACTGGGGCAGGATTTTGAGAGCTAAGTGTGAGGTGGCCTGGGTTAGTAAGAACGGGTACTGTGGGGCTATGGAACTGCTCTGACTATCCTGGAAGTAATTCTAGGACAGGTTATTCCTAAGGGAAGGACTTGGGAAAGATATATCTAGGGATGCCTACGTGTCCATGTGTCTATGTGAAGTTTATCACTCTTTTCTCAAGTGCCTTACTTAGCAAATGAGCTCAGCAATATTCCCCCTGAAATTGCTTGCTCTTGAGTGCTTAACAAATAGTTGGCCGTTTAATGGCCCAAGGTAGAGCCAGGGAAGGTTAACACGCTGATAAAATGAGCATTAACTATGATAACAATGGTTTTCAGGGGGATTATTGCTCTTGTAAACCTTATTCAACATCATAATGCTAGCAATAATTTTTCTGTTTTTCCCATTTTAAAATTAAGTCATGTTTGAGAATGTGCAGGACACAGAGGAGATATGAAAGTTCAGTGTTAGACCTGTAATAGCCTTTTCATAATTCTCTGTTGTTGCAAAAGAAACACTCAGATGCAGAATTCAAAGCTTGGGTACATGATATTACCCTAACTAGATGTAGTGTATTTAGGAAGAGAGATGGTAATTTATTATATAATATTGTGACAATGACTCATATCCACCTCTCCCAAACATCACTTTGATTGGACTTGATGTTCATGGACTCGATGTCTTTATTTTTTGTTGTCTGAGTAGTAACTCTGGCTTGGACAACAAAAGTGAAGCATGTTTACATGGAAAATCCCTACCCAATTTCACATTGCTTGGTTGGGAAACAAACACCTGAAGACCCATCTAATCTGTTCTCATTAGCATAGAACATGGATAATTTATTCTATCACCATTTGGAAAATAAAGTGTCTGCTTAGTAAGAATGAGACATTTCTCTGGTAATATTCAGTGTGGAGCACAAGGAAAGAACAGCCATGCAGGAGGGTGCATTATCTGAAGAAAAGGGTGGTTTGGCAGGGATCAGGAGAGTGGGATCCCTAGTGTGGTTGTAGCCTCAGAAAGGGCAGGTTTTGGATGATAGACTCAAGATGGAGCCTATTCCTGAGCTGTGAATGACCTATCCAAAAGAGGTGGGGAGGGGTAAAGTCAAGCATCTTGCTTCCTAACTCTATATAAATGAGAGTGATAAATAAACCTCGGGTGAACTTGCTGAATCAACATTTGCAGCTGAGTCCTAGTACAGCCATTTTCCAATGAGCTCACAGGCTGGAAGAGGTAGTATTGCTGATTCCATTCATAGATTGAATTTTTTCCTTCTGCTACTTGAGCCAGAGTAGATTTAGTGTCATCATTTCTTTATTCCATTTGTATCTTTTTCATTTATTTTAGATACATTTTCTCATCTTTTTTTGGCCTCTATTTCCACTGTTGATCCTTCCCCTTTCTTAGTTTTGAATTATCTTCTTTGGTTATTATTTTTGCCTCTCCTCTTTAAGAACTTAGTATACTTTCATTCTCTACACACACACACACACACACATACACACACACACAGATGCACAACTCACCATAGAACACAGAAAGAAACTGGAGTGTTCTTTTCTTCTTACACCTTTCTTCTCCCATTCCCTTTCCTATGCCAGCTGGCAGCACTAACTGGCAGGGCTGCTCCATTACTCACCACCAACTTTAGAAAAGAGCCAAGAGGCTTTTCTTTAACTCTTTCTTTTTCTCTGTTAGCACCTCCAGCCTGACTTTAATTCTCTAGTTTCAATTCATCAGCAGCAAGTTCCCTATGTACTCCAACATATGCAGTATGAAATTTAAGCCTCCTTCATGTTATCCTGCTTTTGAGTTGAAGGCAGAATGGCAAATTACTTACATTTACTGATTTTTTTATTGTATTTATATATTCCAAATTACTCATCATTAAGAAACAGTGACATTTTGGAATGCCTGTGATAGGTGATCAGGCAGGCTCTATTTTATCACTTCAACTACCTTGCAAGGCAGAAAGCATCATTCTATTCTTAGTTTGATTTATGAGAATATTCTTCTCTAATCTTAGACACAATTTATTTTCTAATAACTGTCACCCATGGACATTTACTATGTAAAGCAAGGCTAATATCTTTCTCATTTAGTATAACTTCAACTATTTTAAAATAGGTATCCTCCCTGAGTCTTCTCTAAGCTAAATATTTCCATTCTTTTCAATATTCATCATAAGGAAGATACTGAACAATTTTGACTGGTCACATTTGTCTCTACCCTGACTCCACCATGGTGTTCAGAATTGAACTCAGAGTTCCAGATGTGATCTAAGTCATAAAGGACATAGTGCTTATTTTTAGGACAAATTTAAAAATAAAACTCACTAGCCTAGTTTTTGGAACTTATTATCCCCTCAGACTGGCCTAAGTTGGAAATCAATAAAATCAAGAAAGAATAAGATCTTTCTGTTTTGAAATTCTAGGTATCTATAAAATTAGTAGGCTTTTAAGGTTAATCAGAGCTATAACTGTTACCCCTTTTCCTACTTACAACCCAAATCTATTAGAATGGATGTACTATATGGCTACTATTTTATCCAAAACAAAACAGGATGGTGGAACTGTCAGGATCCTTATTTTACAGTAGTTAGAACATGAGTCTGACTCATTACAGCAATTCATGACCCAAGTTCCTTGAATATTGATAATCAGATCAGACCAAGCATCCTCAAGGGACTTTTGGTCCCCAAATCTCTGGTCTTAAGGCATGTGTAGAATGATGCTATTCCACCAATTGATCCATTATAAGACTGAAGGAGATAGAATACAATCTAGTTTGCAAATTCCACAGTGAAACTCATTGGTTTTGGAGCAGCCCGTGAGGTGTTCTGTTCCGATACTCTACTTGGCATGCTCATAAACCTTACCTCCTCCTACCTGACCAGTTCAAGAAAATGGATATTTGATTGGGTCTGAGAGACTTACAGGTTATCATGGAGGCAAGGGCTTTCCATTCCATTGTGAAATATTGCTCCTTTGATCTTTTGTAGCATCTTTTAAACGGTTATGTGTTTGGGCTTACAATACATTGTATGTGAGTTCATGGTTAAGACAAGAAGTCTTCTCCTTAGAGAAAAGAATGTGACTTTATCAAACCGCAAAAGGTGCTATATATCTTCCCAGGCCCCATGTGGGAGAATTATCTCATGTTAGTTCTGTCTAACTCTGAGAGAGAGCCATGCCAGAGGCACAGCCAAGGGTCTGGGTATTCTGGAATCTGGGAATTAGAGACAGTGGATCAGCACAGACCCAAACTTTAAATCAAAGTCAAGTCCATGTGAATACTGCTTTTGAAGAAATTAATCAACTTCTTTCTTTTTTTGCTATGATATATAGGTTACCAAACAAATGTAGACTGGTGACAGAAAAATTGCTATGTACATAACTCTCCTTTGCAGTGAATAGGCTGTGGCTAGCATTTGCACAATACCCAGAGTGGAAAATTACTTACATACTGGCAAACTTGACAAATCTTTGCCCATTCACACTCATGTTCTGTTAGAAAAACTCCAGGCTTTTCTAGCTACTGTTTCTCTGGCTGGGCCACTGATCCCGGTTTTCTGTATCTCTAACCAAAATGTCTTCTTAATGGATTCTGATTTCTAAAGCACACTGTGTCCTATCTACCTAACTTCACTGTTATAACTATTTGATGGCAAATAGGATTTATCTTCCATGTCAATAGCAATTGCTTAGTATTAGCTGCCTGGAACATAGTTTTAATAAAAAATATAATGCTGTGTTTGGGCTCACTGTGATTGAAAGTACCTGTAGTGGATACAAGGTAATGAGGTGGTAGCATTTGTGCCACTCTTTAATAATTTCTCATGCAATAATCTATGACAAGTGAGCAACGAATGCATATCCTGACAAGTTGGTTGTGTACAAGAATCAATTTATACCCATAAGTTGCCTGTATAGTGAATCTATCATCAATAATGGATAATACAGATGCCATTTACTGAGCAAGGCCAATGTGCTAGCCACTATGCTTGGTGGCTCCCATGCATTATCTCAAATCTTTCCATCAACTCTACAAAGTTGGCATTACTGTACAAGCTTTACAAATGAGAAAACAGGCTCAACATGCTTGAATAGCCTTTCCAAAACCAACTTAATAAATGAGTAGCAGTGGCACAATTCAAACTTTGGTTCACTGTGTACCAAAATGTAACAACAGAAAGAACAGAAATCCTAAGCATCCGTGGACCCACTACATCCCTTAAAGAAGAGTCTCTATTTTGAAAGGGACAAAGAGGAGCCACGTGAAGGGACTTGAGCTCAAAATAAACACAAAAAACATTAAGTCAATCTTTAAACATTCTCAGGAGCTAGAATTATGATTTCTGACCCCCGAGATGAACAAAAATAGGTGCTGTTTCCTTTTAGTATTATACTATGATTTTTGAAGATAAAAATATTGGTGACTATGACCTTTGCTACTAGATGGTAAACATCATGAGGCCAAGAGTTGTATTCTCATTTTTTTCATCTTTGCCACAGTTAAGACGAAGAACAATTCCTTGAAAGTCCCCACACAAATGTTTGTTACCTCTGTTTGCATTTACAGTAAACAAGAACAAAGGTATAAGAAAAAAATCACATGCTGACCAGATGCTTATTTTTCTTAATTCTTAGTAAAAACATGGTGAGTAGAGTGCCTAATTTGTAATCAAGATGATAAAGCAAAGAGCTAGCTTCCAAATTCTGATTCTTTACCATTAAAGAATCCATTTGCATAGATAAGTCCCTATCCCATGATAAACAAAAGAGGCTTAATAGTAGTCTCTAAATATACAGCCTGTTACCATTAAGATGTGGCAGAGAGTTAGAAATTCAATTGCCAGAGCCATAACATTCTAATATTTAGTATTCATTAGATGGAATCAAAGACAAGAACTGCATGCAAAGAGTTAAGTAATTCAAGCAGAAATAGCAATGCTATCCTACAAGTTGTGGGGACAATGTAATGCTGCATTATCTTATTTTAGTAGCTCAAGTAATTATTTATGTTAAATAACCACAAAGAGATTATTGCCAACATAATGATTAAGGTTTATGGTGCAATGTAGAAGGCCAAACTTGTTATATAAATGGTAAACCTCAATAATTCAGTTTTTCAATAACAGTTTGAGATTTAATCAACACAGAGTAATTGCATTAAATCTGAATTAAGTTGGCATTGGAGACATGATAATATCAAGCAGAGCATCTCATTCCTTTTTCTAATATTTAGAACTGAACTTGTGATTGTGAGAATCAATGCAGTTCAGTTCAAGTTCACTGAAGAAGCAGTTTTCTACTAGAGACCATAGGTAGTATACCTCCATCAATATTGATGCATGGAGCTTGCCAATAAGTCAAGAAATACATTTTGGGAATTTACTAAAAGAATGCATTGTCTCCAAACATTTTTATTTATGTGTTAAAATTGCTTTTAGTATTCCCAGGTATTACTTTCTTACTCTAGACCATGCATCTCAAATTTTACCACCAAAGAATACCTATGACATAAGAGAAATAAACTTTCACCCAAGGATCAGAGTGCCCAATCTACCAAAATTTTTAATTTCCTCTAACATCTGGTATGTTATCTTTAAAATTATTGTAAATTTTGCATTCTCTTCCAGCATTCATCTGACTTTGTTCTTATACCAACAATAACATTTTAAAGTACTACTATTAAAGGAAAAAATTGTTCAGTGTTTATCTTTGAATTATGCAAATCTTTAGTTTGAGAGGCCCAGCTTCAGATACTTCACTTAAGTAAAAATATTAGAAAATAAATATTTACACATTTCAAAGTGGATCATAATAAACTCACTTCACTAGTTTTCTTGAATTGCCAAGAGTATTATTTGAAAGGTCAATTGATTTTCTTAAAGTTTCTAACAAAGGTTAAAATGTACCTTAGCAGTTTAGATTTCCTCATGGATAGATCATACAAACATTTAATAAAAGCTTGCTTGAACTGACTTATACTATCAGGTTTTATTACTTCAGGATGTCAGTGAGTCCAGACATTTACTCTTCCTACTTTTGGTGGTATTCATAACATAGGAAAAAAAATCTTTTATAAAGTGGTGATGGACTTCTAATCTTCTAAGAAGTTCCATGCATAAGAAAAGGACTCCATGATCAAGGTTGGGAAACTAAGCACACTGTGTGTTTCTTGTTGATTTAAAGTACATACTAGTGTGTCAAACCCTCTGAGAAGTCCTGTAGAAACCCAAACAATTCTCAGTTTTTATTTTCACAAATTAATTATTAACCCCCTGGTATAACTCATGCTTCACAGAACACACTTTGTAAAAAATACACACTTATTGGTCTCATGTGCTTATGTTACAATCCATCTCAGCATCTGTCTTTCCAAAATAAATCTGTTTTTATTTGGTTGTTTCTTCACTCTTCTGTTAAATTTAGGAATGCTAAATCTCACTAGCTCAATCACGTGTATTTTGTGTTTAGCACAGAGGCATTTCTGTTTGGTTTGTTATAACTTTTCTAATGATGGCCATTCATTTGTCTTTTTTATCTACAGAAACACACTGGGTTCATACTGTTAACTTAAAAATTATTTTCAAGTTCCCCCTGCTTCAGTAGTGGAGGCTGAGAACTCATCATGTTTATCAATGTTTTAGGTTTATATTTTTCTTTATGTCAATTACCTTAAGTAGACCACTCTGGTGTCCACCAGCTACTTTTAAGCTCATACACAAACACTTTTAAAACCTTCCTGAAATCTATCAGTCGAGTTGGAAATTTCATTCACTTTTTATCATATCATATTAGGAAACCTGCATTTGCTCCTATCAAGTCATTGAATCCGAGAGTAATCCTTTTATTTCTTTTTTCCGGAGATGTACCTCTTCATCTTTACCCCTTATTTCCTGTCTCTCATCTTGCTTCTCTCCAAGGTAAAACAGTAAAATAGCAAATAACATTTGGTTAACCTATTACACTTTCCAGAGATCTTTAAAGCACATTAAGTCATTATGATTCTGACACAGAATACTAAAAGAGCTGCAGGGAGGAGAATGGGAGATTGCATAGCCCAGTGGGGAAATTACACTGGAAAGGAATAGAAGCCCACAGAGAAAATCCGATAAAATAAACTGGAACATGAAATGGAAACCTGAGGGAAATGGAGTGGAAGATGGCAGAGGGCAATGATACATTTCAAAACAAATAGACTATAATAGAGCATATGAAGAAAAAAATCATAGTGGAAGTGAATAGAATGAAGAGAAGCCTAGGAAGTTGATTGTTAACCCTCAAATTTAGCAAAGAACAGAAGAGCAAAATGCAATCAGTCTGGGAAATGCTGAAGAAAGAAAGAAAATTGCATCATGGAAACTCTAACAATTCAGCAATGGTTTCATTAATTTCATATATATTCTGTCTAATAAAAATAATTCAACATGAAGTGGGATAGTTATAAAATAAATTTCCTGGAAATTATTTATTCAATTAAGGTTTTTCATAAACTTATTTTATTGGGATGTAGGTATAGTGGCAAGGAAGTGAAACAACATGACAGTGAGATCTAGGAGACTCATGTTTAAAATAGATGCTTCTAGAGGGTAATGGTAATGTCAGTGGCATGTGTTATGTTTTTGAGTATCCAGTATATAATATAAATTCAGTAAATATTCAATACTGAAGAAAATGATGACAAAGATCTTGCTTCTCCATGTAATGTGTTCTATAACCAAGTCAATCTACCCCATGGTTGTGTTCCAAGGATTTATAACACACTTAAAATTCCCTACAAGATGAAAGATGCCATCATATAGGGCATAATGGAAAATAAAGGTGTGAATTGTGTAAAAACTGGGATATGGAAACTGCCTGAGATGGGGGTGGCAGATTTCTAGACGGCAGAGGAAGGGAGCAAAGTTAGCTTTACATAGCAGACAAAGTGCAACCAAGTGGGGCAGAGTATTTGGAGAAAATGGTGAATAGATAGAAGGAAATTCAAATAATAATGATGAGGATAGTAAGACCAGTAATAACAATTTATATTGTGCCTACTCTGTACCAGGTCCTTTACAGTGGCGCTCTTATTTAACTTAATCCTTTTATCATCCTGTGGTTAAATACCATTTAACACATTCAAATCCATGTCTGCAAATCAGGTTAAAATTCCTTCCACTATCCCACTTAATAACCCACATTATGCAATCTCAATGTGAAACTTCTTTATAGTTCTAGAACGTGTGGGTAGGGCTGAGGTACAGAAAAATTCTTTTTGATAAAAATGAGAGAGAATCACTAGAAAGACTGAGTGTCATCTCATGGAAAGAATCATCATCACAGCAAAGTTATCACTGGTTAAGAGGTCCAGCTCTGAAATCAGATAAACCTTACTTAATGTATGACCTCGAAGAAGTCTTCAACTTTCAAAAACTCTGTTTCCACACCTGTAGAAGGGAGATAATAATAATAGAGATAATTCCATACCTGCAGAACTGGATGATTAAAACAGCAACCAGCGCGGAATGCTCAGCACAGTGCCTGACATCTAGTAAATACTCAATAAATACAAATTCTTTTTCTTGTTGCTATTTGTGCTTCTACTGTTATTAGTGTTACCACATTTAGGTTATCTGTCCACTCCCAAACTTTTTTCCTCACTTAATATGCTTATGCTTTAGAGCTCATCTTAAAAAAAAAAAAAAAAAAGACATTTAGAAGTAGAGGTGCTAGGGACTTGCAGAGTTAAGATACCAAGCTGGTCAATTACAAATTTCAGAAAAGTTAGAATGCTCAGGGCTCACTGGTAGATTTCTCTATCTACCTAAGTTATCTCATCCAGTTCCTCTTAAATTTGTTGACTACTCTTAAATATGTTGATCACTCTTAAATTTAAACCTTCAGCCTAGACTTTTCCCTTGGAATCTAATCCCTTATAACCAATTCCTTAGTTGACACTTCTGCCTTGATCCCTGATAGATACTGTCAAACTTGACATGTGTAAATTGAGCTCTTAGTCTTCATCAAACCTTCTCTTACTCTTCCCCATCCAAGCTGATGGCAAATTCATCCTTTTTAAGGCTGAGGTCAAATACCTTGCTATCTTCATTGACTTCTTTCACATCCCACATTCATTCTGTCATGAGATCCTGTTAGATTGGCCTGAAGAGAACACCACAATCAGATCACTTCTCCCTACCACCAACATTATTAGCTCTCTGGTCTGGGTTGGCAATTTCTCTAGTCTGATATACTTAAATAGTCTCCTAACTATTACTACATTTGATCTTAGCTAAAAGGCCAAGAAATGATTAGTCTTCTGAGCTCCTTGATTCTTTCTTGCCCTTTACTGTATATTTTTCTTATATCAACCAGAAGTGATTATTTAAACTTTTAAATCAGAGCTGGTCACTTTTCTGCTCAAAGGACTCTAATGGTATAACATCTCATTGAAAGAAAAAACTCAAGTCCTTACAAAGTGCTCTAGGGCTGTATACATCCAGACTGCTGTTGCCTCTGTGGTCTTGCCTCCTTCTTACTCAGGCTTCCATAGCCACACCAGCCTCCTCCTAGATCTTCACACATATCAAAAACACTCCTGCCTTAGTTCTTTTGAACTTGACATCTCACCTCCCAAGAATTTGACTGGCTTATTCTCATCTCTAGTCTTTTACTCAATTATCACCGTAGAAGGGAGGTGTCTAAAATTTTAACCAGGGTATCTGAAATTTATCCCACACCTGATTATTTCTATGCCTGTTCCTTTCATATGCTTTTTTTCTTTTACTCTCATTACTCCATATATACACATATGGGTATATATGTATTTATATTAAAGTATATATAGATAGTTTTTGTTGTTGTTGTTATTTTATTTTCTGTCTCCCTTCCCTAAAATGTAAGTTCTTTGAGGGCTCATCTTTTCTCTGCTTCCATCATTGCTTTTCCTTTTGCATTCAGAACAATGTGTGGCTAAACAATAAGTGAAATAATTTTGGATCTAAGGCTCCATCACTCAATCTTTCCATATTTAGTATTTATACTAGTGTCTGTATATCTATACCCCAAAAGAGGCTTGTTATATGTGCATGTAATATGTATATGTGTAAGTTCAATTATAATGTCTTCATGCCTGGAATTTATTTTACTGTCACATATGTATAGCAATGGAGATAATTATTCTAAATGCATATAAATACTTAATAAAATGCATATAATTAATTTTGATGAATCAACTACAAGCAAATTTCTTGATTGTGTGATATATGTTCCCATTTTCTCTACCAAAAAATGAATAGGTTTACTGAAAACCATAAACACATCCTCCCATTAATCACAATGAATAAACCCTCACATTTGCCTTCATCTTTCTTCTATCTTCTCTCTTGTTCCACCTGATTTTTTTGTTATGAAACTTATATTTATAGCCAAGGCAGGCTGAGTAAGATGCAGTGATTATGGCTGATTTTATCACAGCTGTATTACTTAGCTGCAAGGTGAAGCGGCATGGTAAAATGGATCATGAATTCCCGAAATTGACTATTCGTCACCTTTATAATCCTGATGGAAAGGCAGGTCAGATCAGGTCTGACAACTTCCCATGCAAATATAAGCACCAAAGCAATGTTCCTGACCCAATTTGTCTGAAAAGTAACTACTAAACAATAAGATAAAGATGAAAAAGAAGCCACAAGTAAAACTGGGAGCCTTCCATAGAGTTTTATCCCAATACATGGACTGGATGAAAATCATCTGAGCTGTAAAAATGTATAAAATTCAGGTATATAAGACACATACATTTAAAATTGCCTCAGACATTATTAATTGCTTCATTTTCAATTCCTGCCCTAAACTCAAAACTTCTATAAAATTTTTGAGTTGAATATATCTTTGATGTTTCTAGCTTAACATCCCCTGACACATAATCAGGAGCTCAATAAATATTTGTTAAATAAATGCATGACTGAACAAATCAATGAACGAATATTTAACAGTCATCTAGTATTTGCTATATCTTTATGAGGATGAGGAACTTATCGCTTCATAAGAAAAGCTATTCCATTATTGAAGACGGTTTTAATTTTTCCTTATAATGAACTAAAATCACCTTCATTGTAACTTCCATTAGGAATCATCATGGCTAGGAGTCAATAGTTTTGACTTAATTATCTCTTCTGTACACCAGCTTATTGGATTTCTTACTATAGAAATGTTGGATAGATTTAAAATTCTTTCTCTCTGTACTTCACAGCATGCATCCTTCAAAAGCCAAAAAAAAAAAAAAAAAATGCCACTGGAGTAACTCAGAGTCTTATACCTACTGATTAGAATAGGCCCTAGTTAGGGGAAAGTCTCTCTGGACACCTAATATTAGAAATTTTGTATGTTCTTTCTTCAGTTGTGTAATACTACATCTTCCTCCCCTTTCAGCTGAGATTTTTGGGATGTACTACATTTCTACTTTAATGTTCACTGGGAATTCAGCTCAGCATTGAGTGGCAGGTATACATTTCAACACTGAACAGTCTCTTCCAAAGAGCCCTAATCATTGCATATATATTTCAGTTTTTCTCTCTTTCCCTTGAAACTTTGGCAGAGGTAATCCTCATAATCCAAGCTGTGTTTGTACTTATCTGCTATTCTAAGTCCACGATATTCCTCTAATGAGAATGCATGGGATTTTGAACCAATAAAAATGCAATGCTGTTGGGCTCAATCATCACATTTGTGAAGTACTGAAAGTTGGCTTCATTTCTTGCAGAGAAAAACAAAACTCCATTAGATGATTGGACAACCGATTACTTAGAATAAAATCTATTCAAATAATGATGTAACAATAAGCCCCATTATCCCAGAGGTACTTCTCATTCCTCTACTCTTTCTCCTGAGAAAATAGTTTGGTTGTGTTCTATACCGTGGTGTGTGCATGTGTGTATGTGTGTGTGTGTGCGCGCACGTGTGAGCACAGGATTAGCTGCCTTTGCAATTCATTTGTTCCTTGCTAATGAAACCTCTGCGTTGCTAACAAAGCAGAAAATAAAAAAGGTAAATAACACTCCCCAGAAACAATTTGTTTCTTGTACATGCACTCTTGTTAAACACCATCTGAGGGACTTTTTGCAGAGCAAGGAAGAGGAAAAAGCGGCAATCACAATTAGCTGAATCAAAAAGAAATAATTGCAGTCACAATCCAGTCAAATGGATATTGAGACACATATGCCTGTAGGCCAAGAAGGAAATGGAGCATTGCAGTCAGGGACAGTCACAGGGAAGTTGACATATGAGGGCACACATAGGTGCTGATTACCAGAAAGTTCTTCATACCGATTTCATTAAAGATCAAAGGGAGAGCTGTCGCCCCTGACTCTCACAGCTAACCACCTGGGGTCAAACAAATCCTGTATAATACTCAGTAGAAAAAAATAATTGTTTAAAAAATATTACCAAAACATATTTTACTGAACAACTATAATATGCAAGGCAATGAGCTGAAATTCTAATGAATGTGTTAGGATAGCAATATACTGGAAAAAATGAATCAGATAAAGTAGTTATGGTAAGTATGATAACAAATACTACATTCCTCAAACTTTAATTGAGAACTGATGACAATTTACCATGTTTTGCTGAACACAATTCATAAACTCTCCTGAAAATAATTGAAGCAAAACAGCATTACCTTAAATACTGCAGAAAGGTGAAAGGGCAATGTAGATGGACACTCATTATGTCATGTTTTCCCATTAGCCACATACCCAGAATGAAATATTTTAATGGCTGGAAAAGACTAACATTATTAATGCACCGTTTTCAAAATCTAAAGTGAGCTATATCTTCTGCCATGTCTGAAGCCCTGACTAAGTTATAATCTCTTAAATCACAGTGTGAAGTTCAGTGGTAATGAAAAACTTTAATATGCCTAGGGGCACAGGGGACTTCCTTAGTATGAGGTTAGCATTGGAGATGTTTGTAGTTTTACTAGGATTCAGGAGAAAGTATTCTTCATTTTGTTTCTACTTCAATATGTAGAATCTGTAATTGGAACCCATCCACTTCAGGTCATGACCTCCCTCCGAGAAGGCACAAGATCGTTTTCTCTAGAGTGTCTACAATGCTTGACAGCTAACATGGGGTTCAAAAAATATGGGTTAACTGAAATCATTTTAGTAAAAATATACATGGTTACTCACAGTGCTACACCACACTATTTTCCATGAATTAAAAAAAAAAAAACTGTGTCATAGGAAACTATGCAATGAATATTTCAGTCTCTGCTAAGGCTGAATAAGCCGAACATAGAACAACGGTTTTTTAAATCACCCAGAAAATAGAAGAATCAAATATGTATTCTAGTATTAAATTCTCAAGAGGCATCTTCAAGAATGGTATTCTTGAGCATTCTGTTTTGGGGACACTATCACCCTACATCTTCTCCACATCCCTTCTTCTAGGATCTACAATGCCACTTCTGTGCTAGAATCCACTGAGAAACTTAATGCAGTAAAAAGGTTCGTGCTAAAGCCTCTGTCCTAAGCTCGACAGCACGTACTATCTGTAGCTCGCTAAATATCTAACTTTACATCATCCTAGCAGATAAAAGCTTTACATCTTAAAAAAAAAAAAAAAAAAAAAAAAAGCTTGGGCCTTGTTACTTGTATCATCAATCACATGGATACTGTGACACTTTGGGAACTGAGAAACATTAAAAGGGTAACACACAGGTATCCAAACTTTTGGTAAGTATTCCATCAAAGAAAGTATTATTTTTAGACCCTTTAATTTTAGAAGCAGATTCCTGATATCATGACTTCCTGATCAAAGCAAATTGGGGACAATTCCAGTGCTGGCAGCTGTGACAACAGCTTTCTAACTTGATGGGTAACTTCTTGATTAGGCAGCTTTCTAGAATGTAGATCATGGCAAAGACAGCAGTTCACTTGGTGACCTAGTTCTATGGTGTGATTTTACAAGTCATTTTTGAGAGTGAAGCCTAGAATTTGCTTCCTCAGGGTTCTCAATGATTGTGAGCTATCTCTATTTTAATAAATTTGTTTACACATAAAAAAGGTAGACTGGATTTTATTGCATGTAAGTAAGAGTAGTGATCGCAACTTATAACCCATTTTTCTTATCTGACTAGGTGAGAGAGACTCTCTAACTTCTCAGATATGTCTTTGGAGATATCTATCTCATTAAATAAGATAAAATTTCCTGCAATATTCTGTCCTGACTCCAAATCTCTTCTTTGATGATCTCTTTGCTGTTGTAGAGAATTGTAATGCACTCTTAATTTTGTATAGCCTCAATATGAAGACACATACACCAAGATTATAATTATTACTATAATTTCTATTTTTGGAATTTCAGAAATCTGAGGCTGGTTCAGAGGAGTTACCAGGACCTCTGCTTAAATTCATTATTGAGAAAATAATATTGTACACAGAGTAGCAATTATTCACAGAATCTAATCTTCTAAAATGGCTGATGGCAAATTTAAACAAGAATATTATAGATTATTTACTTGTCCAAAGTGATTTCTGATAATCTTTTAAAAAGACTTCTTAATGATAGATAATTTAGCATCTACGTATCAGGCTCCTGAGATGCAATGGCTCTAATACATTCAAGGGAGATTCTCAATAATTTCAACTGCTATGTTCACATTGTTCAAATTCATTTAATATTTGTTGAACTCTCTGCTTCATTTTTCTTCAGGGTTATGCTCACATACAGTTTCATGCATTCATTTTGCCCATATAAGCTTAGCTTAGCATTTGTGGAAAGGCCTTAGAAAAGATCACCATCCAGAGATTTCTACCCCTTTAAACCTGATCTTCAGTGACTTTTGAAATTGTTTCCTCTTTTCCATGTACCAATGGAGTTACTGACATTTTTAATTCTGTTAATCAATAACTGGCACAAGAACCAACCTAGTGCCTGATGTCACTGCCTTTTTAAACTTAAGGAAACATAAAATATTAAACAATATCTTTCTTTGGAAGAAAATATACATAGATAATATAAATATATAAATATTTGGTAATTATGTTCCCTATGTTGTTTTTTCTCCATTTACAAACCATTCCAACATGCCTATACTTGTTTTCTACTAACATTTATTATCAGTAAGGATAAGCATAAAAGATGAGAGGTATCTTTATTTTACATTATAAAAATACTATTTTCAACAATAATTGGAACTTTTAATATCTATGTCCCATATTGATGTTTTGTTTTACTATAAGACATTTGGGCTATGTTAAGTTTGGCAAAGTCATTTCATTGAATACAAAACAGATAACTTCAGGAATTAATAGCATTAACAAGAATTAATATATAATAATTACTCATTAAACATTATTTGAATAACTGTTGAGCTTTATAATTGCAGGAGCTAAGTCATGTTAAATATTTCCATGTTTAACCAGATGAGGCTATATCTATACATAGAAAATAAGTTTGTTCATCTCTATAATAGATTTTATTTATTGCAATATTTTACTTTCAAAGAAATAATCCGTTGACTCATTCCTTGAAAGCATCTCATGGAATATGTAAAATCAGATAAACACCTTCTTTCAACCTAACTGTAGTTTCCCTTAAAATCTCTTAGTATTTCCATGACATTTTTTAAGTAGATTATTTCTCATAAAATCTTAGGCTGTAAACATTATTTGACTCATTTTAATGAATGATGTGGGTGATTTTAGTTAAGCTTGCATTAATTAGGGTGAAGCCTAAACTGCTGTTTAAAAAAACAAACAGTGGCTTAAATAAAACAAAGTCTTCTTAATTGCTCACAAAATAGTCCTGAGGTAAGTAGTCTAGGTTTGGTAGGAAGCTTTGCTCCTCACAATCATTCAAAGATTCAAGTTCTTTATATTTTGTTACTTAGCCCTTAGCATCCTATCTTTTTCTACCTAATTGACACAATTATGACCATCTCTGTTTTCACTTGTGAGAGAGCATGGAAGAACACACAACAAATGTCTCCTGGCCCAGACTAAGAAATAATTCATCACTTCCATTCATATTCCATTGGCAAGGACTTAATCACCAAAAAGAAGGATGGGAAATAATAGGCTCCAAATGAGAAACCATGTGCCTAACTATAACTCTGTCTCCAAAGAAAAAAGGAGAAATGAATTTTAGCAGACAACTAGCAGTCTCTGCTACATTTGCCAAGCCTATCAATCTGTTGACCAAGTTCAGCTGGTTTACCTCAATTAAGAGAAGAAAAAAATTTTTCTAACTATTAACGGTTCATGCTTAGATTTGATCCCTTACATTTTCCTCACAAGTGTATTCTACTGAGGGATATTTAATGACACTCCTTCAGTCTTCCTAGTGACTGATTGAGAATCTGAATACAGACATATTGCAAGTACCGTTCCAGACTACCCTAATAAAGCAAGTATTTTAGTAAAGTGGGTTGTAATCTTTTTGCTGGTGGAGGAGTTTGCTTTCAATTTGTGAAAAACAATGCAACACCTATGGAACACAACAAAGTAAAGCACAATAAAATGAGGTAGGCCTAAATCTTTATTTCACCAATTAAGCATAAAAATAAAGTTTAAGGGATAGAGTGAGGGGATTAAACATTTTACTACCATCTCCCTACAATGCATAATGGGTCTAGAGAGGAGAAGTCTTAAAGTGAAAGAGGATATTACTTTATATAAACACATCAAAAAGTCTTCCTGGCAATGCCGCACTGAACATTGATCTTTTGACTCTTCAAACCACTTTATAAAGGTTATAAAGGATGTGCTTTCCAAATCACTTCTTACAGCATTTCAAATTTTTTAATAACAGAGTAAACATAACAATGCTATTAAAATAATTAATAATTCACTTGGTTCCTATTTAACTCACCATGACTGCCTAACTTGGCATAAAGAGATCAAGCTTCAGAGCAAAATAAGGCATCAACAGGTGTTGCAGGATCACACAGGTGATTCCCATTAGCCACATGGTAAATGTTCTGGAAACAGCAGCAGGAATGCTGCAACTCGATGCTACCTTTGCATCAAGTCATTATGTTAAATGAAGTTATTATTTTGGTTAAATAAATTCCAAGCCATTATGATAAACACATTAATTAAGGTTGATGGTATAATGAAACAGGTTTACTGTTAACTTCACAAATGTTACATAGGTGGAATGTGGAATGATTCAGTTCTAATAAAGGCCTCAAAATGATACTGTAAATATTAAGGGCACTGCACTTGAGACAGAAACATATTTTCTGTTTGGACAGTGGTAATATTCAGATCTAGAAATAGTAGACTTTTGCCAAAATAATTTAGTTTACTGATTAAGAGAGCACAGGCTTTAAAATGAGAATGGTTTATTTTTGACTAGAGGCTGGTACTTATTTCTTTCTGTATGACCTTGAGCAGTATAGCATTTCTAAATCTTAGTGTCAACATCTGCAAAATGAGGTTATTAACTGTTGTTTTTTATATAATTGTTGTGAGAATTAAGTCAGAACTCCAATGTTAAGCATTTTTGCATGGTGTCTGGAATAGTGAAGGGCTCAATAAATGTTAACACTTATTATCATTATTATTATTATTCTCAAAATGTTTACATTTCCTGCCCACTCATTTTGTTAAAAACTAAACCCTATGTCTGAAACAGAGGAAGAACTGTATTATGTTGTATACAATTGACAAAGGTAATAAACTTCTTTTTTTCCCCCCAAGAGAAAACACTCACATTTTAACCATTGGATGCTGGAATCTGCACAAGCATTCTTTGAGAAGAGAGATTAAAATGGTGGACATAAATGGGTGACACATGGGTAAGAATATGTGTTTGAGGAACCAAATTGCTAACTCTACAAACTATCAGAAAAGATATACCAGAGGATTGTGAGTAGTTCTTTACTTCTAAATATGAGCTGAGGAAATAAGTATTAATCTGCAACTGAGTCATACATGTAGAGAACTTTCTCTACATATCAATAAGTATAATTGAAAAAGGAAGACAGTTTGGATCATCCATGTTTAACATGTTTGAAGAAAACCACATTGTGAAATGCCTTCAAGAACTGACCTCACTAAAAACTCAAATGAATAAATAAAAGTCATAGAGATTGTTAAAAATATATACATATATACTTTGCCTCTGGGTTTGCTATAAAAGGATCTCAGGGGTTATTACCATCTTATCAAATATTCCATTAAGACTAACAGCACTAAAAGAGAACTGTCATTTGCCAAAATTTCCTCTGAGCTCTAGGAATCTTTTTTGTCAGTGTCATGCCTGGACTAGGATTCAATAGAGAGAAGAATGAAGTCAGAACCAGGTTAATATATAATTAACAATAAAAGAAGTTGGAACATTTAAATAATACATCACATGGTCACATGAGAAGAATACCAAGAAAATGGAGAGAACATGGGGTAAAGATAAATCATGTATAAGTGATAAGAAGGGAATTGAATGGCAAGTAGAAAAGAGATGACAGCAAGTAGTCATAATATTCTCTATTTTTATCTACTCTTCCTTAAAAGTTGTCCCTTGTTAATATTTATTTAGCATCTGTGAGAGAAGCCTGTAATAAATATCCAAATGCTTATTTTGGAAATAAAATAATTAGGATAATGACTTGTATAGGGCTTCTCTAATGAGTCAAGGACTCAGCTGGGATTGTCAATCCTATGCTATAGCTATTCAGACAAAATGCTTCTGGGTGGTCATGAAGGAAACACAAATACACTCCCCACATGCAACCATACCTGTGTTCCTCCTTATCCTGTAATATTGTGATAGCAAAGTTTGTAGTCTCTGTTCACCATATCTCCTTGTATATTAGAGATCCTATTGTCACCACAAAATTAAGTAAATATTGCTCTAAATCTTTGCTAGTGTGAACTGAGAACCAGCAACATCCATATTATCTTAGGCTTCTTACAAATGTAGAATCTTAGATCCAATCCTAGATATACTGAATCAGGATTAGCATTTAGGAAGATTCCAGGTATTTTCTTTGCTCTAAATCACTAACAGCCAGTCTTTCTTTCAGTACATTATTTAAAGCACTCAATACTTGTTTTCTTATTTTAGTTTACTTTTACTCACATCAACACTAGGCAGAGAAGTAAGAATATATAATTTGATTTTTTTGTTTGTTTTTCTGAGATGCTGAAGGGTATGTCAACAACTATCACTTGTTTTAGCATAGCTGAGCTCCACAACAGTTTTCCTACCAATGCTTGGAGAAATCTGATGCTATGTTACCCTTTTTCATGCTCCATTGTATTTATACCTCTGAGGTTTCCCCAACAGCAGAGGCCAGGAAAAGCACTATTGAAAGGGAGGGCACATTGGAATTGCTTCCCTACCCCTAACCATAGCAAGAAGAGCAAAAGCATTTATTTCTTAACAAGGAAAGCAATTGAGCTTGATCAGGTTAGATACCCTAAGAAGGTACATTTATAAAATAGATTGAAGAGTGGCCTGGCTTGAGCATTTTGCACCTATCCTAATAAGGAAGATAAAGTATCATTTTTTATCTCTTAAAACTCTGGATAAGGTGAGTACTGGTGTGGACAATGCATTAAAGTGTTCTGAAATTTTAAATGTATAAGAGAAGACCATTATGCAAATTCTAATGATACAAATATGTTAGATAAGTTTGGTTCTTGAGTGATTCTGCTTTCAAGGAGTTTAATATCAAATTTAAAACAGGAACATGAGATTTCATGCATGGAAAAAGCTGTAGGTATTAAGAGAATCACAAATAAAGTACAATAAAGTTTAAATATGACTCATGTTTGAATGAAACCTCTATAAATTTTTCCATAAATCCTCCTATATGTCTATATAGCCCATTTTAGTTCTTTATCTCAGACACAGAAAGTAATGGTTTCTCAGCTTGAGACAAAAGAAATCAATGAGATAAACCTCATTTGTAATTAAGTTCTTTAATAAAAAATATTAAAATTTCTAGTCAAGATGGCAGAGTAAGTAAATGCTCTGCTTGCCTCCTCTCACGACCACATCAAAATTACAACTAACTACAAAACAACCATCACTGAGAATCACCTGAAGTCTAGCTGAACATAAGTCCTACAACTAAGGATATACAGAAGCCGCCTCAAGATTGGTAGGAGGGGCAGAGACATGAAATGGGCTAGTCCCACACCCACCTGTGTTGGTTAAAAATTGAGAGAGATAGTTCAGCTGTGGAGGTTCCCCCTGAAAAGCAAGGAGTCCCAGCCTCACACCAGGCTCCTCAGTCCAGGGTTCCAAGGCTGGAAAGAAAAGTCCCTATAACTTCTGGCTGTGAAAACTAGCAGAGATCGTGGCTGAGTGAGATGGAGGGTGACTAGAATTTCTCTTAAAGAAACTGTGCATGAATTTGCTGAGGGACTCACTTACTCTTAACTCTGGCACTGAGGCAGCTGCTTGTGAAGTCCCAGAGATATACAAGGTGGAACTGAGTTGTCTGGCTTCAGAGTGAGGGCTGGAGAGGCAGCTTTCTCCCAGACAGAAGTGTTGGCAGTATCCATTGTTCCTTTGTTGAGCCCTCTTCTTTCCTGGAGTGCAGATGCAGGCTGCCACCATATCTGGGTCTTCATCAATAATTACTTCAAATGTAAATGGATTAAATGATCCAATCAAAAGATAGGGTGGATAAATGTATAAGAAAACAAGACCCCTACATTTGCTGCCTAAAGAGACTCACTTAGGATAGAAAGACACACAGACTGAAAGTAAAGGAATGGGAAAAGATGTTTCATAAAAATGGAAACAAACTGAAAAGTTGGGGTAGCTATACTAATGTCAGACGAAACAGACTTTTTTTAAAAAAAGCTATAACAAGACACAAAGAAGGACCCAGTAATCCCACTTCTTGGTATTTACCCAAAGAAACTCAATATACTACTTCAAAGGGACATGTGAATACATATGTTCATTGCATCATTATATACAATAGCCAAAATATGAAAGCAACCTAGGTGTCCATTAATGGATGAATGGATAGAGAAGAAGTATTTATACACAATGATATATTACTCAGCCATAAAAAGGAATGAAATCTTGTCATCTGCAACAACATGGCTATACTTAGAGGGTATTGTACTGAATGGAGTAAGTCAGACAGAGAAAGATAAATGACATACTATTTCACTTAGATGTGGAATCTAAAGAACAAAACAAACAAACAAAAAAGAAACAAATTCATAGATAGAACATTTTCATGGTCGCCAGATGCGAGGAAGGTTGGGGGGGGGTAGGTGAAAAGGGGAAGGGATTAAGAAGTACAAATTGGTAGTTACAAAATAATCATGAAGATGTTAAGTATAGCATAGGAATATAGTCAACAACATTGTAATAACTATGTACGGTGTCAGATGGGTACTAGATTTATTGGGGGTAATTACTTTGTAAGTTATTCAAATGTCTAATCACCATGTTGTACACTTGAAACTAATATAATATTGTATGCCAACTATATTTAAAAAAAAAAAAAAGACTATCCCAGGTGAGCCTGACCTAATCAGATAATACTTTAAAAGAGAGTGTTGGCCTTTCCTTTGAGTACAGTGTCCTGTTTGTCTTGAAGAAGCAAGGCACCATGAGTTCTATAGCTGCAAGGAAATTAATTCTGCCAAAATCACATGAGCTTTGAAGAGAACCCCAAGCCTCAGAGAAGTCCAAAGCCTCAACCAAAACTTTGACTGCAGTCTCATGAGACCCTTAACAGTGGACCTAGCTAAACCATCACCAGATATTAACCCATGGACACTGTGAGATTATAAATGTTGTTTTAAGATAAAAAAAAGGCAATTATTAAACAATTGCTATGACTGGGCTTGTGCTTCCATAAATGGATGAGGAAAGAAAATAATCAGAGCTGAAATTAGATACAGTCATATAATAGCATATTTAAAGGTACAAGATAGTGAACACACTACACAATACTTTGCTACTAATGGGGAAAAAAAGAGTGATCAACTGGAGACAGTGTTTTTATAATTGCTGTTAAGTTTGTCTGAAATCTCACTTGTGGTAGGTAGAATAATGGCCTCCTAAAGATGTTCATGACCTAATCACCAGAACCTATGAATATGTTACTTACATGGCAAAGGGGGCTTTGCAAGTTATTAAGTTAAAGATGTCAAAATGAGGAATTGTTCTGGATTATATGGGTTGGGTGGGCCTAATACAATCATAGGAGCCTTAGAAGTGGAAGAGAGACAGAAGAATGAAACAGAAGGATATTTGACTATCGAAGAGGAGGTCAGAATGATGTAACGTGAAGAGAAGCCTCGACCTATGATTGATGGTTTTGAAGATAGAGGAATGAGGCCATAAGCCAGGCAAGGCAAAGAAATGGATTCTCCCGTAGAGCTCCTAGGAAAAAATGTAGTACTGCCTACATCTATATTTTAGCTCAGTGTGACCTACATCAAACTTCTGACATACTGCACGATAATAAATTTGTGCTGTTCTGAGCCCCCAAGTTAGTGATTACTTGATACAGCAGCAACAGAAAACTAATACACTTGCTTAGTCTATTGTGCTAGAAAGAAGAGGGCTCTTTCATCCCTTCCTAAGCCACAGGCATCTCATTTCTACTAAAAAAAAAAAAGGATTTCAAATTTATTGATAAACATGCCTCATGATTTTGGTAAGTGATATCAAAAATTGTTAAACACACAAAAGGACATTTATTTAACTGGATTCACAGTTAAAACTTTACATCTTGTTAATCTATGTCTAGAATCCATACAAGTCATCAAAACAACAGTATCATAATTGAACAAACTCTGTCATATTTGATGGCAGAATAAAAGTTTTGAACAAGAAGATAAATTACCCTTCTGTAAAATGACTTTCTAGTCATATAGGAGTCCCATGTAGTTACATGGCTGTTCAAGATTATACCCTGATTTCTGCTCTGGTAGGCCATGGCCAACTAGTTTAGACCATGGCAGACACAATCTGGTTTAGATTAATTTGAAATGTAGAATTGTTTTAGAGAGTGATTAATACTACAGTACACCTGATAAATCCACAACACTCAGCAGTCAGGAAAAGTGGGAGAAGACATACATAGATCCTTAAGTTACTCAGGAAAGGATTTACAAAAAGAAACCAATTTGGAACCAGAGAAAAGCCTTGCAAGGGTATATCAAACTGAAGCAAGTTTCTTGATATAATTCTGGTATAGACTATAGTCAGAGGAACACTGAATGAAGTGCAGGCAGCAGGAATGACTAAATCCTAGACAGAATTTTATGACCAATCTATTTCTCTTAATCATGCACTAAACACTGCCTTCAAACTACCAGCTCCTGCAAAGAAATCAGTAACATTTCTATAAACAGAGACAGACTCATGGAATTATATACCACAACAAAAATATTCTGACCATATTTCATGCAATTTTTTTGATATGAAAGTAAATTGCCTTTTAGCACAACCCCAGCTAGATCTGATCTCAGCACATTTTGTGTGAAGAGTCTACGAAACTCAAGAACTGTGCTATGACAAAGTTGGTCTGTTTGATTAGTGATTCTATCAATGATTTCAAATATAGTATATTTAAAAAAAAACACTGTGAGGAAAGGACATGTTAGAGATGAGAGGTGAAATGCCACATGATATAGAAATAGATTAAATGTCATAAATGGTATCACAGTCTTCAAGTTTTATTTAAATAATCTTTAGTCTCACAGCATATTTACTAGTAAATAGTATATTCACAGCACATTTTTAGAATAGTGGTAGAAGAGAACATTTCTCCAGTGATGAATTAAAAAATGCTAAATTTCTTTATACCAGAAAAACTCAGTAACATAAGTGATTCAAATTAGAGAATATCTCTTTCATCCAGAATGCCTGTAGTCCTCTATACAGTAAGTTAAATATCCCTGAACAATATTCTTAGAAGTCAAAACTCAAAATGTATTGATTCATTTTACAGGAGTAAGGTAATTTCCATCACCTTTTTTTATTTGTGAAATTTCATTATTGGAGTCAACAGTATTGTATAAATTGGGCTAAAATGGGCTTACAGAGACTGGCCTTGACTAAGAGGATGACAGAAAAAGTCTATTGAAAAGGCAGAGGTTGTTCCTTATTAAATATTTTTAAAATTATTTTTGCTAATTTTTTCATTTGATTTTTTTCTCTTTTCTTGAAATCATTTGTAGGAAATGGTTGGCAAAGATGGAAAAATGCTTAAGTATAAATATAGATAATTCGTCAAGAATATTTTTAAAATATCAATATAACTTCAAGGGTATGTTTGGAATCAAATTACCCTAGTCTTGTCTGGAAGGTAAATGGTGTGTGTATGTTTGTGTGTGTGTGTGTTTGTGTGTGTGTGCATGTGTATCAGTATTTAAGTCTTCTGTCCCTATTGTCTCCTAAGGCTGTGTAAATTGCTATGATATACTATGTAATTCTGCCTAATCTACATCTTAGTTTCTTCTGTATCAATTTCATAATCAATAATGAATATTTTCTGAGTGAATATTGTAATCATGGCACAATTCTTATACCAATCTGGTCAAAGGGCCCAGTTCTAGACAGTAAATTTTATAACAGAAAAATGTTATACTTTCTTAGATCAATGATCCATTCAGATCTGTAACTTATTTCTAAGAAGAGCACTGAAAGCATGTGTGAGCAAGTTTACTAAGCCCCGTAATTTCAAAACAGACCAAAACTACAAACACATTTAGTTTATCTTAAAAAGTTACAGTTCTGAATAATGGAAACTTTTTTTTTTTTAGCCTAGGTAGTGTATCATGTGAAAACATTACTTTGAAATCAGTCAGAACTGGATTTCAATACTAATTCTCCCATGTACTACTAGCTGAGCTCAGGGTAGAACATAAATTTTTAATGTGTAAAGTGAATTTGTTAATACCTCTCTCATGTGTTTATTAGTGGAATTAAGTAAGAGAATAAAAGTAGATTGGCAATCACACTGTTTGAAACTTGGTAGATATTTAATAAATATTAATTTCCTCTCTAATCTTCACACGTTCCTCTAGGAAGTATTATGTTATTGACTAATTATTTCTATAAACTTTCTTCTTCCTAAGTAGGATTAATTTTTGTTTGTATTAAAAAAGATATTCATACATTAAAAATAATTTCTAATTTTAGCATGAGATTTAATAAACAAATACATAAAGTTTGTCATAATTTTAATTGTCTTATCTTCCAACCCTTATATTTCCAAATTAAAGAGTAATATCTATCTTCATTTATGCTCAGAGGAATATTTATTTTCCTTGGTTATTTTTATCAGATTTCTAAAATAATTCTCTTTGGTTTATAATTTTCTTTACAATATCACATATTTCTTAAAGGGTAGAGACATGAACTACATGAGGAATTTAAGGAATAAACTTCATTTTTAATAGAAATTAGAGAACTTTCTTTTTACTACTTTGTTAACTGATTTTATCAATGAGAAATCAGTCTTCCATGTGTTTTCCAGCTTTCTGCTTTCATCTGTACTATTGGAACTGATCGCCATATCGACAAATATGAACTCTGCTCTTATTTTCTTCTTGGACTTTAATTCAGTATTGCTTAGTCTAAAGCATGCCTACCTGTTCCTTTCTCCACTCCCCCTTTCCCTGTGTACCTTGGCATCCCTGATCTACTGGGAACAAATACCTTTATCTTTAATCTTTTCCTGAAACAGTCCTTCTGTGGGTGCACTAGGTTAACATAAATGAAATTTAACATCAGGGTTGTCCTGTCATAAGAATTTGCCTAAAGAGGATCCATATGTTGATGAAAGCACATAAGAGGATCCATAAGCTGAGGAAAGCATATAAGCTTCTGGAGCAGAAGTAGGAAACAATAAATGTGGTGGTTGTAATAGCGATGTAGGGTGATATGAATAGTTAAGGTGGAGAGCAGGGAATGGTAAAGGACTGAGTTGGGAATCAAACATTGGTACTTTAATTATTCAGGGAGAAAGCAATCCAAAGCCTGGGACTAACATTATGATGAAAGAAGGAAAATGACAGTGTTATAACTAGAGGTAAAGTATGTACAAAATATTAAGTCAAAGCTCACGACAACTCTCTAAACTACAGTATTTCCACTTGTAGATGAAGAAAATGGAGAGCAGAAACACTAAACAATACACCCAATGTGATACAAACAGCAAATGGCCGAGCTGGAATGTGAATTAGAATATTAGACATGGCAGAAAGGATCAGCAGTCTAGACAATCCCATGGAACAGGCATCTCCTATCTTAATTGGATTCGTGATACTTGAGGCATAAATGGCAGCCTTCTATTCTAGCATAACTTAAAGATATTTGGTCATTTCTAAGACTGGTTTCTTAATCAAAATTATGATGTCACGAGACTATCTCTTTAATAAAACTCCCTTTAGTAGCATCTGTTCCTTTTCCTCCAGAACATGGTGGTCAGGATGCTTACCCCTTGTGGCTTACCACCATAACTAATCATTGGCCTGACCAATCCTAATATCTTCTCTTCTGAAACTAACCAATTTCATTTGCATTAATATAGTGGCTATGAAAATGAACTGCTTAGATTTCCTGCTGCAGAAAGTAGAGTTGACTAATAGTCTTAGCCATTGTCCTCTGAATTCACCACAAATTTATACCAAGGCTAGTCTTTCCCTGGCTGCTCTCAGCCAAAGACTGGGCATGGTAATGATACTAATCCACATCCATCTCTGAGAGACATGGGGCTCTTTATTTAGAGGGGTGACTTTGGACCAAAGAGTTGTCATAGGTTTGGCCAAAAATTTTTTAGAACTGCACTAAATTCTGAGACTCCTCCTAGCCAGTCCTTCTTCCTTCTTTCTCTACTTTCACAGATGTCAGACTTACATTATGACTTGAATTCTTTTCCAGTCTATTTAGGTCCCTTCCCTCTATCCTTCGAAGATATTACCATAATATGTCTCCTATGCATCTAAATGCATTTATCTACTTCTTGGAGGACTGAAATGAATATAACCACTCAAACCTCTTCTTGTTCCTCACAGTATGCCACCCTTCTCGATGGCACTTACACCGTTCTTATGTATGTACCTGGCTTCTATGTTAACTACTTTTTTGAAGTAATATTTTTTCCAAATTGAATAGACATTTTCTTCATTCTTACTTTCAAGTTTTATATGGTATTTGATATAATGTATCACTTCCAGCTTGAATTCCTGTAGTCCCCTGGCTTTTGCAGAATTCTTATTTACTGTTTTTTTTTTTATTTTTTCCTATCAATCCTATGACTAAACTTTCTGTGAATTGATTTCCTCCTCTGGAATTGATTTCCTCCTCTGGAACCTTAAGAAACAGTATCAAGGGAGGTATTATAATATAAAAAGAGGGTAATTTTATTTAGTATCATGGCTTTAATTATCACTCATTATGGCTTTAATAATGACCAAATCACAATCTCTAGCTTATATTCCTCTCTGGATTGCTAGTTCTATATTTTCATTTGCCTGTTGAATATTTGTTGTATATTAAGCTCCACAAACTCATTTTACACCAAACTGAACTCACTTCATTACTTCCTAAACTTGCTCTTCCTCTGAAATTTATAATTTTTTTAATGACACCACCTTCCTACTCAAATTCCCACTTGAATCTTTACTTAATTTATGTTTGTTCTGACTTCTGCCATCCACCTCAACTCCCTTCTCTTCCTTAAGCCAATTAGGTAACAAGAAGTAGTGTCCTATAATAACACAAAATTCCAGGTTCCCTCCCATTTCTATTGCTACTCCCCAAGTTCAGGTCTTCATTATCGTTCAACTATATTTTTGTATGTAACTCTAGTTATGAACACATCCTACACATTATGTCATCTGTCATGTGTGCTAAGGAAGAAAAATGTCAAGAACTTTTAGTCTTCAAGATCAAGGCCAAGTTCTCTAACTTGACATTTCATAGCACTTCACAATTTGGCCCTAATTGTGTTCTCTTCTCCCATTTGTATGCTCTTTGTACTAACAATAAAACAACAACCACAAAAACCTAAATTCTTTATTGCTCACATTTATAATTTATGCCTGATTTTTTTCTCCTCTACCTTTACCATGTTATCCCCTGTGCTTAGAAAGCCCTGATGTTTTACTACACAGATTAGAGGTCTAAAGGTCAATGTCATCACCTTCATGAAAATTTAACTCTCCTTTTTTCTCAAGCTGATGCATTTTTCTCCAGTAAATGCTTTGGACTCTGAAACTTAATAGTATTTTACCTACTCTTCTGGTGAGAGGGGTTATACTTTCTGTTTAATTTTCTAGTGTTAAAAGTAACATTTTAATCATATACTAGAATAGAAGCCACTTGAATGCAAGAACTATTTATTTGTGTCCCCCACAATTCTTGGCACATGGTTGGTATTAAAAAAATATCAAATAAACAGATTTGCGAGTTATGTGTTAAGTTTATTCATTGGTTTGACATGTCTCTCAGAAAATATAGCAATTTCTTATATAAAACTCCTCCTAATTCATTTATTCAAGTATTAAGTCAAATTATTCTCAGTGCTTTCCACAGGAATAACACTGTTACCATTTCTTCATTCAAGAAGAAAATTTATCTCTAAACTTAGTTCTCTATTTCTCAGGCAATTCCAATTTTTTTCTCAATCCTCTGATGGGTAGAAATAACAAATCTTGTTTTGGAAATGTCTTAATTACAACATATCTAATAAATTGCTTCAAGAAAACTAGTGGATTAGTTAAATACAATTTTTCTCTTAAAGAAACTATTCTCACCTTCTCATTGCACATGTTTGCAGAATTAAAATCCTGTCTCCTGATTTCCGGCTCAACATCAAGCTTGTTTGTCCACTATACCCACAATCCATGCTGGATGTAAGGTCAGTTTAATTTGGATGGGGCTAGGCCTGACACAAGGTTGAAAAACTGCTTATAAAAAGGAAAAGAATTTCAAAATTGAACCATAATCATATAATATGTTACTACAGTGGGTAGAGGTACTAAGAGAGGTCACTTAATTAATTCCTTTGTCCTGGGGACAGGAATGCTACTCATCTATTGTGAAACAATAGTTTTCTTCTTTAGTCCTCAGAAAAAAAAAGGACTCTATAGTGATTACATGGTTTCATTTTTTTCCCCATAGATTTTACTTTCTTGTGCTGATTAGAAATAAGAAACATTTGTCAACAAGTATCTTCTGACAGAAGAGATATGCTGAACCCAATTGCCCGAGCTCTAACTTTGAGATTGGTATAAAATTTTAATACTTTGATCAAAATTATCATTTTTAACAATTTAGACTTTCAGTAAATAGAGTATTAGCATTATTTTTTCACCAAAGAAACTTAGTTTTCAAAGAATGCAGTTGAAAATTTCCACTGAAAGTGAGAGACACACAACTGTTCTTTGTGAAAAGAGGAAAAAAAAAAAAACTAAGAGGCAGAATCATAATTGATGGTTCCCCCAAAGGTTTGGTGTGCATTATCACCTTCCACTGCTCCTCAATGACTACAAGTTTGAGAAAGTGACGGGTTTTTTTCAAGGGTATAAAATGGTTAAGTTAACTAAAACCAATTTTTGATTGCCTTTCCAACAGGGATATGGATAACTAAAACATTCAAGGTTCTCCTCAAATTTAGCAAGATGCAGTTGTGTAATAGAAGACAGTTGGTATTTAGGATACCACGGAGACTACATTCCTAAAACTGCTGATCTGCAATGGTTGTAAAAGAATTTGTCACAGACATTATGATTTTCTTGCATTGGTGGGCTTTCATAAATCATTTCTTATTGCAGACTCCATGGAAAATGCCATAGAAAAGACTGAAAGTCTTTTTCAGTGTCACAGTGGAGTTTGTTTCTCAAAGGCAGAAATAATCAGCAGAATTTTCAAGGAGGAAGGGTAGTCTCTGAGCCAAATCTCCCTAGATCATAAAAAAAATGATATGAAAGAATCATGCCATTGCATTCTATGTAAATGTATACATTCCCCCCCAACACAAAGTGTGAGTGCACACACACACACAACACACACACACACATACACACTCACCAACGCTTTTACTGTCCTGTCCTTTGTCAGTCAGATCAATATTTCAGACACAAATGAGGTGAGCTCAAGAGAAAAGAGATTCATATTGAAGTGTGAAAACATTTCAGGAAGAAAAAGACAGATCCATTTAAGAGTACAAATACATCCAATAAATCACGATGAGCTTAGTGGTGTGACTGCTCTTCTTTCTGGCAGCTTTGTAATTACTCTTTCAACAGAGCAACAACTTTCTTTAGAAATAGACACTCTATATGCAAGACAATTATAGCACTGGGTATCACTGCTGGCCAAAACCCAGGCTACATATGTCACAATCCATTAGTTAGGAAATGTATCTGAGCAACCTGAGGTTTATTCAAACCAAGAGTCACCTTTTCTGATCACTTTTCTCAAGGTCTCCCAAGAGTCGTCATCGACTATTTCTAATAGTTTATCAATCCAGTCTGCAGATAATTCTCTTCAAGTCCAGACTTTATGAATTATTAATCTGTTCTATGATGTCTGGTAATTCTCAGTTCACCTACCCCCAAACAATCTTCTGAGCCATTGTTAAACCTCACAGTTCAAGAAGACAACACAACGAAGAACATGATTTCACTTTACCCTATTAGAATACGATTCATTTGGTTTTGTGTTTCGGCACCCCAGAGCATATCCTGGGAAGTTCAGTATAGGTAGAACAATGACACTAAAAGGATAAAAGACATTCTTGGTTTTTTTGTGTGCCTGAGATCTCCCTTCTCCAAAATACCTAAATGTGTCTTATGTACACTTCCCTACTTCATATTTAAGTATGTAATGCCCTGACTTATTCTCTAATTGGTTCACATATTAAAGCATCATTTTCTCAATTAGTTTGTAAGGGAAGGGGCCAAGTCTTGAATGGTCTCATCTTGCCAGCAGTGGTTCTTCTGTGAGTGCTCCAAATGAACTTACATCTTAATAATAATTGCTGATATTTTTTTGAGTACTCATTAGATACTGAGCACTGCACTAAATACTTTATATACTATTTCATTTCACTCTAACAATGTTACAAAGTAGGCATAATTACTATCCCACCTTGCAAATGACAAGAGAGAAATTTAGAGAGCTTAAATAACTTGCTTGTCCACATAGCTGGCAAAGGCTAGAGCTAGGAAAATCTGGTTCTAGAACCCCTCTTCTTAAACACTATTCAAAAATGCAACCGTGTCAGTAAAACATTTAGGCCTCAACAAAAATTTAATAGTTAAAAACTTAGAAACTTTAAGAACATTGGTGAGAACAAGGAAAACACCACCATGAATGGTGCTTTTTAGTTTTGTGATACCCAAATGGCTGCCAGATTTCTAATGACTGAAGAAGTGATAACATAGACTCAGGAACATTTCAAAAAAAAATTGCATGAATGCTCATTCAGTTATCCTGAAAATTCATTATTATAGAGATCATATCCAGAATAGAGGAAGAAGTCTATTGTGGCTGATCAAATGTTGCCAACATAGTACATTTTTTCTAGTTAGCAAAAGAGACATTGATTATTTGAGTTATATTTGGGAAGACCATTCAGAAAAGCGAAGTGAATGAATATCCTGAAGATGAGAAACAGTTGACTAAGGAAAAAAAATGAGCATACTTAGGGTGGAGACGAGGAGAGTTAAAGGATACATCTATCAGAAGTGTTTGCAAAATTTTAATAAGCTGTCGTGTAAGAAAAGTATTAGGTTTACTTTTAACCTTAAAGCATAGAGTTAGATTCAACTTGGGAATGTTAGAAAAAGGAATATTTTATCAAGAAAGAACATTCTAATGATTAGAGCTGTTGAAAAACAAAGTGCTTTTCCTGATGCAGGAGCAAGCCTTTTACATAAGACATTGGAGATGTCTCCATTTTTACAATGGAGACATTGTAACAGGGCTAAATAACCCCAGTATTAGAGAGTCAGGATGGTGTTTAAGGTCATTTCTAACTCTGATATTTCCTTGTTCTAGGCAGAAAGAGAAGAATTGAAATTGTCACTGCTAATTACTTCCTGCCTCATATCTTTAATCACATACAATCTAAGTTTTCAAAAATCAGACTCATTTTGGACAGCTCTTTTTCAAAGACCTTTCAAAGGGATATGTGGCACAGACAGTGGGTATAGAAGAGATGAACCAGAGTGAAAGTGGCCATGATCTTAGCTGAAAAAGGCATCTTCTTACCTTGGAGCTGGAAGTGGCTGTTTTCACTAAGTAATATAAAATGTTAGGCAGTTGTGGGAAATGTTATGGGAAAGAAGATCCAATTAAAAAAAATAAAAAAGAGGGAATAATCAAAGAAGAGGGATACAAGATATTTAGTCAGAAAGACTGTTGATGTCCATTGCAGCATTATTCACAATAGCTAAGATATAGAAACAATCTCAATGTTCATTGAAGAATAATGAATAAAGAAAATGTGGCATATACATATAGTGGAATATTGTTCAACATTAAAAGAAAAAGAAATCCTGCCATATGTAACAATGTGGATGAATTTGGAGAGCATTATGTTAAATGAAATAAACCTGTCATAGAAGGACAAACACTTCATGATTCTACATTCCTGAGGTATCTAAAATAGACTCATAGGAACCAAAAGTAGCATGGTGGTTGCCTGGGATTGTGGGGAGAGGGAAATGGACAGTTCCTGATCAAAGGTTACAAATTTTCAGTTATGTAGGATAAAGAAGCTCTAGAGATTTGATGTATAATATTATACCTATATTCAATGATACTGTATTATATACTTAAAAATCTGTTAAGACAGTAGATGTAGTGTTGTGTTCTTACCATGATTAAGATAGTCCAAGCCAATAGAATATCAATTCCAGAAAATATATTCTGAGGAGGGGGAATATGGTATATTTCATATTTGTAATAGAAAAGTTAGCATAAGGTAGGAATATAATGTAATTTTTTCTCAATGTATATTTTCTAAATTTTGGATGACTACTACATGTAACTGTTACCAAGAGAAGACTGGTTTGCCTTACAGCATTTCTGTGGCAACCTCTTAATTGTCATTTTTAGCATCTCACTGCTCTAATCAATAAGTATACTATTGTAGTCTCAAGTATAAGTCCTAACTGTTTTAAGCTAAATACAGTAAAAACTAATTTGACCACATAATCAAAAATTTTCTGCTGAGGGTGCTGTTTATCTGTCATTAAAAACCAAACAGTTTAGTCGTCTGGTTTGTTGCTTCTCCCATTCAAGGGGTGGACTAGGTAACAATTGCAAGCTTCAGTTCTGTGGTTAGACTGCCTATATTTGAATGCCAACTGAGACTAACACTGGGAAGCTACTTAACTTCTCTTTGTCTCATTTCTATGTACAATAGGGTAAAAATTGTACTTCTCACTTAGGTGTTGTAAGAAACAAATTAAGTAATATATGTAAAGTTAACATTTAAGACAGCACCTAGCTATAATAGATACTCAATTAACAACAATGACAACAATAAAAATAACAAGCTATTATTTTATTACCATCATCATCAACTTTAAAAAAGCAATTTATGTTTCATTTCACTGTTCAGGCTGAATGGAATGATTTCTTTCAGTGTTATATAGATATAAGCTAAGAATACCTTAACCCTTTTCATTAGACATACGTTAATTTATATACAAACAACAATGACAATGTTATTGACCTTAATTCATTTTAAGATTGGTAATACTAGGTTAAATAATAGAAAGTCTGTTTATCTCAGATTTACTGAAAACCCTCATGAAAAATTCACATCAGAAATGATTGCTCCTGTTCAATGCACATCATTTTGATGTGAAGTGTAATTGTGCTTCCCAGTACCTGTATGTTAGCTATTTGGAAAACAGTAAAGTTAAAAATAATGTCACATTTTATCTTCTTGAGTCCCTACAACTATAACAGCTTCCTAGTGAGGCAGAGATTTGATGACAAAGGAGGATGGATTATTTGAAATGATTTTAAAAGTTAAAAGAAACTGTTCTTAGAGAACAAAAGAATGTATCTGTGTACAGACTCATGTTGCTTGACAGTTTGGATCCTCGAACAGTTTTATACTTTGGAATTTTGCTAACATTTTCAGAGATTTAAGCTGTGTTTTCCACATGTGGCTGGTGGCTGTCATATTGGACAGTGCAGATATAAAAGCTTTACCATCACAGAGAATTCAATTGAACAGTGCTTCTAAGGTGAGAGTGGAAGAGAGTTTAAGGAAAGGAAATATTCTTAGAATAGGGAAAATAATGTGGCCAAACAGAATTCCATGGTTGTTTTTTAAACATTGAAGTTAGAGGAATAATTAATAACACGTCAAGCATCATTTTCATTGTGTGGACAAGGACTATTGTACAAAGGGTAATTTGTTGCCATGATAATGTGCTTCTTCCCCTCAGCAATGAGTCAGCCTCTAAGGGCCTGGTGTGCGTGAGGCAAGCCACCTGGGATTGTTGTGATTAGAGAGAAATGCATTTCAGCAGGAAACTGGGCATCCAAAATGCCAAAATTAAAAAAAAGAAAAGAAACAAAAAAAATAATAATAGTCTCCCACAGTTTGAGCCAACAGACCTAATCACAAATTCTTTTAAAATTCAATTCTCAGAAAGATATCTCTTTTAGCAATAAGCTCCGAGCACTTTTCTTGCTTCTGCCCTCTGCCAAACCATGGATGAATATTCATACCAGGTTATTTTAATCATATTTTTTGATGTGACATAATTCTACATAATTTATTTTCCCTTCTTGGGAGTTAGAAAAAAAAAAGTCTTTTTCCCCCTGTTGATAAGTTCAAAATTTTTCTTTTCTGGCCCTGAGACAGAATAGGATATACAATGACACAGAGGTGACTGCACTGGCACGTTACCACTGAAAATCAATGCTTATGTCTTTGGCCTGTTCTGTGGAATGTAATGGTCTGGAACACTATGCTCTGCAACAAGACACAAGGTACCTGAGTCAATCTATGGGGCTGACTTGTCAGGTTACAGCAGGTCTTTGTGGCATCTAAGAGATGAAGTGTGAGGGAGGCTTCCAGAATCAACACACTTTCAAAGCCAGGCTCAAGGTAGCATTTCCAGCAGTGAATGTGGAATGCAGTGTGAATCTACTATTCTACCTTCATTATGGGGGAAGAAGTGGTGGGAAAGGGTCTTCCAGAGAAAAAAGAGAAAGAGATCAAGACAGAGAGAAAGACAAAGACAAACATACAGATGCACACTAACACATTCAACTACGCAAGGAGAGACAGACACAGACAAATTGGGAGTGGAATAGACAGAAAATAAAATAATTCCGAGTTTATTTACTATTTTTCTTTTTTTACTGAGGGTTTTCTTTTTTACTGCGGCTTCTTTTTTTGAACCCTCAGTAAATCTCTACCTGATAGAGATTATTCACTTTGTTCAACATTATTTCCTCTAAGTAAGAACTAGGAAATTCTGTGTAAGTGACTAAATTCAAAACCAAAAAAGGTGATGATATTTTCAAGAAAGAAGTCCATTTTATATTTAATTAAGAATTAATACAATTGGAAAGATAATAATAAACACCAGCACAGAAATCACTAGTTTGTATATGAATGCTTCTTTTTTCTGATTCCAGCAACACAAGCTCTTCATTTTCCTTATGCTCTGACAAGCTGTTTGCAAAAAAGAAACACTCCCTAGAACCTAAACCAAGAGCAATTTCAGGACCTGGCACTTTCCTTGCTTATCTGTCATTATGAAGTGAATAAAAATCTAATGAAGCAAAGCAACATTTGCTGATCTTTTCCAAGCATGGATTAGTTATTCCCAGATGACACTGCTTGCCTTTCCTTTTATCAGATGTTAGTTTCTACCTTTCATGTGTGTGTGCGCATGCACACACGTGCTTCCTGAGGGTTCAAGTAGAGAATTCTGAAGCATTATGGCAAAAGTTAGACTCAATCAAAGTTATACTAATTTCTACTATTTGCCTGGGAGCATTACGACATCTGAAGGGAATAAGACATTAAAGAAGATACGAGACTGGGTGGACTGTCAAAGCTGACCTTATTTGGACTGAAACACTATTAGGCAATTGCAAGACACTGTTAGGCAATTGTAGAATGTCTATAAGTGGCTTTGGGGTACCAGCTCCTTTCAATGTTAAGAATCTCTTTTTGTACTTATCCAAAGTTTATTATATGCCCACCATTATAATCTTTGAATTCTATTGGGAATAATACATAGCACTTGTATAAGAACAAAGATTCAAATAGAACCTATCTAAAATGTCCAATTTCATGGTGCTGCAATATTTGCATTTTACAGAAAACATTTTAAAATCATTTTAGTAAGTAGAATCCATTTTCTTCCATGAACTGTTAATACTGAATTCTTAATAGCTTCCCCAGGGTTTTTGGGTCGTGCTATGAAGCCTTTAGTGATTTCATCATTGTTAAGGCACAGTAAACAATCACAGTTTATGTTCATATGCATAAAACTCTCAATATATAACTTGCCTTAGTTTTCATATTCTCAGAAACGGAAAACTTATTTTCCATGCAATCTGAATATAAGAGAATGCTAAATTCATTTATAAGCCTGACGAATACTGGTATGAACATTCCTAAATTGCTTTAATGTATAATATTAGCATTTGAACTCTTATAGAGACAATTATGCTTTCAAATTCTTCAGGTTTTTAAATAAGACACTGACTGTTCTTTCCCTTTACAGTCTTCATTTTTGTTTCTGGTTCTTACCCTTTGTTGATAAAAAGACTATTCAATTTTTCCTTACAAGGGACCCCTCTAAACCCACCTTCAAAATCTTCAATTTTCAGCCCCTCTTCCAAAAGTTTTTTAAAAAGATATTACAGATCTCGATTTAAGCTTGGTATATGCAAAAAAGAGGTCATATGACAAAGATAACATAAATTATAAATATGATATATGAATCAATTTTTAAATTTTCCCAACTGTGAAATGTATGCTCATTGTTTTATTCTTAAATTACCTATGAATCTATACAGAAAGTAAAATTAATATGTTATTTAATCTCTTAGGTATACACCTCTCACATATTGATGAATCTCCCTTTGCATATTTTTCCCCATCTGATCTCGGAAGCTAAGCAGAGTCAGGCCTGGTTAGTACTTGGATGGGAGACCACCTAGGAAGACCAAGTGCTGTAGGCGTAAAAAATAAAAATAAGGGATCGTAAGCTGACAAGGTCCTTACAATCTCTGAGGGCAACAATAAAAAATAAGGGATTGTAAACTGACAAGATTCTTGCAATCTGTGAGGTCAATCAAGGGTTACCTCATCTAAAAAAGAGTAATTCTAGGTATTTTTCACTTAGGACTTTGTATACAATTTAAAAAATGTGTGAATTATTTTTTTAAAAATGTGATCTCAGTTTAGGGTACAAAGATATATATACACATTTCAGGGGAAGTCATGGATCACTTTGGAGGATATGATGGAAGTACCAGGTTTCCTGAAATGTTCAGAGTTGTGTACACACATAAACAGTAATTTGCACAAAGCTCTAGGGTTCCTAAGAACTTAAGAATCTCATCCATAAATTCTAGATTGATCAATATTTTTACTATCAGTATTTTCCTTTTGTCTCATTGATCTAGAAATATCTAAATTATGGAATTCACACAAAATTTCCTTGCATTCCTAATAGTTTTGATCAATTATTATAATATTTGATATATAAAGGCTTAAAGGCTTAAAATTCTTAAATATTCATTATAAAATCTCTCTTTTCAAAATATAAAATTCTCTATATAGCATTTAATGATTTTTGCCTTTAATTCTATTTTGTCTAATGTTAATGTTTAATAATCTCTGTTTTATTTATTTTTTTGGTTTGTAAGACAAAAGCATTGAACATCTTTTACTTGAATATTTTTGCTCTTTAAAAAGATGTCTCTCGGTCGAATTATTTTTATCAATTTGATCTGTGAGACTTTAAGATAGTAATACTTGATTCATAAAATTGTCATAAGGATTAAAGGACATAACACATTTCAAGGATTTAGGACAGCGTGTAGCAGAGTGCCAGGCACATATTAAGAATAAATATTCAATATTATTATCATTATCATTCTCATTATTATGGGTTATTTAACAGAGGGGTGGAAACATTTTACAGCAGTTCTCATAATGGATCTATGGTTTTACTTTTGTCATTTTGTTTTGAGTATTGTTCCAGTTCTTTCTACATTTTAGATGTTTTCCTATACTATACATTTTTGCATAGTACATACCTTGCTTTCCTCATTTTCATTTGATATACTGGTACCTATTTGTTTTAAATTCTAATTAGTGATTACCTTTAACTTTCCAAAAGTAATCTTTTAAAATGTAAAATATTACAAACATATGGAAAACTACAGAAAGCAATATAGCCTACAACAGGTACCAATGTTGCCGTCAGATTTAACAGATGTTAACATTTTGCTCTACTTGTTTCAGATCTTTCTCTCTCTTAAAGAAATAAACCATTATATAAAACCATATATAAAACATTCTGTCTGATCACAGTTAACTAAGTCAGTGAATTAGATATGCAAATCTGACCTTTATTTGGAAAGATTGGGACTTCAGCTCAACAGAATGCTTAGACTTAGAATATACTTAAGGATTTGGAGGATGAGAACAGCAATAAAATGCTGGGCTCCTTTCTAGGTTCTATCCTTGCCTCTATCTTTATCAAGTCATCCCAAGCCCTTCTCCAGCAGCTCCAAAGACCCAGTTATTATAGGGGTTTAAGCATTTACCTTAGTCACCAGCACATGCAGTAACTGTATTAAAGTTGTGGTCTTCAATGCTTTGAAGAATACCTTACATTTTGACCCAGCTGGTTAGAAAATTGGTAATTCAAAGGTTAACTCTTCGTGGTCAAAGAACCAAAACAACTTTAAGACTATCATTTCAAGGCACTCACACAAAGCTATGCAACTCTGTAATTTAAAAAAATAAAAAAACTTGATAGATTTCTATTTAGGTGACCATCCACATGGAGAAAATACTTCCAGGTCCTCCTCATCTTGGAGTATTATAATCTCATGGGTGTGAAATGCAGATCATTACCTCTCCCTGTGGTTCTGACTGTCTAATCGCAAATGGAGTACCATCTGGAATGTGTGATGTAGAACATTCTATGGAAACAGAAATGATGCAATCATTTTGCATTAAAAATAAATAAATAAAAGGAAGAAAGAAACCATTATAGGTAGAGCCAAAGCCCAGATCCGTACTCCTCAGAGAGAACCACTATCCTGAAGTTGGGGAGGATTAGCCCCATACATGCTTTTATATTTTCAATATAGAAATCTATATTTCTCAAATTATCTAAGTTAACAAATAGAGTTCTAAAGTCACTCTATTGTAAAGTTAGAAATTTAGCATTTTTGCATTATACTATTATACTTCTTATTCTTGTTATAACTCTAAGTTTTAGATGTAGAATACTATGTCTTATTAAATTATATTTTAAGATCACATACCTTTTCATTTAATAACAGTTTTAGGCATTTCCCTTCAGTTTTGTAACTTAATTTACTATAATTATTTAGCTCTTAGTTTTTAAATGGTTTTAATATTCCCTACAATTCTATTTTACATGCAACTTCCCTATAATAGAATCTTAATTTTGTTTTCTCTCTTGATCAGTTGCTGTATATTTTAAAGTAGTTTAAACTGATACATAAATAATGCATTTTATAAGCCACTGAATATCTAAGAATAACTTTTCGAAACTCTTCATAAGAAAAAATACATGTGAAGGAAAAACATATCCCCAAATGTTATATATAGTGGAAATTGTTCCACTGTCCATTGGCCTTTAGTGTTACAAAGTAGGCAATCATCTATCAGCATTCTTACTATCTGGCCACACATAAAATTTATTTTTTCTTAGTTTTGTAACTCACAAATCTTTTCAGTATGTTTCTAGACAAGAATATCCTTTTTACCAATTTTGTTGTATGATAGCAATCACTTTTTTAAAAATTTTATTTTATTATTAGTTTTGAGTATACAGTACATTGGTTAGACATTTATACAGTTTATGAAACAATCCCTCTGACTGCCTTTGTCCTTACTCTCTGTTCACTTGTGTGTTGGTCAAATATTTTTAGATTCACTGATAGATAGTAAGTTGATATGCACAACTCTTGGTCTCATTCCTGATCTTTTAATCTTCTGCTCTGTGTAGCTCTGGGGATTGAAACAGGATAGTACCTTTCTTCAAGTGCCTGATTATCTGACACAAAGAACAAATGAAGAGCATGGCAAAATTAGAGTTCCCAGTATCTGGTGATATGATTTTTTTCTTGCCTCTGCACTGTTCTCCACCTAGCCCTTTATTTGTTGTAACTACACATCCCAGAATACAATGCATCACTGATTGTCTTACAGTCCATCTCATCTATTTATTTTCTTTTTTAATTTTTAATTTTTTAGGCGAGGCAACTCTTGGTTGACCTCATAGACTACAAGGACCTTGTCAGCTTACAATCCCTTATTTTTTTTTCATTTTTTAAACTTGCAGTATCTATTTATTTTCTGAAAGATATAGTCACAAACGAGATGTAGAAAGATGGGCAGCTATAAAGTGGTAGTTGAAAAGGAGAACATTTGGTTGGCTGAACTAGCACCTCTTTACTTATAGGGACCACTTAGCTGTTTTGTTTCTGATCCGGGAGACAGATAACAAGAGTGGGAAGATACTTTTTCTACCCTGATTCAGGTGGGCAGTTGCTTTCTGTGTCTGGCTCATCACTGATGGAGTTTCTCAACCCATTTTATCAGTCTTACAGTTTTAGAAGATGGAGAGAAGACTGATAGATAGCTTTCTGATGGTAAACTGGTGTTTCAGTTAGCATTCCTATTATCTTTGAGTTAAAAAGATAGAAACAGAGTAGAGGTTTCTCACCCCATCAGGTAAGATTCTGGAGGTACCGTAGGCTGGTAAGACAGATCTGTTCTCCAAGTTTCCACATTTAGGTTCCTTCTGTCTTATTGTTCTGGTGTGTGTGGCCTTTATTCTCAAGGTCACGCCATAGTCCAAAAATAGCCTGTCACCCAATGCAGCTCATGTTATAGGCAACAGAAAGAAGGGAGGGCCTAAGAAGAAAGGATAAAAGGCAAAGGACATGCACAAGCTACCTTTTAAGGGAGGTTTCAAGAAGTTTCCTGCTTACTTTTTTTCTGATCAGAACTAGTTACAAGGGTCACAGTAACCTTGAAGAGAGAGTGTAGCTGAGTAGAGTGTTCACCCACCTCAAAGTAAAATGTTCTATACTAAAAAAAAAAAAAAAAAAAGTGAAGGGAGAAAAGAGATTGAGGACAATAAGCAGACTCTGCTACAGTTGTGATTTTTTTTATCTTTCAGGGCATGTTGTTCTACCAGAGTCCTTTTTTAACCAACATAAAAACTCATTTTAACCCCTGAATATGTCAAAAAAATTTTGTTTTACCTTTTAATAGCCTTATGTTAGAAAATGGTCATACAACTCCACAATTATATATTTTAAGTAGAAAAGTTTCCGATATCACATACGTTTGGTGGCATTGAGATCCTGATTTGTCCATGAGAAAAACACTTGTGCATCCTTAAGAGAGGTATCTTTTTTTCCTATTCTCCTGAGAGTGTTTATATTGTGTCCAAAACAATTCTTCAAACCAGTAATAAATGCACGCCCTGTACTTGTTGAGATTTTCAAGTGGGCCAGTCAGATACTGTTTTAAGAAGCTGTAAGTGGAAGAAGAGATTACAGGTGAAATGTGATCAGGGGTTTTCGGAAATGGCCCCTGTGCTCCTAATCTTTTCTCATCACTATACCCATAATTCCACTTCATAGTCTCCATCCAGTAAGTTTAAGTCATGCAACTTTATATATCAAACTGTCTTCCTGAGAAAAAGCAGTTTTAATCACTATAAACTTGCCTTTTGCTCATGTGGCCATTTATCTTTAATTAATCCTTCCACTATCTTTCTAGCAGATACCTTCAACTTCATCAAGACAAAATTTCCATTGTTAGCACATAAGGAATGATTTTTCCAACAGTTGATCACTATCTAATCATTAAATGTGTCCCACAAAATATTATCATCATCTATTTTACATTCAAGCCACAGACCATTGCTGGAATAAACCTAAAATACTAGAAATGGATTTTTTAAATGTCATTTCTATCTTTGTGGTCACTTGACTATGCTATTTATTCATCTCACTGATTCTTTAGCTCATATCACACAGTAACCATGTAAACTTTCTTCAATTTTTTACCTCTTTTCTCCTTAGTCATTGGTGATCTGTCCTCCTTCAGTTATGGAATTAGTTCCATACTTGTTCTCTTCTATGCCTCCTTGTCTACTTGCCCAATGCTCTCACATACTTCTAAATCCATCTTATAACAAGGCAGGAGACGAATATTGTGAAAAAGTTATTGCTATGGACTAGATGATACAGAGATACATATATCTTCTGTTTGTTTAGTTTTTCTGGAGAACCCTGACAAACACCCCTTACTAGAAGAGACACCAGAGTGTTCTTTCTCTTTAGCTTTCTCTCTGCACATATGTACTGAGGAAAGACCATGTGCACATATCGCAAGAAGACATCCATCTACGAGCCAGGAAGAGAGCTCTCACCAGGAACAAAATTGCCAGTACCTTAAACTGGACTTCTAGCCTCCAGAACTGTGAGCAAACAAATTGCTGTTGCTAAAGCTGCCCAGTCTGTGGTATTTTTTTCTGTGGCAACTTAAGCGGTCTAATACAGATAAACAGAGATCCAGAGGAGAGAGTCTCTCAATCAGACCATGACAAGAGGAAGGTGAAACTTCCAGTTTTATGGGAAGTAGCACCACATGACACAAATACTAACACAACCCAGGTGCTGTCACTTATCCTTTGCTACCATCTAAGAAATACTGGGCACCAGGTGGTCCTTAGCCGCCTTTGCTCGGACTTCAGCGACTATAGGAATTCACTGAGCAGACATCTGAGATGACTATTTTTACTCCCCTGAAAATGTTTGAACTCCTTCGTTAGTATGCTAAAGTTTTGCTATTATTCACATATTATTCCCTAAATTTTGATTTAGAGATGGAGATGAGGAATGGGATAGAGAATAAGAGAACCTGGCATCAGATTCTAGCTGAATAGGATTGAAAGCCAAGCCTTTAAGAGGAGATGTGAATAATATTGAGTCATACCATTATAGAGCCTGCATTTAGTTCATACCTGAAGTATTAGATGCATTTATGAATATAAAAGTGCACAGAAAAAAAGACTATAGAGAAATATTTCAACAGGTTAAAAGGGGAACCTGTGGATGGTTAGTTTTCTAGCTGCTTTATTCTGAAGTGTTCTGTGTTATCTCATTATCAGAATAAATCAAAGCGAAAACATGTCATGTTGTACACACTTAAAAATGTTTAATTCGGTGGACTGATATCTCTAAATCCACTCTTTTCCTGTTATGCAAGTTTACCTTCATGCCAGAATCTCTGAAGTTTTGTGACACTGTAAAGCTCATGTGTCTGGCACACCCTATATACTTGTGTGATTAGCCTTGAAGCAACTAAGTTTGAGTAAACTTCCACATATTTTTACTCAATAACACATACCATTTCACAGAACTTTTCTTGCTTCTACCACATTACTGAGAAAATCTGTTCAAAAGAAAGCACTGCTTTTCTAAGAACATACCCTATTTTGAATAAAGGATGATTTGCATTCTTAACACGGCAGGAGTTCGAGAGAATTTCTATGCATCAACATCTTAAAAGATTTCCATCTCAACAGGCAGATGTAGAATGTTGAATATTTAGCATTTGTTATTAGAGAGAGGATTGCTACTTATATTTGGGATGTAAGTAGTTGACTGCTTATTAGAGTACACTCTGCCACTCAACTGACTTAGCTGTTGTTATTGTCGGAGTTGTCTTCGCAGTAACCTGGTTATTTTTTCAAAGAAGAAATCTACAAATATGAAACCAGCATGTAGTCCTACATAGAAGCCCAGCAATCTATTTCTGCTGTAGCTTCAGCAGCATGAGCTCCTGACCCCAGGAAGCAAGATGTAGGAAAAGCTCATATACTCTAGGCTCCTTTAAATGGTAAGCAGTTTAGCCTCTTCCAAATGGTGAGCTGTATGGACTGTTTGTTGGCCACTCTAATTGCCTGCACCCCCTCAGACAAACAAAACAAAAACGGCAACTACTGATAGTGTGAGCTCTGCTGTCAAAAACAAAACTACAAGCAACAGATTGAAGGCACAACCATACAAAGAAGTATCTCAAGAGGGATAATTAAAACGCACATGCACACCCAGAGAAAAATAGATGACTTCTCCCACTCCTCCATCCCAATCCTTCTGTATTTTCAACAAGTAATAAGATAGGAGAAAGTGGTTGTATGCTAGAGTGACTCTAAAATTGGCAATTATTAAGGATGCTGCTTTGATGGTCTAAGATTTTCTTCTTGCTAAATCTTCAACTATATCATTCTGTTTGCCTCCACACACATTCTGTCTGCTTCAGGGAAGAGTTCTTGGTCCTTTTGACTTCCCTGACTCTAGATATGCACAGGGGACTTTTTCCTAAATTAAAAGATTGTTTCTGTATTTACTTGTGTTCATAGGTACAGAAAATGAGAGTTGTAACTGTGTGAGTCAAGGTAAGTTTTCTTTGCAGATGTGTGCCCTGGGCTTCTGTTGGCTTTCTTTTTAATCCTTCATCTTTGAGGTGTGTGTGTGTGTGTGTGTGTGTGTGTGTGTGTGTGTGTTTGTGTTGTGAGGAGGGAGAGATTTAAATCATAATCTCCTCAATGTCTTGCTCTTGTTACAATTTATTAGGATGTGACTCTAAAGGTAGGGTCTCAGTGCTTTATGTACAAAGAAAAGCTTGTACTTGGACCAAGAAAGAATAAAAACTGAAAGAGCCATTATTTTTTTTTTCCTCTCAGTTATGCTATATGCAGAGCCTGTTTCTCATTGCTGACAACAGGGGCACAGTTATCCAGGTATCTTTATTCTCTTCTCGAAGTAAAAGCTGAATGGGGCTACAGATAAAGTGACACTGGTGAAAGGGTAGAAGGATGGATGAGGGGTAGGTATTCCCAATTAAAGGTGGGAATATTTTTAAGACTTCTACCATGTGATGCTGTTCATTATCCAGATCACTTTAGAGAAGTCTGAAGACTCTATCTATCTAAATGTAAGCTCTTTTATAAATTGATTTATTCATTCAATAAATATTTATTGGACACTTACAATGTTCAATGCATCCTAGAGGATACAAAATGAATAACAGTCTTTTCTCTCAAACAGTTTATGATTGCATAGAGGAGAATAATATATATATGCAAATAACTATATTATTTTATTCAGCACCCTTTCAATTGCAAATGACAAAATCTAAACACAAAGTCACTTCAACAGAAAAGAAATGTACTGGTTCAGAAAACTAAAAAGTCTTTGAGTAGATCTTCAGGCACTGATAAATTCAGGGGCATATGCGATATTATTTCCTCTCACTCTTACTCTTTTTTTCCTTCTCCCCCCTGTTTTAATTTTTTAGGATTTGGATTCCCTGGACCAATCACTGTGGACAGAGGTGTCATGATTGCTCAGTACTGGACATATAACCTTGAGCTCCTAAAACTGCCTGGACCTTGGCAAGTGTTTATTAAACATTTGCCAAATAAATAGAATGTTTCAGTAACTTGGTGAGACTCAATGAGATGAATCACAGATTGTACTAAGTGGATGAATGACACTGTGGGGAAGAAAAGAAGACAGAGTATAACTAATATTTCAAGAATTTCTTCCACACGAGGAAGGAGAGAGTACTGTAACATTACACTAGAGAGAATCCATTTTTGTACAGAAAAGGAAAGCATATCATACTTCTAGGCTTATGAGAATAATGAAAATTAATACAGCGCTATCCTTAAGGAAGGGTGTGTGAGTGCATGTGTGTGTGTGTGTGTGTGTGTGTGTGTGTGTGTGTGTGTATTGGGGATGGGGGAGAGTGAGAATAAGATCACAGGTAGAATTTCACTTTGAAAGAGGAAAACATAATTTTCGTCCAAAGCAGGAGGAAAAGAGAGAAGATACGTGAGGATATAAAGATTTCAAAGGGGAGTGAAAAGGAGCTGAATGTTTCAGAATCCAGTGGTTTTTGTATTTTTATTCTAGCAAAATAAGAGAATGAAATAAAATGGCAGAGAAGATAGCCCAGCCACTGTGATGAAAGGATAGGAAAAATGTAAGAATGAATTAAAATGATTTTTAGAGCTAGATAAAATGAATTGCCATAGACAGAATATTTGTGCCCTCCTCAAATCACATGTTGAAAGCTAGTTCTCAATGTAAACATATTTCGAGGAGGGGCTTTTTTTGGGGAGGCGGGAATTAGGTCACAGGGGCAGAGCTCTCATGAATGGGATTAGTGCCTTATAAAACCCTTTCCCCTTCTGTCAAGTGAGGACAGAAAGAGAACTTGGCCATTTGTGAACCAGAAAATGGACCTTTACCAAACACTAAATCTGCTGGTGTCTTTATCTTGGACCTCACAACCTGCAGAACTGTGAAAATAAATTTCTGTTGTTTATAATCTAACTAGTCTGTGGTATTTTGTTATAGCAGCCTGAGCTAAGACAGAAATTTTGGCAAACTCAATGGCAAAACAAACAAAATCTTTATCCTCTAAGCAGGCCTCACTTAGAACACAGAACAAGAAAGCATTGGATCCCAGAAGTATGAAAATTAAAAAACATGAGAATACAAACATATAAAGAACTGAAGTGCCTGGCAATAGGGTCCATGTCGGGTAAAGGGACAAATGAAGACAGAAGTGAGCTCATAAACTGTAAGAATGGAAAAATGTCCAAGGGAGTAGAGGTTATGGGGAATATCAGAGCAGATTGAATAGAAGTGAGAAAGTAGGAGACATTAAAGTAATTGTGAGCCTTGAGGAGAAATGAGTCTGATGCTAGTCTTGAAGTGTGGCTGTGTTGCTAGGCAACAGAGATGGAGAAGGAATGAAGGTCACTGGAGTTGAGGTAACTGAGGCACTAAAAGTTCAATTTCTGATGTGTCTTGAAATTGCACCTATAAAGTCTTAAAGTCACAAGGACAGACCCATCCCTAGTGGTAAGAGATGGAGGGACTTGGAATGAGGTGAAACAAGATGAAATCATCCCTGGGGGTGAGTAATCTCTGGAGCCCTGTGTATTTTTTCCTACCACTATTTGTAAACAGTGCTAGCAGGTTCTTAGCTAGACAGGAGGTGTGGAAAGGGTAATCAAACTTTGCCTTGTGCACTGGGAGGAATGGGTGAATGGGTAGCTGTATAGGTGTATTGTTTTGTTTTGAGCCTTAAATCTTTTTAAAATACCTGATAGTGGAGATACCTTTTCCCCTAAAGTCTTAGAGTCAGTCCTCTGAGGGGAGAATTTCTCCAATTATGATATCCTAAGAAAAGTCTGCACTCTGGTTTAACTGCATAATAACCTATATGATGTTATCTTTACTCGCCCCTACCATTTTCTAAACATTTAAATTTTTAATTTGTGTCATAAAGTTTATTAATTTATTCATTCACTCACTCATACAGCTATTTTATGTCTAATTTCTCCTTTTAGAATATAAGGTTCATGAGAGCAGGGATCTTGTCTTCATGAAGCTTATATTCTAAATGGAGGAGTTAGACATAAAATAACTATAAATAACTATAGGTTTGGTCTATTTTATGTTCCTAGTTTCCTGATCTTTGCCATTCCAATAAAAGTTGAACACACACACACACACACACACACACACACACACACACACACTATAATCCAGTTACCAAACTAATTACACAATTACCTATGCAAAGTTTTCTGATAAATATTTTTAGTGCAAAAGGACCAAAAATAAAGTTGGTGCAATACTAAACAAATTAAATATTTCTTTGTCTCTTGCCAAGGTGTTCCTAAATAGTTTATTTTGCTTTAGTGGTATGTAAAGGCTAGGGCAATGCAAAATAGTAAGGAAATAAATTATGTGATTCATCCCCTTGTCTTTTCTCGCCTGTAATTATTTCTGTTTTAATATGTCTTAATATTTGCCTAAAGAAAGCAGTTTGTTCTCTATTTGTCTCTCTTTCCCCTCCTTTTTTCCTACCCCACACCTCATACATACACTCATATATGACATGTTCATCCTTCACCCTATTTGTCAGATTTCTAATTTCCATGTAAGTACTCCAATGTACCCTTTCTCACACATATCTCTCCTGATTTACATCAATAATGGGAATAATGAAATTTCTATATTCAGTACTGTTCTTGCTGGATCTTTATAATCATCGTCGCCTTATTAGAATAACAAAGCAAAGTGCCCATTTGTTTGGAGTAAAGTGCTAATAAGGTAAAGGTAGTAGGTTCAATCTCTGGGCAGGCTAGTTAGTAATTTACACAGGGGAAAAATGGTTTTATAGCTATGGACTGTACCCTTAATCTCAACCAGCCATTTTACAAAGGCATATCATTGGTTACAAGCAGACTGTGATGAGAGAAAGGGAATGAATTTAGGCAAATCTTCAATTTTGGCAGGACTAGAACCACTCTCATAACTAACTCTGTTACCTTAGATGCATAATCAAGAATTAAAGCTTAGCAAGCAAGTAAAATTAACATTAACAAATAGATAGTGAACGTATTTCAAAAATATAAGAACAAATTAGACAGAAATAAAGATTATACCATGGGTACCATTTTGGGGAGACAATGCCAGCAATTATACTAAAATGTTTAAAAATATTATTTTATTTTAGTGTCCCTCACACAGCTGCACAGGTTGTGCACTGCACAACTTTAAAGGAAATTTTTACTTATCCTTTGATGTTAATGGTCCACACAAGGGCATTGACTCTAATCTTTATATCAGCTCTATAACATAAGCACTACTATCCACCACCATCCTTTACACATAAGGAAATGGAAATTATTAAAGAATAACTTGTCCAAGTCACACAGTTAATGAGCGTTGAAGACAAGATTCAAAGGCATTCTGTTTCAGTTAAAAAAAAATCTTCAGAATTAGGAAAAATTTTTTTTAATTTAGAAAGGATGATTTATGAAACCTAGGAGAAACCCTCTAGAACCAGAAAGGGAAGTACCTTCATTACTTTCAGGAAATCTCACAGGGAAAATGAAGAATAGTTCAAGGTCCTAAAGATCCCAGAAAAAATAAAAAGCTGAAAAAGCACTGAATGTCACCAGTAGCAATAGTTCACATACTTATTATAACATATTCTTGTTTAGGGCACACTGTAGCAAGGAAAAGGTACAAAGATTCCCTGTTTTATTTTCTAGACCTAGGATTTTTCTGCACTTTACTCAGGGTGAAGATAGACCGAATATTCTTGTATTTTTCATATTTTTTCCCCATTGGGAGAGGAGGATGTTTGTAAAGGGCATATTATTGGGCCCTACCATAGGGTACTCAACCCCAAGTTTCCCAGAAGACACTTAAGCACATCAAAATTTGTGGAAAACTGCCTGAAAGGTTGGGTGAGGTAATGAAATGTACCCAACTTCTAAAGCCCACAATTGGCAGAGGATTTGGGAACAGAAGAGAGAAACCCAAAAAGGGAAACTGGAACATCAGATTCAATCATAAACATTGAGTCTCCTTCTTGGACTCTAGCCTCAATTTCCTTACCTTGTATGAGGATAAAAATACTCTCTTGCAGAATTATAAGGGTAAAATGAGAGGACTTATGTAAAGCACCTGGCATATTAATAGTCTGCATTGATGGTAAATGTTGTGGTTATTGCTACTTTTGTTAGAAGACTCTGGGAAGATCACTGGACTTAGAAAACCTAGTTGTTTTCAGCCTGGGCAAAGGCATCAGTCAAAATGAGTTCCTCCTTGTTAAACAAAGTGTTAAATTACTCAGCTTCAAGTCTGACATAAATTTGGCTTTGGCTATATCTTCATTACAAAATAGGGTTATTGTAAGTAAAAAGAAGTAAAGAAATGCAATGTCAGGAAGAGAAAGATTAAAGGATCTTTGATACCAATGCACACTTCAGTCTTTCTGTGTGTTCCCAGGGGTAGAGAGCAGTAATAATAAGGCTTTTAAAAGATGAGAGAGCCTCCTTGAGGCTCGGTATGAGGCTAAGGAGAGGAGGACAAGACAATCGAAACATTTTTTTTTTAATTTTAATTTTATTATTAGTTTCAAGTATACAGTACATTGATTAGACATTTATATAGTTTATAAAATGATCTCCCTAATTTCTTTTTCTCTCCTATGACTCTCCACCTAGCCATTACATTAATGCTAACTGCATTCCCTATGCTGTGCTCCCCATCCCCATGACCATCTATCAACTACTAATTTGTACTTCTTCAACCCTTCACCCTTTTCTCCCTGCCCTCAACCCCCTCTCCTCTGGCAGCCAAATCATTTTGAGTTTGCTTCATTTTCAGGACTTCAGTTATAAAATAAAGACATAAGCAAGTGCTTGCATAAATATGATATTATGAAAATGTTGTTGAGAGAGTCAATGACTTTGACTCCAAGAGATATTTTCTTCTTGATTTTTATGACATGGATGAAAGCATCTGGCATAAGTTTTAAGAAAGGTATAATCTTTGATTTAGCTTGGAGTAAAAAATAAACAGCGACAAGTCAAAGGAACTGCTGGTTAGACTTGGCAAAAATTGCCACTTATAGGAGCATGATTGAGAGAGGCGGCTTGCATGCAGGAGTGTACGTTGTCACTAATTCAGGATGTCAGGGAAATGGCAGTGTGCTGGTTAATTGGACATTAGGCTTTCCCAAGTGTTTTCATCATTATGCTGTGCATATGGATTACCGATTTTCAGATAAATGAAATGCATGTGGAATCTTAAAATATTTAGAGATTGTCTGGTCTACTGCTTCCATTTTGTAGATGAAGACATTTAGGCACAGTTAGTAGTATTATGTGTGAAGTCACAGCTAATTAGAAATGTAGCCAAGATCAGAACACAGATCTCCACATCTTTAAGTCAATGTTTATTTCCACCACCCCCGGTGGTTATCGAACTCTTAAAACTCTTGAATAATTTTTTGTGGCTTAGAAGTTTAAGTGCCTTGGAGGTCATCATTATTGATAATGTTTTCTTTGGACCAGGCTCAAGGATAGAAGTTATAGACATAGGATATTGGGCTGAATATCTGCCCACTCAATTCAGTACCCTCAAACTTCCTGTTTTAAACAGACTATTGATAGTCACTTGTTTTTCTCGCTCAGAAACTGTCTTGTAAAATATGAAAATAAAAGTGATTAGGCTTTGTGGGTGTTGCAGAAAAAGTAGTTTCAGATGGAAATTTAGAAATGAAGTAGGTGCCTAAGAAAACATTTTAACATAGTATGATTAAAAGAAGGCTTATTACATATATTGGAAGTAATTGCCCACAGCTTTAAATTTTGGTATTGTAAGGCTATCCTAGTGCAGATTGACCTATGCTCAGTTGAAATATTGGAAGATGCAAGTTCATAACATGTTAGAGATAATTTTGGGAAAAATCTTCATTTGTTAAGCATCTGCCTCTGACTCACAGAACTTGTAATCAGTCCACCTTGAGATCAAGACTGCTATGGAAATGATCATTTGGGGGCATTACTTGTATTTGAAGATCTAAAGCAGAAAGTTATTTTACTCTTTATCTGTATGCCTATGTTTAATCTCATTAATAAATGTATATTAGACTCTAAGACATACAGAGTTAATGATTCTGGAGTCTAAGGTAGATTTGTACAACAAGCTTCTCAAATTCTAATGTGCATATAAATCAACTAGGAACTTGTTAAAATGCAGATTAAGATTCAGTAGGTTTTAGGTAGAAATCGCTATTCACATTTCTGAAATTCTTTCAATAGACATTAATTGTACTGGTCTATGTGCTACATTTGCGTAGTAAGGGTTGATTTGAGTGGGGAGAAAGAGGAGGATAGAGCTCCATTATTTAGGGAAATTATGTCTCTATAGTTGATCTATTTATAACTAGAGATATAAATAATAACTACTCTTAATGGAGGTAAAGACATTGATTAAAGACTAGAGCTCAAAGCCAATATGTTCTGGTGCTAAAAAAAAAAAAGTGCGTGTATGTATGTGTGCACGCACAACTATGTATGACTGTATACGTATACATTTCAGACTTGCCCACAGTCCTGTTCTCACCACCGATTATCCACACTGCAGTCAGAATAATTTTTTAAAACTCTAAATCATTTTACTCCTTTTTAAAAACTTTTCAGTAGTCCCTTTTGTTGTACAGACAATGTGCAAACTCTTAAGACAGCTTACGTTGTTTTCCTGGGTCTAGTCACTGCCTCATGTCTTATCACACTCTTCCTCACCATCTAAGCTCTAAATACAACAGACATCTATTAATCCTTCAAATAACATGTTTTCTCTTTCTCCTAGGTCTTCAAAACACTGTTGCTTCTTCCTGAAACACTCTCCCTTTTCACCCACTAAAATTCTCAGCTTTGTTTACTATTCCCTGTTTTTCCCTCTGGGGAAGACTTTGGCTGCCCAGAGTCAGCTACAAGACCCTCTGCTGTATGACTCTATAGCACCTTTGTTTTGCCCTATTATAATCCATCAGACTGCCATAATCAGTTTACTTGAAAGTCTTCCCCACTGTACTCAAATCTCCTTAGGATAGAAACAACTTCTTTTTTGCACATTATTTTATCTTCTTTTCCTGCCTGGATGCTCTTTAGACAAACAGTTAATAAATATTGAGTAAATGAATAACAACTGCAATCCTAGATGAGAGAGTGGGTGAGGGGTGATGCAGGGCATTATTCTGAGAAACCAGAAAATGTTGGCTGGGGGAATTTAATAAGGTTTGGGCAGCCAGAAAGTATTTTTTAAGAAGAGGGGGCCCAAGACCATAAAACATCCATATTGAGCAAATGGGATTGAGAACAAATGCAAAACTGAGGAGCTTTCAAAGGGATGGTGAAGAAGAGTATTGAAGACAAAATATACAGCTCTAATTGTGGTTTTCCTGGGGCTATTTCAACAAAATGATATAACATACCCGACAGACAGAAACCCTGCAGTGGGAATAGAGGAAAGGTAGGGATGAACAGAAGCTGGAATTAAAATATCTTTCTAAAATCCTGTAGAAGTAAAGGATCACTACACTGGGACTGACAGGGTGGATTTAGGAGGTATATAATTATTTAAATACTTTAATACTTGAGAACAGGCTTGTAATAGTTTACAGAAAAAAAAAAATAACATTGTGCATCACCCATGTGACAATTCAGGGCATATTTATGAAATATTCTATGTCCAGAATAGAATAGGCAGGAAAAGAAGAGAAAAAATGCGAAGGGCTCCTAAAATAAAACTTGCCTCGGGCCTTGTGCATGCAGGATGATTATTCACATACACAAGTCATGGAAATGCTTGTTAGTTTTCGATGGTGACACTTCTGACACTTGGATTTAGTTTTCAGTATATCTCCTAAAACTGTTGTTTTCAAACCTTCTAATAAGCAATGTCAAATAAAATATTACCTCTTAGGGCAGGAAAGGATAATCAGGTTGAAAAGAAGCCTGTGGAGAAGAACATCAATTCCAGTCTCCTATACCCTCCCAATATCCCACTGACAGCCTCTCAGGTTCTAGGCAGAACCTCAGGGCTTTGAAATATATTCTCATAATCCAATTTCCTCTATGTATCAGTATCAGTATTAGTCCTCCCTAAACATTTAGTGACTAAAATTTGCATATACCCTATGAATAGCTTGTTCCATTGATAGTTGAAACTTTAAATTCAGTTTTGACTCCAAATTATATAATATATATATATATATGTATATATATATATATATATTCCACACATGTATGTATAATATACACATATATGAAACTTTATATATATATCTCTAAATATGCATATGCATGTATATATCTATACCTATCTATGTGAATGGTTGAACTATTTACTAGAAGATATAAACAAACACAAAAATTTAATACAGATTAAGATTTAAAAGAAACAAAAGGCAATGGTAGTCAATTTTTTCTATTTTAATTTTACTTGTTATCAATCACCTCCTAACAGAATTTTGTGTTTCTAATTTACTCTGGATCTTCTCAAGTCATTGACCTTGCTAGTGAGTGATCAATACTGGTCGATAATGCATCTGGCCTTCATGAAGAGATCCCCTAAAAGAGATTTTTAATAAGCTGCTCAAACTTAAGAGAGTACATAACAGACACTCTAAATATTTGTCGAAAGATGGGCTGAATGAATGACTGCTGGCTCTTGTTTTTCTTTTTGAAAAATTTTGTTTTATCACACAAGTCATTATAGGATTTGAATTATAGAATAAATTACTGTGCACCTGGAATCAAAAGGTCTGCGTTAAGTGCCATCTACAGAGGATTTCCTGTTTGATGCTAGGGCCCATTTTCATTTTTCATAAAGTGGGAGTAGCAGGTAACTCCTTGAAAACTATGGACTGCTATAAATATGTCAATGACTACCTTCGTAATATTTGCACTCCTTTTGAGCCTGAAGGCTCATTTTCCCCAAGAACCCAAAAGAGAAGAACAGACTCTTTCTGGGCTTTGTTCTCTAAATTTAGTATTTTCCTTGTTCGTAACTATTCTGTCTGAAGATAGTAGGTATAGTTTCATCCCCTGATATTCTCTCCTGTCAGCAAAAGATTTCTTAAAGCAAGATTAACTTTTAAAAGGTCTGTGCTATAGACTGAATATCTGTTTTCCCCTAAAATTTTTAAAGTAAAATCCTAACCCCCAATATGATGGAACTAGGAAGTAGGGACTTTGAGAAGTGTCTAGGTCATGAGGGTGGAGTCCTCATGGGAGTATGACTCTCAGGAAAGAGACCCCAGAGAGCTCCTTTGTCCCTTCTGCCAAGAGAGGACAGAGAAAGAAGTTGGTAGCCGATGAACCAGTAAGTGGGCTCTAAATATGCCAGTGCCATAATTTTAGACTTCCCCAGCCTCCAGAACTATAAGAAATAAGTTTTTGTTGTTTACAAGCCACCCATTCTAAGGTATTCTGTTATAGTAACTGGAATAAACTAAGACAGTCTGTAATCAGCTATTTGATTTGGGAATATCAGTAGGCCTTCCTGCTGACTGGTTGTATGTTTGAACTTTTGCACTCCGAACAATATGAGATAATTCCTATCAAACTGTTAAAAAGGTGAAGGCATCACACAATGTATACACCATACTACCAAGATGTATTTCATAAATTATACCTGCAACACAGGATTAGAAATTGACTGCAGAATATAATATAGCACAGCTTAATTAAATTGTGGCAAGATAGTTTTGCTTTTCCTTTTTTAAAAATTATTTTTTACCATTTAGATGTGCCAAGATTATACTTAAGCACAACACTGAAAACCTATACTTTCTTATTGATTTAGAGAGAAGAATTTAGAAAATAGCATTTGTTAGTTCCTATTATATGCTATAGGAGTTTATGTAATCTTCCTAACAGCCTTGGGAAGTAGGTATTATCATTTTCATTTTATGGACCTATATTCTTAAGCTCAGTCCTTTAATAAATTAATAAATAACCCAAAGTTATACAACACAAAAGCAGTGTAGTTAATATTTGAATCCAGGTTCAATAGCTTTAAGTCATAACTTCTTTCTCTAATACCAGTTTCCCAAGAAATAGGAAGATAATTCCAAAAAGACATATAATTTTAAATTTGATATAAGCATATTTACATATAGATTAGATATAGAACACTAGCTTTAGAATTAAGTTCACATATAATAAGACACAGTACTTAATCCAAATCAGATAATTATTAACTCATTAAATATTTATTTTTAAGTGCCTTCTACATGGCTGATAAATGCTAATTACTTGATTTACAACTGTAACTGATATACAATGCATCTTTAACATCCCTGGCAGTGGTCATACCCTTAAATATTGCCAGCCCCAGTCTAAGCATACGCCAGCAAAAATGTATAGATGAAAGTTGGACATTACATTTCTAAGATCTTGTTTGGGAATGTAAATTGTTACAGTCACTATGGAAAACAGCATGGAGATTCCTTGAAAAATTAGAATAGAATTACCGTATAACCCAGCAATTCCTCTTCTGAATATATACCCCCCAAAATCTGAAAATATTTGTCATAGGATATATGTACCCTGATGTCCACTGCAGCATTATTCACGGTGGCCAAGACATGGAAACAACCGAAATTCCCTTCAGTAGATAATTGGATAAAGATGTGGTACATATATACAATGGAATATCACTCAGACATAAAAAAAGATGAAATACTGTCATTTGCAACAACATGGATGGATTGTGAGATTATCATGCTAAGCAAAATAAGTCAGACAGAAAAAGTTGAGGACCACATGATTTCACTCATATGTAGGATATAAAACTGAAAGCAACAAACAAACAAGACAGTGAGTCATGGACAGAAACAACAGTTTAGTGGTTATCAGAGAGAAATGGGGAAGGAAGGAGATAAATAAGGGTACTGGGAGTCAAACTTATGGTGATGGAAGGAAATTTAACTTTGGGTGGTGAACATGCAATGCAATATATGTATGATGTATTATTGATTCATATACTTGAAACCTATATAATTTTATTAACCAATGTCAGCCAAATAAATTGAATAAAAAAGAACAAAAATCTTGTTCAACTTTAAAGACCAATAAAAATAAGAAACTGAAACATCACATTTTTATTCTAGTTTAAGTCCTAAAAAATAGAACAGCTTGCTCTTCATTATTTCATCATATTTTCTTGTTGTGATAAATCCATATTCCCTTTTTAGAAGACATAAGCAGACATCAGAAACTAGATATAAACCTCATGAGTCTGTGTGTTAGTCCCCTTCCCAATCTCATCTTCCCATCCAACTTATACAACAGGGAGAGAACATTTGAGACAGAGAACAAGTAAAATAGCTAGTCACCCAGGAAATAATTGAATCGCTCCAAGTTTTGATTTCTCTAGCTAAAAAGGTGAGTCATGTATACTATGCCCCTCCTTAAAATACTAATTTACCCTGAGCTTTAGAAACATGCTTGAGTTCCACAACCAATCCCTTGCTCCAGTAGCAGTGATGGATTAATATTGGTACACATGTATTTGCACCTAAAACCACTAGGGATACAAAATTGTGAAATTGTTAAACAGTTTTCTAGTTTAAGACTTGTGCCTAGATAAAAGTAGGCATTATATGAATATTGAGCCTGAAATAAGAATAATATCTGACATTATTTTGCAAAGATATATATAGATATGTAGATGATAGTCTGAAAATTGTGACAGAGTATACAACTATTTTAATTATTATGAGAGTTTTAATGAATTTCAATTCATAAAAATAATACATATGAACATTTAGCCCAGACAGGGGTCTAGTGCCCTCTTGTGGACAGTTTTTGTTGCCCGTGGAAATGGTCCATAGGATGGCATATAATTAATACTGCAGGAATGTTGCTAGCAACACAGTATAATGAAACATCAGATACCATTCAACAATAACTGAATAAGAAAATACAGAGCAGAATATGATGCTTCTGATATAGCCTCATTAGTAAAAAACAAAACAAAACAAAACACACCATATTTTAATGAGTACCTATCATGTGCCAGTAATTTGCAGTTTTTTTGTTTGTTCTAGGTGAATGTTTTAAAGATGGACTTATTTTCCCAATTTATCATATTAGAAAACTGAGGCCCATAGAGGTTAGGAAATATGTGCACAGAAATGAAAAGAATATTAGTAAAATTAGGTAGGTCTATTTTCTGGCTGCAGTTTGATGTACCAGCCCTGACTCAAAAGAACAAAGGATGCACATTTCCTCAGGGCCCACTGATAGGATAGCAACTTGTTCTTTTGCTTAATAAGGACAAAAACGAGAATCTGATCAGGGTAAACATGACACTAGATCCTAAGCTTTTTATCATTCTGCTTTATGAAATAGTCACCCCTTCTTTGCTCATTTACCACATGTACTTTCCTGCTATTCACACAGTAGGTTACTTGTTGCCTTTACTCCTCATTTCACACTTAAATTTTCTGATATTACTCCATGTTTGCTATCTTATCTTGGAGACCTTGTCCTAGAGGAAATGTTGCACCCTGTTTTTTGAGTCAGGACAGATGTATTAAACTTCAGCCAGAAAATAAACATATACACATATCTAGCAACATTCTTTTATCTGCATTTATATGCTACCCCTTAAATTACTGCACACATGCATTGAAAACTACCTCCTATACTTTATTAACAATAAGATGACATTGATTGTAAGATACATCAATAGATATTTTATGAGTCACCATGAAAGGAACATATAGGGACAATTAAATGATAACAGCACTTTCTTATCATCAACTCTAAGATGTAATTCAATTTCAGAAATACTAATTTTTGATTCAAATATGTGCCTTAGAATTGATAAAATATGGTATGTGTTATGTAGCTCTCATAGCATGCTATATTGACAAAGTATTCTTTGCATGGATGTCATTTGCACACACAACTCACTATTCATCTACCTTTTATACAGTTCTAGTTCTAGCATGCATGCATGGGCAGGCTGGCCCCGTGATTGATCTTGCAGACTCTGGAACCACTCTATCTGGGTTCAATACGTGCCTCTACCACTTACTAGCTATATGAGCTTGATAAAGTTTCTTAACCTTTAGTAGGTCATATTCCTATTCTCTAAAACACAGATGATAATAAAATCTTACATAGGGTTATTGTGATGATTAAATCATTGAAACTGTGCCTTGCACCTATTAAATGCCTAAAATGTATTTGGTATTAATATAGCTGTTATTATGATTACAGAGTACATGAAGATGTGGGCCATATTGAACTCTCTATGCAAATCTTCACACTGCCCAGGGGACTCCATCTCAACTTCAAAATGCGAACCTTTACAAGCATGCAGCTGTTCTGGGCATCAAGAATGCATGCACAGCCCATAATCATGCCAGTTATGTAACCTGCCATGCAAGCTGCATCCCTCCAAATCATGTATCCCCAGAGGACATACAAAGCTATACACAGAAAATCTGCTGTCTCTTAAGTATACCCACTTTCCATAAATTTACAATTAATATTAATCCTGATCTTGAAAATAAGCTATGAACCAAAGCAAATCGCCTTAAAAACAGATTTTCATTAACGAAAAGATTTACTGTAAGTTTCTCCCTGCCTACCTTCCTACTTGGCTTTTGTGAGAAATTGCAAAGCATCGTTTCCTAGTGAGACCCATACCATGACTACTAATACAGGGTTGAGAGCACTTTTGTACTTAATTAGTGAAGAAACACCAGTAAAGACAAAATCTCATTCTCTTCTGTCATTCATTTCCTTTCTGATTACTTACTGTGATGTTGCATACTGATAGAGCACCTAAACGTAGCCACATGTCTAACAAGTACATGAGCTCAAGGCCTAGGTAACTTTTAACCTTCCATCTCTCCTCATGCACACCTTGAACATCAACAAGTATGTTTGCTCAACTCAAGCATTCGTTGAAGGTCAAGCACATTTGTAGAGTTCCCAACTTATATCTATCCCTTCATCTTGTACTCCTCCTCCCCTACTCATTCTCCTTGATCATACTTGCTTGAGCTTTGTTTCTTAGAGAGGTAGATACATTTATCCAGGGCTTTAGCAAGAATTTCCTTTTCCTTTCTCTATATATACTGCTGGTTTTTTAAATATTAGGCAAGAATTACATATCTAGCACCCTGTTTCCAGATACATCTCAGATAGGCCAATGGAGTTGGATTATGGAGGAAAAACAAGTTACTCATTAGGAACATGTAAAAATAAAAGTACAACCTCATCTCTTCTTCTTGTTCATTTTTTCTCTACCTACTATTCTTAAATAAGGAGAACAGGGAAACACTGCATGGCATAGCAGAATCAAGTGTCATGTAACCAGCTTTGTGTAATCTAACCTTATACTTTTTCATACAGAAGTAGGTAACAAGTGTAAATCATAAATCATGGGATTATCTATGTGTCTATGTCCTAGTCCAACCAATAACTTCCTTAACTTTGACCCTTCTTGAGAAGAGCCCAATCATCCTAGAAATTAACAAAGGAATAATCTCATTTCCTTAGCATTTAACATGCTATCCTAAGAGAAGGTCAGTTAGTAAATCAAATAGTAGTGCTGGAGGTGGTGATGACACACAGGGTCACAGACTTATATTGGTATTTCCCCAACTGAGTCATCATAGTAGCTTATTCTCCATAGTAAAATGGAGAATAAAAGTATCTGTCATCCGTTGATAACTTCCAGACCATGGCTCTCTGCTTTGTCAGTAGTGTTTTGAACTCTAGCCACCTCTAATTTTTTCTTTTTAAAAGATAATTCACCTTTTCCTTTATATTTAAAATCCTCACCTGAGTTTTCTCACCTTCAATCCAGACAGCATGATACATTCTAGATTCTACTAAATCATCTATGATCTCAGTTCTCAAAACTCTTATGGCTTAAGCAAGTGACCATTAGACAAACACTAGGTAAAGAGGTGATTTCAGTCCCCAATCAGCATAAGAAATGATGAGAAATTTCTACTGGTCTATATTTGGGGCCTTTATATTTGAAATAGGCTACTGAGGCAAGTATTTCCCTGTTCTGACTCCCCAGCATTTTTCAGTGTCTTCAATGTGGTTCTTATGGGTCAGTGATGCTCTAAAGTATGGAGCTCAGGAAGGTCTACTGAGAGGAACGAAGACAACACAGAAAATCACCTACCACTTTTATGGGTCTTAAGGGAATATGAGCACATATTTATTCATTTTAATAATGTAATAATTATTAATAAGAAATTGCTTTGTGCCATCCCTGGGCTAGACTCATGACCACACATCCTCATCATCATTATCATAGTTTTTGACTATTTACTATGTCCAAGATACTGTAAGTTCTTTATTTTTATTAAATATTAAATAAAATACTGTTTCTATAACCAAGGAATAATTATATCTTTTCACCCATGCCCAGGAATTTTCCTTTCAGGGATTTTGAAATTGAGAAAATAGCTTCCCCAACCCCCACCAATTCTTTCCAATTGGAATGACAGCAGAATTTACATGGATTCTCTCACCAAATAGTCAATCTTATCGCTGGTAACCCATGTTGTATATTTAATGAATTTCCTTTTATTAAGTTTCAAACTTTTCAAGGTGGGATATATAGAGGCAATAAGGCCAGGAGAGCACCATGGCAGAATCCCCAAGATACCTAAAAGTTTGCCTTCTATTAGCTACAGTTCACATGCCACTTACATTGGGTCATTTTAATGTAACAAACCAAAATAACACATCAAACATATGCCTGGAGGCAGGCAGATATTTCCAGAATACTGTCATTGCTTTCTAAAAAAAAAAAAAAAAAAAATGGAGAAAACAATCCTCTCCTGGTTATTTATTTTGAAAAAAAAAAAAAAATGTGTTAACCATGAGACATTACATAGAATTAAAAAACCAGCCAAATGTAAAGTAGTTCAGAAGAGGGTTGCTCTGGTCTTTACCACTCTTTACTGCAGCAGATTATTTCTTTCTGAAAATTAATGTCTGAAAAAAAGAAAAAAAACCCAAGAGACTAGATTCTGCAGGCAGAGCATGAAGTGGGTGAGATGTGAATAAGAAATGCTGAATAACTCAGCAGGGCCATTATTTATTTGTTTATTAAGTTTTCCAGTATAGTAGATTGATCTGAAAATAACAGAACATTTATGAAGCATGAAGCGTTTCCTAAGCTTTCAATTAAAATGAAATAAAACAAAATGCTAGATGTGTGTTCATTGTAGGAAACCTCATTAGAGCACTGGTCACCCCAGTCAGACATGGCCTCATTACCTCGCACTGTTACTTCAGCTCACTGCCCACTGGCTCAGCTCAGACACTGAGTGTAAGTGATGCTGCTCTTCACTCACATGGGCTTTGTTCTCTAGAGTAGAATATATCACAGTGATCTTTTAACAGAATTGTGATCCCACTTTATAAATAAAGAAAATGAAGTACATCAACTGGCTGTCCATAAGATTAATTGTAAAAATTAGAAATAGAACAAAAAGCTCAGGAAACAATGTTAACTCCCTGAAATGCTTGCAAACTCTATGTATATGTTTAAATATGTATATACTTAAATATATTTTAAAATACAGACTTTATAAATTTTTCAATTATAGATGACATAGAATAATATTAGTATCAGGTGTACAACATAACAATTAAACATTTATATAATTCATCACCCTGATAAGTCCAGTACCCATCTGACACCATACAATATTGTTGACCATAATCTCTATGCTATACTTTATACCTCATGACTATTTAATTACCAATTTGAATTTCTTGATCCCTTCACCAAATCCCCTAGACCTCTCCCATCTGGCAATCATCAAAATGTTCTCTGTATCTATGAGTTATGTTTTGTATGTTTATTTATTTTTTCAGATTCCAAATATAAGTGAAATTATATATTATTTGTCTTTTTCTGACTTATTTCACTCACCACGATACCCTCTAGGTTCATCCACATAATTGTAGATGGTAAGATTTCATTCTTTTTATGGCTAATATTCCACTGTATATATATGTATATATACATATACATATATATACATATATATACCACTTCTTTATCCATTCATCCATTGATAGGTTGCTTCGAAATCTTGGCTATTGTAACTAATGTGCAATGAATATACATGCATATGTCTTTTTGAATTAGTGTTTTGAGTTTCTTTGGATAAATACCCAAAAGTGGAATGACTGGGTCCTTCTTTGTCTCTAACCTTTGTTTTAAAGTTGATTTTGTCTGGTATAAATATTGCTACCCCAGCTTGTTTGTTTGTTTGTTTTGTTTGTCTACTTTCAAGAAATATCTTTTTCCAACCCTTTACTTTCAGTTTGTGTGTGTCTTTCTATTTGAAATGAGTCTTTTGAAGCAGCATATGTATGGCCTTATTTTCTTATCCATTCAGCTACCCTATGTCTTTTGATTGGAGCGTTTAATCCATTTACATTTAAAGTAATTGCTGACAGGGTCAGTTTGATTTCTGAGGTCCAGGATTAGTTAAAAAAATAACAAAGTTATTTGTTATTGTATACAGCAATCAGGACCCAAAACAGCAACCAATGCTAGCCCTATGATTGTTTTATATTCTGAGTTTAAAAATTTTTGTATGCTTTTTTTTTTCTTGGACTAGTAAAATTTCACTAAGCTATATATCAGGACTACTGAAATTTGGTGTCTGTTCATTATTGTCTGTCTTAAAAGCATTTCTACTTTTCTCAGTCCTCTGAAAACATGAACTGCATTGAAATCATTTGTTTGCCAAATTCCTATTACTCTTGGAGAAATTCCAAATGTGGGCACTTTTCATCACACCTGAAAGGCCACTGGAAACCCACACCCAATGGAAAAATTGCATAAAAATAGTGCACAATTATATCCTGAAGTGGCTCCAAATGAAAGGCAGGACCAGGTACAGAATTAGCCTTATAGTTCCCATTTTCTATTTTTCTTAGTATTAGGGTCAGATTTCTCCTGTCATCTAAAGAAAGCAACAGCTCAAAAGTGAAGTTTTTAAAATAAACCATTTAACCATGAGGCCCTAATAGAACTCCTCCTCCTGAGCTTCGCTATTCTCATCTTGTTCATGAACCACAGTGAGGTTTAGTTGGAACAGCCCTGGGTTAGAAGTAAGGTAACTTGTATTTGGTCCTAGCTCAGCCTGACAGTAGCTGTGAGATCTTGAGCAAGTCATTTAGCTTGGAGTAGCACTCTGCAATGTATAAAGATCCTCTGACCTCTGGAAGAGCGTGCCATACAAGGAAGCATACTCTGGTTTAGGCTCTACCACTTCCTAGTGAGAGAGCTTAGGCAAGCTGCTTAGCATTCTGCCTCAATATCTTCAATAGTAAAAGTGTACAGATCTCTTAGGTTGGTGAGGATTCAATGAAATATGGCTTCTGAAGAGCTTACAGTGGTACCTGGCATATAGTAAGCACCCAACGACTGAGTATTTTTGTTATGATGATGCTTTATCATCTCCGACAGCAATATTTCCTGCATGCCTGGTGTGTGTTTTTAGCCAGACATTTTACTAACAGACAGATTGGGAAAGTAATGATTTGGAATGTCAGCACTAGGAGCAGGTTTAGAAAGGAGAGTTTACCTGATTGCTGTTATATTATTTTTCTTTCTTTTATGACCCATAACCAGTACTTACTGAAGTAATATGTATTCACAAACTGTTGTCCCAGGAGTTGGATGGGAAGTAGCTATTTAAAGGTTGCTCATGGCATCTAGGTTGTTATTTTGTGGTTACTACACAGAAGTAAACTGTTGGATTTAACCAGTGTGATATGCTTTGGTGTCTCAGATCTATTTCAAGTACTCTGGATGGATGGGGCCAAATAAATAAATAAATGAATGAAAAGCTAAGATATGTTTATCCTAGAATTGCTTAAGGTTTAGTCAGGCATACAATTGAAATAATGATGTCTACTAAAACAGTATATATCTATGCACATCATATGAGCCAAGTATAATCATACATTTGATGGGATATTCTAAGAAAGAAAGTTTCAGTGACGTATGATTTTTTTTAAGGAATCTCCTTGCTTAATATGAATTGTATACAAGTACTTGAAGGAAGCTTGATATTTTCAGAGTAGAGAGAATAGATAAATAATTATAACAAAAAAGAAAGGAATAAAAAAAGTTTCATGGGAAATTGTCACATAGAGATAGTGTACTGTGGAGAAGGTCTACACTGGCTAAGGGACAGAGAGGCATAATATCTGTTAGATAAGGGGAACTCATGAGTCCCACGTTTCATATTTTTAATTTTAATTTATAGGGTATTAGTTTGACATTATAGAGTTTTGTACAAGAAAAAACAAACATAGTGAAATAAATGAAGAATCCAATGGAACCATATGAAATAACTGATATTTGAGCATTTTTGATTAACTGAAATGGTAATTTAATGTGGTTCTAATATCCTACACTCATTCTGTCAGTTGAGTAAGAGGCAGGGAGATTATTAGCCTGGAGGCTAAACACATTATACAGAGATGAAATCCCATGGGCTTTGGTAAAGGTGGATATTTTGGACAAGGAGAGAAGAGTGAATTTTACCGCCAGAGTTTTGCTTGAGTTTTCTTAACCTCTATTTTCTGTTTCTCTTTCTTTTGGTCTTGCTATCAGAAAAGCAAAGCTTTTGTTTTCTCACATCCTTTTGGGTCTAATCATGATGATTCTGATCTTTTAGCGGCTTGACCTGTGGGCCTTCTACAAAACACTGTGAGGCCAGCTTCTTCTTAGAGGAGCAGTAGAAATGAAATTCTTTTCTTAGGATAGGATTGTTGTGCTAGATTTGACAGGAGAAACTGCAAAATGCATGGATAAGCACAGCTATTGAGAACCATCTTCTAGTCTCATTACCAAAGTTCTTCATTGGATTTAGAAAAATTTTATAGGTTTAAGGAAACCAAACCTTCTAGGGATATTCTTGGTTTTAAACATATTAGAAAGAAACACTGGTATTCAAGAGAGTTCATGAGACTTCATACTTGGAATAGTCAGATTAGGAATTATGTAAGGAAGTGTGTATAATTAATAAAATGGAGACATATAGCCACTCAAATATTTTCATCTTTCAAAAATGATGTGGGGTTCTGTATTGAGATTAGGAAACAACACGAATTTCTTTGAACCATTTCCCTACTGCTAATTCTGTATATAGATATATAATACACAGCATGACAAAATTAGGTCACCAACTGATGCATATCCACTGAAATGAAATGCTTATAAAGTTATACCAAAAAATAACATCATTCAAGTTTGTAGAATTGGAATGGCAGAATATTTATGATTTGTGTTCTGTTTTTTACTTTTTAGTTATATATTGTACTTAATGCCAAAGATTTGCACCTGAGTCATTAATTTAATGATATATTCATTATTAAAAGTAGTGGCAGTTTTAGGGAATGCTTCAGACTACCACAGAAATTTAGAATAAAGTGGAAACCCACCAATCCCCTGTCCTTATCCATCAAGGCTTGCAGTCACCAGCAAAATCTGCTCTGGCTCCTGTTCTTGTTATCTATTTAGATTACATTTTCTTGTTCAAGATTCAAGCTATGATGGAGGTAGAGTGGGCAAAAATCAGGTGGCAATAGGACAAAAATTAGACACCTAAAATGTACCTCTGAATTCTCCTCTGGCACAATTTAGAACCATGGCCAGAGAAGAAGACAGAGAGCCTCTTGATCTCTTTTCTCTTCTAGACCAACTATAAACTGACTTCTTTGTCTCCAGAGGAAAAGATAAATTTCCTGTCTTTCCTCTGGTCAGAAACTCCGAAGGCAACACAATACTGGGTGCTAGATGCCAGAACAAATACCCTTGGTAACCCAACTGCTAAATAACTAGTTAGGAAAGAAAGGGGCCCCCTTGTTTCTGGTGCGCATGTATGTGTATGTGTGCATGTGTACTGATGTTTTCTATTTATTTGTTCAATGCAACCCACTGCTATCTCTCACTCCTCTTAATTTATGGAAAAGAGAGGGGGGAATAAATGAGAAATGTGGGAATTTCTCTTTCTAATAATATAGTTTCCATTAGTCAAACCTATGGGACTGGCTCTAAGGATGTGTTTAGGAGGATATGTACCAAGTTCTCCTTTTTGCTGACACATTAAACTCTGAGTGGGCCTTCGCAGGCTGAGGAAAATAGATTTAAACCTTGGCCAGGAGCCGCTTAGTAGTTCAGGAACATGGGCAGCTGCATTCATAGCCTAAAGCACAAAGAACAATACAATTGTACTTTTGTTTCATGTTTACCTCACACATCTTAGCATCAGATTACTATTTGCTAAATGAGTCATATTTATTAGTTTTGTTTCACCACCTTGACTATGATATGAGCTCCAGAAGTCAGAGCCCCACCAGACATTTCTTTGTATCCTTCACAGTGTGTTGTGCAGAGATCAAATAAATACTGGAGTTCCATGAAAGTGGAACAATAGAGAAAGAAAGAAAAATATATGAGGAAGATCCAAGAAATTGGAGGCAAAAGAAAGTGTTCAACATAGGATAGAAAAAGGCAATTTGGGGAATGCATCCAGAATCTACCAAAGAAAAACAGCAGAGTCATGGTTGGTGGCTAGTGTAGAACATTATTTAGGAGACTAGAGGGCAGCAGAGCTGCATAATACTCAAAACCCAATCCAGGCCAAGGCCACCTTTCAGTCTACTTGCGGCTCATTTAACACACCTCTCTCTCTCTGGGTTATCTGCTCTAGTGCTTTGCCTTTTCTGAAGGCCCCTTGAGGATGATGAAAAAAGAAATGTATTGTGAGTTCTTAAAGAAATTTCTCTTCAACCTCACAAAATGATGCCATGTTTGCTTCCAACATTTGAAAATCATTGTTTATTGAAAGGAAACATCCTTTTTATTCTCGATACTTTTCCAAGGGGAAACATGGAGCCTAGGTCTATGATGTAGCCCTGTGTGTGACAGTCACCTTTGTTGAGAAACAGATGACTCTATGGTCAGTCCATTTACAGGAAAGTACAACGTTCAGCTAATAAACAGTGAGGTCGCGGGACCGTGATCCTCAGCAGCCATGATTTCAGATCGATTTGACTTCTCCGCTTTTCCTTGAAACTCTCTTTTTCTTTATACCACACATTTCCGTTCTTATTTCTCTCTCACCTGACTGTGGCCTCTTGGGTCCCTTTTCTTACTTTTAGTATTTCCTCTCCTTTGTTTTCTTAAACTCACTTCTGTCAATTCTTTCTATTTTGTTGTAGTTTCATTTCTTTCCCTCTATCTGCCTCTTCTTTGTCTGCTTCCCTGGAGATTTATGCAGCTCGACTTTATTAGCTCACTGTTCCACCACCAGAAAACAGTAGTGGAAGCCAGGGCAGGTGGGGAGGGGGCTCTACTTTACCTTGTAACTAAGGCCAACAGATAGCTCATTGTTGTGGGCATGATGTGTTCTGGTCTTTTCTTAGTCCTGAATAGAGCCCTAACAGTTAGCTCCATTACCTCTGCAAGCAGAGGGATGCTTTTTGCTTTTAAGGCGCAGGTACTTGCTAAAAGCTTACCAATCCAATAAAGTCGCCATTGTGCTGGTGCTCTCTGCATCTCCTCCCACCTTATGCTTGTGAGGTTCCTGCCACAGAAGTTAATGTTATTCATCAGAATAAAACTTCTTCCAATCTGCTTTGACTGTGGTGCCCCGCTAATAACAAGGGAGTGTCACGACTTCAGGATTGCCCTGTCTCCTATGTGATGCATTCTCATAAGAGAGACCTGGGCTGAGGAATAGGGGTAAAAGATAGACATGTAAGGCAATCTTTCTTTTGTAAGAGTCATATTTACCTTATTGTAATATTTAGACTTTTATCATAGCTGAGAAGCTGACAACAGGCATATGTCTCTTATGAGAAGAGACAGACCGAACATTCACGCCAAACATGTTAACCCTATGTTCCTTTCTCCTGCTCTTCCTGTCTCTGTCATTGCCATTTTGTCTGCCCTTTTGGTCTCTTTTCTTCTTTCTTTACTTTTTTTCTCTCTCCTAATGCTATCATTAACTCGAGGCCTTAAAGTAGTTTTTCTAGCAAATTGTGAAAGAGCTTATATGGATGAACTAAAGTTGACACAATCTTTAACCCTTTCATGGCATGCTTGTTGTCAGACCATGTATTAGCAGAGGAAGAGTCATTTCTTAGAGATTCAACTAGGAATACCAGTTCTCATGGTACTATAGAGTCTGTTTTCAGTGGCCTGAGGATAGTCTTACAAATGTTGCTGGGGAAAGCTACACAGATTGACTTGGTCCATTCAGGCTTATATACCAAAATATCACAGACTGGGAAGCTGGACAGAAATGTATTTTGCACAGTGTTGAAGGCTAGAAGTCCAAGATCGGTACACCAGCACAGTCACGTGGGAGCCTTCTTCCAGGTTGCAGACTTCTCATGGTGTCCTCACCTGGTTGAAGGGATTAGGGAGCACTGTGGTATCTCTTTTATAGAAGCACTAATCCAATTCATGAGGGCTCCACCCTCATGACCTAATCACTTCCCAGATACCCCACCACCTATCACACTGAGGATTAGGATTTCAATGTATGAATTTGGTGAGAAAGAAATAAATATACACATCATAGCACTGATGAACTCAAGCAAAAAGGTGAGATTGGCTCTGCTTGGCATTATGGTTGGACACAAATGTTGGCAGCACAAGGGGAAGCAATGAAAAGATATGAAGTAGAAGACTACTACTGAAATAAATGACTAGAGAAAGGAGAAGAAGACGTAGATGAAGGAGAAGTAGAGGAAGAATAGCTAAACATGAAACAAGGTCAGGCCCCAAGTTATCTCATTTCTCCCACATTATCTCTTTCTATGGCACAGGTTTCTCCATAAGTAATTGTTTCTCAAAACTTTCATAATCTCCCATAATTACCTCCTCTTTAGCATTCTGTCTCCCCTGTCCTCTGTATGTATGGCCAGCAACAAAGGCCAGGAGTGGGAATTGCCTCAGGTCTCCAACCGGACAGATGTTAATGACATCCTGGAGATAGGATCTGAGTGGGAGCCCTCCCAGAGTCAATAAGGATTCATAGAGGAAGAGCAAGAGTATTAGTTTTTGAACTGTGAGCTTCTCCATTAGCAGAGATGTATAGACCACAGAGAAGGAGAGAATGAAGCAAGAACTAAGTTTTTTGTCATTTTTTTTCACTCGGTTATGGCCAAGGGTCTTGATTCTGAGTCCATCTCTCCCTTCTCACTTTCCTCCTTATATTTTTATTTTCTATCCCCACATTCTCTCAGTATTATCAACTTTATGAAACAAAAAGGTAAATCTAAATAAAAAAACGTAAAAACTTAACTGGGTCTTTTCATTATCTCTCATATCAATCATCTTTTTTTTCTCTCTCTCTGCATAAAACACTAGATGGTATTATACTTGGTAGGAAGTGATTGATTTGTTTGAGTAAATATTATCAACAAGGTAGAATCAATTATGTGTTCATAAGTAGGTAAAGAGAGTTTTACCCTTGTTGGGTATCAAAGTCAACAGACATTAAAAACAGCCACAATAACAACAAAAGTAGGATAATTACATGTTAAGATTGTGAGGAATCAAGAAACTATTGTGAGCTAGAGGAAAAGAATATTTCTTGTGTATTTCTGCACTCTCCATAACCTGACCTCTAGATTTGGTAGATGATGCAATTTTGAGTGGAGAGCCAATAGTTTAGTCAGATTTTAATTCAAATCTTGATTCTGCCACTCAGTAAGTAGATCATTTTAGATAAACAAAGAAATACCTTCTAGAATTTTTTGCCTCATTTGTAAAATGAGGATGATTAAAGTATCCTTAGAAGGATGGTATTATAGAAACTAACAATTGAAGATTATTTGTTATGATCTCATGTTTTTTCTAGTAAAACTATTTCTAATGAAATATCTGCTAAGTGAAATGATTACATGTATATTTGATTGTGAGTGTTTTGTATTAATCCGTTCTGAGAGAAGCTTATTTTTTCTCCACATATGGCTTGGCCCACTAGAATTTACTCTTGCAATTGGTAATAGAAGAGACCCCTTGTATCCATGAAAATTAATTTCAGGCCTTTGCATCAGATAGAAAAGAAGGATTTCTATAGCAAGGGCTTATCCTGAGATGTTTCCATCTGGAAACATCCTTAATAATTCTGCTCTTGTCATTTTCCTGTAATGAAAATTGCCTCAGCCAATCAGAAATTCCATTTGCTCAAAAGACCTGCTCCATCCACTCTGTTTGATATTCTTAATTTGTATTGTTTCCAAGGCAGTACTTGAAAGCAATTAATGTTGACATGGTTTATGCCTCAAATAATAAAAACTGATCTACATAAAAAAATCAAGGTCTTCCTTATTAGGATAAGGGCTTGTGGGTTTCAAGACCTAGAAGAGCCTTTCTAGAGGACTGAAGAGAATGCTGGGGCAATACCCCAGGGATGACAGCAGAGTAAATCTTGATATATGACACATCCCTATAGAATTCCTAAGTTAGTTGTTTAAGATTTTTTTAACAATAAATAAATTCCCTGTTCTCCTTTGAAAGAGAAGTGATTAGGGTCATTGCTTTCATTTTAAGTATCCAACAAGGATAGCCCACACAGTCTGGCTGTGATTTCATTTTACAGCAACTGAAAACTGGAGAAGAAGCTTAGTAAGAAACTTTTTCTTAACAAACATCAAAAGCTGGGTCAGTATATGATCTTACTAATGGAATTAAAACCAAGTTAGCCTTCAATTACTGTATATGTGTAATTCTCATTAACCAAATGGTATTGCATTCTATTAAGATATGTTAAAAACACTGGATCTGTAAGTATAAAATGAAACTCTAGGAGTTCAGGGAATATATCTCACTTGAAAGACCTTATTCTTCACTATTGGAGGGGGGCAAAAAAAAAATAAAAGCAATAGAGCCTGAAATAGGTTATGGAATGTCCGTCTAAGAGGTAATTTCACAGCTTCGGCAAAACAAAAGTATGCAAAAAGAAACGCAGAAAAGTATTTAAAGGCAGGAGCTGGAAACGTGGCACATTTTCTGTATTAATAAAGGTAATAATTTGTTTTCTACTTGAAAGGGATTGAGAATAAATTAAATAATAGAATAGAATAAAATAAAAGAGTATGAAAAAAGAGAAGAGAAATAAAAATAGAAAGTTCGAGGTATAAATTCGGAGACTAGATCTCATATTCAAATAAGGAAATGTTTAGAAAGAAAGGTGTCTAATATTATATTTAATTTTTTTCACATTTAAATGTAAACCCCACTGTCTCCACAAGTTAGGAAACACAAATATCTTGCGTAAGTTGTTTCTTGTTTATTTGCATGTGTATTTTTTAATTTTGGGTAAATTAAGAGTAGAATCTAGTTCTCAGCTTCACATGTGGGTTAATGTCAAGTGTTACATAAATAAATGATGCTAGAGTGTGAGCTGGACTACAAACTGAATTAATTCTATAGAGGCAGATGGTTGGAGTGAGATGTGACTGTAAAATCATAAGCTCTCAGGGATTTACAGATAATTTGGGGAGGAGATTAGACAATCCATTGGAGTAAGGTTTTTAGGCAATTATCTATATATAAATAAACAAACAACATTACTTAATATCTGGAGAACAAAACCATAAAGATATCAAATGTACAAAAGAGAACTCTTGGTCAATAAGATACTCTCATGTAGAGATTGGTAGTTAAGAAGAAAATAATTCAGACATGCTTCCTACTGACCTGTGCCATCCCCTTGGGATTCAAGTTTGAGCATCTCATAGCATCCAGGATAATGTTTAAAATAAAATAGGGTCTATGAGTAAGTTCTCTATTATAAGGAACAGAAAACTATACTTTATAAGCAGAATAATTTTTATGTCTCAGGACTCCTTGTTCCTGGGTTTCCTTTGTGTTTTGTGAAATCTACTGGAAAATGATAGACTATCTGGTGTCAAGTGTAATCAAGAAAAAGGAATAACATACATTCTTGGGCTGGAGCTTTCAAAGTGGAGCTGCAAACCTAGATGAGTGGTGGAAGCAGGGAGGATGGGCTGGAAGGAGATAGAAGAAAGGAGGAGAGAATATGTGTGAGAGGGTGGAAAGAGGAGGGGAGAAGGGAGAAGGAGGAGGAGGAGGAAAAGAAAGATGGACTAGAATGAAGAGGGTAGGGAACTAGGAGAGAAGGAGGGTAAGGGAAAGAGAGGAAATTTGTGGGCGATAGTGGCTTAAAAAATCAGCCTTTTAAGCCCATCCTTGTTTAGTTTCTTCAAACCTTAGAGCAGACCTCTTCGCTACCATTTTGTGCCATACCACGCATAGTGAATCTAGAGAGGTGACCAAATGTCAGGTGCTAGAAAGGAATGGCAAGCAAATGTTTTTTTAAATTTCTTTTATTTTTTTTAAATTCTATTACTTCCCTTGGAATGAAGTAGAACTGTTTTACATCATCCCAAACTCTTATCCCAGAAACAGAACTTATGATGACTTTATGTTTAAAAAACTGCTAAGCACAGTTTGGGGTAAGAGCCTGTGGCACTCATTTTTTTCAATTATTGTTTTTTATGGTCAAATAATTAACTTTTTGCAAATTGTGACTTGCTGATTGACACTACACTTAAAAAAAATGACTGCTTATAAACAACTGGATATATTAGTGCTGATATAGCAAAAAGGTATAAACCAAGATAGAATAAAAATTAAACCTTATAAAAATCACTTATGGGAAGATATGTGCTAAGATATGATATTAAAGTTTAACTTTGAAGCAATAACAAGGGCGGGAATAAAAGAAGCAGATTACAGGGGACTTGATGCTACAGCTGTGCATTTGTTTTTCTCCCACACTTGTAGAGATTTTTTTCTTAATTGATAGAAAAAGATGCAAAATAAAACACATAGTGTAACAGGCAAATCTTCCACTGGATTAACTCAAAAAATAAGATAAGCAGCTATTTAGAATACCAGCAAAGCACAGAGATACCAAATAATAATGATGCAGATATAATATTAATAATGGTTTAAGTATACTTGAAATCTCATAAAAGTGTCAGTGCAGACATCATAGAAAAAAAAAGTTTCCCAAACTTCCTAGGATTTTTATAGCATTTTGACTACTGGTAACATTTGGAGTTGGGGTGGGAAAGGGGGTACCATAATGCTTTCAATATCTACAGTTCTCAAAGGTTTTAACCTGACCCTGACCACAGAATCTATGTAAATTAAATAAATGCAAATATTCCCCTTTTAAAGCCTGTGAAAAGATGCTGCAATCTTGCAATTCATATTAGAGGTCCCCATTATAGTGCTGGTTTAATCAGAATAAAGATGGCATCCACATTACAGTGACAAAGACACAACATGTATCAAGATGCATGTGTGAAATATGATTTGACCTGCCTGAAAACTAAATCTTTGCTGTATCAAAATAGTTTGTGAATATCAAGTAGATGCACTATTTCTAGTCTGAAATGTTCTTTCAAATTCAGTAAAATTAGAAAATTATTAGTTTGTCTCTTTCTTGGAAGGTAGATAATGTTACTCTGGTATCCTATCATTTTGTGGATTTAAGAGAATTGGGACATCTCCAAGTACTTTTCCTCAACCCCAGGGACCTGGAGTCTGAGGTCTGAGCCATCAGCCATTGGAGAGCAGTAGACCTGCAGGACATTCTTCAGCTCCAATCCTCTACTTCCACACATCAGATTGTTAGCGCATTTTATACATATGCCATCTCAGTTATCAAGATATACTTACCTAACTCTGATATCAAGAATAAAATTAATTCTCTTTTAAAGAAATCATGAAGAAGAAAAAAATTCTTATATGCAGAAGATACCTGTACTTTCTTACTGCCTACTCTCTATTCCTAAAGACTGGGGTTCAATCAGTTAACTGAGAGTTCTTACTGAATCTTATTTCAAAATTGAAGAGTTGAGGTTGTTAAAACTATTTTTACTTTGAACTTTACACACTGCCTGCAATATTTAAGAGAGGAAAGAGTATCTGTATTGATGGTTCTTAGAGAGTTTCTGCTAATTAAAGCCTATTCACCTGAATCAAGCAAGTGGCCACATACCATATAAGAATAAATCTTTTTCCTGATCTTGCCTGTATTACAGATTCGTTAAGATGAGTAGAAGATGAGGTTCGACTGCTGACTTATTCTAGGACTGTTTTATGTTCCATTTTGAAAAGAAACTAGAAATACTGGAGATACAAGGTTTAAGCCATTTTTTATGGGATAGGTTGTTTAGCTCATTTTTTTTCATATAGGAAGGTATAATAATTTTAAAATTGATTTAAGTTTTGAATTAATAATCTTTTTAATAAATATAGCATAAATAAGCCACATATTTTTAATAGAGCACTAATTTAACTACTGCTTGAACAATTATATACACCATATTTTTTAAAAGAATAGGCTTATACTCAATGTTATGACATAATTTAAATATGGTTCCACTAAAACCTTTAATTCTTATTAAGTTCAGGAGACATCTGCATGATATACATATACATAAGTGCTTTGACATCTACCACTGAGTTATTAAAATATCCATTTCAAAACCTGTCTTTCCACAATCAATCAAGTCTTTCAACAGTGTACAGAGAAAATAAATATCTCAAACTGTCTATTCAAGTGTTCTTAAAGCTTAGAGACTTAGATAGGATTATCATCAAAGAATGAAACAATGTGTTAAAATTTTGAGACTTACATTAGAGAAGAGTAATCTATCCACTTAGAAAACAAATTATATCAATACATATTCACCAGTCTCTCTCTCTCTCTCTCTCTCTCTCTCTCTCTCTCTCTCTCTCTCTCTCTCTCTCACACACACACACACTCACACACACACACACACACACACACACACACACACAGATACACACACCCCACTTCATTCAGATAATATAACTATAGGATAGCACCCTAAAGGAATGATTTGGGACATATTACATGTGATCACTCACTCCCTATAGGCAGTTTAACTTCCAGACTTGGGGGTAAATATGGAAGTGCTGTAAGCATGGCAGGACATGAGAGAGATCAGGGATAAAGGAAGCAAACAGCAGCTTCTAAAGCTCTTGTAGCTCTCAGACTCATGGAATCCTGCTGGTAGGCCAAGAAGAGTAATCAATAGCTTGGACTAAAATGACATCTTCAGACTACTAACTTGTGACACCTGGTCTTATTTTAAATCTACACTGGCATAACATAAGAGTAACATAATAGATTTATAGGATGCTTTCTACACTGACACACTTTAAGTTTGAAATTTAGAAGGTAAGGTCAGCCCTAAATGTAATTATTTTAGACAATGCTACGAGCCTGGAAAGATGCTACGAACACATAGTGGTGACAATGGAGCTGAGAATAAGAGCTAATTACCTTCATTTTTAGGCCTCCATCTTGCCTTGATCATGGTTTTCTTTATAAGTGGTTTTGCTCCATATTGCCTGCTCTAAAATCAAGAGATCTCTTGTCTGAGCTTTATCCATTTAATAAACTGTCTCCTCCAGAGATCCAAAGCTGAGTTTATGATCTTAATTCTCAAATATGGGTCTTCCCATGCATTCTCTATCTCAGGTAAAGGAAGTACCATATATCCAGTTCATGCTAGAAATCTGAAAATAAATTTAGTCATGTTCCTTTTCCTAACCCCCAATAAACAGTTCATCCAAAATCTGGCCACTTTTGCTTCTAAATAAATCTTTTAAATCCCATTTACACATACATCCACATTACCACTAATTTAAACTGTCCGAATCTCTTGCCTGATTACTGTAATGGTCATGTGCTCTTTGTTTGCTCTTTCCACTTCTAATCACCTTTCAAACTGAACTCAGAGAAATTTTTTTAAATGTAACATTAAGCATGTCACTGCTGAGAGGTAAGGGTTAATTTATACAAGAGAGATTGTCTGGCCTTTCTATAAAGATCCATGGGAACTGGGTAAGGCCCTGAGCTTAAGGCAATCAATCAATACTGCCCAACTACAAGGCTTGAACTCTAGGCCATTCTCATGCCAAAAGTGGGACCAATGCTTCCCCAAACAGGAACAGTGACGTGGAGAATTCTATTTGCTTGCTGCATTATATACCTGCGAACCTTAGTGCCCTGATCAGGTCACAGGAGAGGCTGGTTCTATACACAGCTGAATGCTAAATAGGGCTAGGGCCATATTTCTTCCTCATAATATTGCTATCATTTTTCTGCTCTTGGTCACACAATGCTCCCCTAACCATGCAGCTTCAAAGCCTCACGTATCAAAGGTAGGGTCCCTCCTGAAGTTTAGTATCTGGACTTGCCAGACTTCTGTGGCATATTCTAGAATACAAGCATACTTGCTACTGAGCCTGTCTCCATTAGTTAAATTCGAGGTTAAACTTTAACTTCCTAATTGCTGTTTCAACAGGTTTGTTGTCCTTGACTGCATGACAACTGCCCAGCTTAAAACAGATTAGAGGCATCATATCATTGTTAAGATAAATATGACAGTACTTAGCATGGAATGCAAAGCCCAGCATGATCTGGTTCCTGTCTTCCCTCCCAGATTACCTTTGCATAACTTGTTCACTCTGTTTCAACTAAGTGGTCTCCCTCTATTTTTCATGAATGCAAGATCTTCCTTTCTGCTGCAGAATCTTAAAACTGCTTTTCTCTCAGCAGATGTGACTCTAGACCCAGACGCAGCCTACCCCAGACTTATCCTCTCTAAGAATCTGTGACAATTGCTGTACAATTCCTTCAGCAGGATCTCCCTGGCAACCTGAGCAGTTTGATCTGTTTCCCTGTGTCATGGGCTCTTCATGCTTCATTGCTGGGAGAAATTATTGGGAGGTAGAGGTGAGAGACAAAGCCAAGCAGACCACAAATGTCTGTGAAGACTCAATATGCAGAATAGAGGGAGTAAACTTGGCTCCCCCAGAATGTATTCAGGGCAGGGTCCTCATAGTATGGGAAAGAAAATTGGGCTCTTACCTCCCCAATGACTGCCCTCCTCCTGCAGACCTCTCTTCAGCTGGTGGGGATTTTCTAGGATTATGATACTGGTGAGGTCTCCTTCTATAATGTGACAGAGAGGTGCCACCTCCTTACTTTCTCTCATGATACCTTCTGTAGGCCCTACTTCAGCCTGAGTTACTCAGAAGGCAAGAATGCAGATCCTCTGATCATCTGCCCCAAAAGTGGGACTGATGAGATTTCTGGCCATATTGAGAATCATGGTCATTCCATGGAGACCTCCTCTCAAGGAAGCAAACACAGGCCGGAAGGGCTGTTGTCCATAATCTTACCCCAGGTATCTTGTTGCCTTGCCACTTCCTGTCCATCACAGCTGGTTATCCTTACCACTTTCCATACCCCTGTAGTGGGAAAGAAAGGATGTCCATGTTCTCTGTCATCCTCTCCATTCCCACAAAAATTATGAGATGTAATGAGAATCATCAAGATTGCTCAGAAATAAAAACTGGATGCCTATCTCTAAAAAAAGAAAAAAGAACTGCTCTTCCCTATGCTGGAGCATCCTCTCCCACTCAGCCTCTGACCTAAGATCAGAAGTCACTTCTCCAGGGAAGCTCTCCCCGATCTTCTACACTATCATGGCTGCCTTTTATACATCTTATATTGTTTAGCAGAAAGACAAACAAAAACAAAAATATAGTAATCTTTTAAAATTTTTTTCCTTGTAGCTGTTACTCCAAATTTGAAAATCAGTCTTAATAGGAAAGGCTCATGCTATTAATCGACAATTGCTGAAAAAATGTGTTTATAGCAATAGAAGTGTTTTCAACATACACATTCACTCTGAAGAAAACCACATTGTCTTCTTTACTTGAATTCTTGCTCCTCTCAATAGAATACTATACTCACTTCCCATACCATTTGGTATTTATTCCTCACAACACTTGCACAGGTAAAATTATATGCTTAAGTATCAAATTATTAACTTTTAGTTTCCCCTCTAGGGTATATTTTTTGCATGTGAGATGAAACTTGGCCTGTTTTCTTACTATTGTGTTCTTAATGCATAGCACAGAGCCTGGCACACAATAAGCATTCCATGCTATTTGTTGAATGAATAAGTACATTTTTAAAAATGAATGTCATTTCTAGTAAGAAAAATAAGAAATAAGAGGTATTAAAATTAAAAAATAAAAATAATACATAATTTTAGAAAAAGAGAAATAAGAATAAAAATATTGTCTCTAACTTCACCAAACATCTATTTAGCTTTTTGTTTATATTTAATAAAGCATAATGTCTTTATCACCCACAAAAAATGTTTCTTCTTCATGAATAAGGTAAAAAAAAAAAGGAAAAAAAAAGGACTGAGAGGGTAAGACTGAAGACCCAGTTGACAACCACAGGATAAAAGGTGCTGTCATATGAAAAGAAGGAGCAGAAGGACATATATCCTGTTCTTGGTCTTTATGAGGAAAGATAGATTGAGACATTAAATAAATAATTTGTTTCCGTTTTTTAAGGAACATGTTAGAGGGAGTCTCATTTGCTAAATGTCTTTGGAAACGGCAAGAGAAACAGATGAGAATTATTAGATCAAATAGTGGTTAACGTACAAGATGTTCTACATCTAATAGATAAACAAGACATAGAAAAATCACCAGGACCAGATGGCAGTTCTGTCCTTTCATATGTAAAATTTTTCTCTCCAAAACAGAGATGAAGCACAAAAACATGTCGAGTTTAGACTAACTGCAAAAAGTTGGGGGAAGAATAAGTCAGTCCATTTCTAAATCTGCCATCTTTCACTAATATTGCATTTATAAATAAAGAAGCAATGGAAGTATCACCTCATATCAAAAATCTCCTGTAACTTTCATAACCACAAAATTTGGTCTGAAAACAAAGTAAAATATTCCTAGTCAGAATTTATGCCTCATCATATAATAATCTATATAAAGGGAATATTTTGCAATATGTCTGCAATCAGATACAATGACACTCTACAATATAAACATACAGTAGATTTGTATTTTTTCTTCATCTTTTAATATGAGATTATTCAATTCTAGTTCTGGTATTTCCAGCCAGAAGGGCTCTAGACAGCTGGTTGAGTGAGTCATCCCATGTCTTCAGAGAAACAGACGTGAGATTCATTTGTTTTTTGCTTATGGGGATATATTAATGAATCTTCAATCTTGCTCTCACTGTCCCCTATGGCCATTATGCATTTGTAGAGAAAGCAGGTTTACATGGCAGAAAGGCTTCTGTCAATAGTATTAAACCTGCTGTTATTTATCTTCCTAGTTTTATAATATGGAAGAGAAGGAAAAATTTTAAATGTTACATTTGTTTAACAATAAAAGGTAGAATTCTCTTGTAGTTTTATTTTTTGATCTTGTTTTATTTTGTTTTGTTTTAACTTGTGGTTGTTATTCACAATTGTGAAGCTGAATCCTAATGGGGAAGCCAAAAATATTAGCCAATTGTTCTGCAAAGATGTGTTTATGGTAACTGAAGTAATCTGGACACACCGATTCACTCTTAAAAATGGCCAATCTTTGTTTGTTTTCCTTAAACTTTATTTATTTATTTTTTGTCTTAAGAGAGTTTATGCTGCCTACTCTCTTTGTTGAAATGCTAGTCTGAATTATTTATTATTAAGATTATTATTTGAAATATTCTTGGACAACAGACACTTTGATTGAAATAAGCAAACAAGTAAAATATTGGGGAGGTAGACAGAGAGGGAACTTGTAAAGAAAATCATACAATGCTTAATGCTCAACCAAAAACAGGCACTATTTTTGTTTGGTTTGTGAGTGATTTCATATTTTACTTGGGTTTGTGGTGTGGAAATGAAGCGTAAGAAGAACACTTGAGGGAGACAAGCAGGAAAAATGGGAGAGCCTGGCCTAGTGAAAAGCTCAGGGACAGAAAAAAAAAACAAAACAGGAAACAGCAGTGGAAGCTCTGCATTATATTCAACCACCTCATTTTGTGAAAAGAGCCCCTTGGAGTTGTGCAATTCAGAAACTCCAGTGATAAGGAGCTTCCCCAGTATGGTTTTCAGCATTCTATTTATGAAGAGCCAATGAAAGCACACAGACATAGTCAGAGGTCCCAAATTGTTGTCCCTTCTTTTCCCTTTTGTCTCTGACTTGAGGAAAGGAAATACTAAACTAGGGGTGCACATACGATGTGACATAAGGAAATCAGAGAAGAAAACCCAAGTTAGAAAACAATTAAATCCCAATCTATCCAGGAAACCCTTGGTTTACTCTCACCATTATAAACTCACTTTTTGGGAAGTACATCTATTTCAATTACTAACAAACAATGCTATGTTGTAAGAGTACCTCCCTCTGACAATTTGAAAGCCTAAGCCTGGCTGGAGTGCCGAATGGCTATAGGGGTTGGGATGTGAAAGAAGGATATGCTAGTGTCAAGGCAGGAGACAAATAACAGAAAGAGGTAGAAAGACCACCTTTACCCACTTTACACTCTGACTATGGTCAATTCTCTGAACATAAAATAATCAGACCACGTTCACACAGTTTTATTTCTGCAAGATCCTTTCTGTCCCTTCCTCCTCATCCCATCGGACACTGAAAACTCTTTTGCTGTTCTTTTTGGACTCATGCAAAAACCTCTCAATTTTCATTTCTCTAATCTCCTTCCATAGAATTTTATTTTCCTAAAAATGCAGATTAGATGGTTACTACCACCGTTCCTTATAGAAGCCAGTGCAAACATCCACTAATGCAGTATGTTAACCTACATAACTAATTTCAAGTTCCTTGAAATAAGGTCCTTATCTTATTCTCCGACTATCTATAATGTTTTTCATATAATATACTCATTGAATAGTAGTTGAATGGACACATAACTAATTAGCAAAAGCAAGCTTTTGTGAAAGTTATTGTATAAACACTAAATAAAATGGGACATAAGGATACTATGTCTTTATAAAGGTAAAATTCATTCCCAAATGGGATTATTTACATGTATATGGGATGAACGATTTAAATTAAATGAAAGTCTTCCTAAGGTGAACATTTAGTCTTTAGTGAAGAAGAGGAAGATATTAGTTTTACAGAAGGCTTTTCAGGGTCCATACTATCATACCACATGAGCAATTTCTTGAGTCTAAAGGTATAGATAATACAGAGGTCAAGAACATGGACTTTGGGGCCTGACCTGAGTTCAAATCCTGGAATCATCCCTTTCTAGATTTGTGGCCTTGGGCAAATTTCTCAACCTTTCTAATATCTGGGATAATACTAACTCAAGAAATTATTGTAAAATAATGTGTAAATAAAGTGTTTGCTTGGGGCATAAAAGACTAATACTTGTCTTTTATTGAATAGTCAGTATTTTTCCTTTGAACAATCATGCTAATTTAAGTAAACCTCTTAAGACTTTAAATTTAAAATACAAATTCATTACAAAAATATAATAACTTGTAGCATATGATTTTAGTTCGTCTGTGGTTGATTTGACCTAAACATTTTTAAATAAAGCTAATTCATCAACTCTACATGCCAAAGTAGCATAGAAATTATAGTGCATAACAATGAATTCAAGCCTGAATAGTCAAGAGAGAGAGAAAAAAAATAAATGAAAATACACATAATTATTAAAAATAGACTTTTAAAGTAAAACCACTTTTCTAGTTTTCATTCAGCTTATTGACCTTATTGAATTATTTATCTTGCATTCTCTGGTGCTTTTTTTTTTTTTTAATGAGCTTAAGAGTCATAGAAAGAGTCCTATTATACATTACTAATGGGAAACATCAGTTATTAATCTTGTTCATTTGGTGACAAAACTCATTGAGAAGCAGAGAAGACAACACAACTCTTCCTAGTGAAGAATTTTGCAAAGGCACCATCAAAAACTACAACAATATCAACAACAACAACAGTGTCAAACAGTGAAGGCAGATATTGGACAGTTGTCAGTTATCTGCTCTTTCTCAAAGGTAGAAAAATCAATTTCTGTTTATAATTAAATAGTAAGGTATGTGCACAGGTATTTAAAATATATTTCTTTCAGTTTATTTGTTTTTCTTTTGATATATAGAAAAATAAATTCATTGTAAGAAGTAAATTTCTTAGAATTATTTTCAGTAAATGTGTTAGTATAACAAAGTGTCTCTCAGAAACTATAATAACCAGGAAAGTGACACCGAAGTTGAATAAAAACTGTCATGATTCCCTCATTTTGCAAAAATAGAAAGATAATTTGACTGATTTGCCAGTTATGGCATTGAATCTTGCTGATCGAGCTATGAGACCTTTCAATTTCCTCTGCATCTCATTCACCCCCCAAATTCCATATCAATAAGCATTTATAGAGTACCTGCTCTGTGTTCAGAACTGTGGGCACAAAAAGAAATGAAAAAGACATTCTTCCTGCTAAACTCTACAATCTATTAATAACACATCATTGAGTAAAAAAGTATTTGCTTTTCACTGAAGTTACTGTTACGTTCACAAAGCTTTGATGTATAAATTAATTTTATATTTTTTGATGAAAAGGAAGAAACACTTTAAAAGGAATTATAAACACATAATTTTAGTAATTAGGGCTCATGTATATTGAGTCATTTGGAAATAATGCTGCCTTACATTTTCAATGATACGATAGTTTAGTCATTTACATAATTAAAAAAAAATACTTTAAAAATTTTTTCAATTTCAGTTGCCATACAATATTATATTAGTTTCAGGTGTACAAAATTATTTACATTCTTTTTTTCATTTAATCATTCTGACTTCCAAGTGAAGCAAATATTTTACCCCCATTTTCTGGATTGGCAGGCTGCTGCTTAGGGAAGCCTACTATTTGCCCAACGAATCACATGTAGACCATCTAATAAAGCAAGAGACCCAGAGGTAAAAATCTAGCCCAGTTCCTATCACATCTTTGGGCCTCAGGGGTTACATGTGCATATAAGGAGCCTCATCCCATGATTTCATCATCTACTGCTTCAGGTTCTACATATTGAAACCCAAAATAAAAATGAAAGTTCCCCCTAGCAGGGGCAGATTATTCAAATAGTTAGATTAGTATCCATAACATTTCATCTACTTGGTTTATAAACATTCCAAGAAAATAGAATTTTTAATGCTAATCATTACAAGCAAACTAAGTAGATTTTAACATTTATTTGACTGAGAATGTCTTTTTGCACTTTGCAGCATCTCAATACTATATCAATAATAGGAATAAATAATCAACTTGAATCTGCTTTTTTGTCACAATCTGAAAGTTGTTTTAAATGTTATCAATATGAATATATTTATTCAGCACTTGTTTCTTCTACATGGAGTTAAAAATATGCAACTAAGAGGTTTTTGTCCTCCATGTTTAGTGAATAGAAATATCAGGTTAATAGAATGCTAAGTAAGCCATCTTTTATCTTATTTGATTCACAATCATTTTTAGAAATAGTAGGGGAAAATGATTACTTAAGCAAACTACCTGGCAATACTGCATTCATGTTATTCCTATATGACCTCATTTTGCTTCTTACCTAGAATGTAAAAACTGAAAAGAAATTTAGATGGTATGTGGTTTACTCACTTCTTTTTATATTTGTAGAAAGTTATAAATAAAGAGTAGAAACAACTTATTAAAAACTCAATAACAAGTTTTATCTATTCGAAATTTTCTTGGATTCTTTGGCAGTTGGTATAGCCCTGGTTTCCATTCCAGACATGTAACTGTATTTCATATCCTGAGTATATGATAGAGGATGTCTGTGCTACTGTGGCAGAGATCAGCAATAGCATTTTTAAATAGAGAGGTTAGAAATGTTCTCTCTGAGGATGAAACATCCTCAAATTGAAAACAATACTCATTTGGCAATGATTTGATCTTATTAGTATATCTGTTTTAAATAGTAAATTCCTCATCAGCAGTTTCAAAATCTACATAAAAGTCCAAACAATGCATCATATAAATTCACTGACTTTTAAATAATATATGTTTATTCCTGGTTTTATTTAAAGAATAGACAACTTTCAATCATGAAGCAGTTGTTTTTAGCATATTGACTATCTTGGCCCATTGATTTCCTTGTTTACTCTAATTCGATTAAAATATATTTTACTATTTATTATAATCTTCATATAGATAGAACTAAAAGAAAAAGTAATCCAAATCAATCTCTTCATTCTGGTAAAAAAAAAAAATAGTTGAAAAGGTGAGTAGACCATTAACCAATAGGTTGATTCCATTTTACTTTCTGTAAATTAAATTTACTCAAGCTATCTCTATTCACTATGAAAATATAAAAATAAAATTGGTTTAAGGAGAAATGACAAATTTTGCATTAAGTTCTTTCAATGGGGCTAGGGAAAGGAAGTACATACCTAACAGGCATTGTCAATAATGGATGCAGATGTAGACTATGATTGCTTAAGATCAGGATACAGTGATCAGGAATTAGGTCTCTGCATACATCAAGGACATTACTAAATTGAGGTGAATTGGTTTAATCAATAGCCTTGGCTTTAAAAGTAATTATTTACTGTTTGAAAGCAAACACACATGAAAATATCATATGGATTCTCAAACAACCTTGATTTTTCTTAATATTTGAAGTTTACAGAACTTTTTTTTAATTGAGTGCAAAGAACATGTTATTTCAAAATAATATCTTCATAGCATTTTAGTTGAGGAAATTATGTGCATATGTTAGGCAGATAGGTAGACATGAGCCACGGAGGAATAATGGCCCAACCCAGAGACCTCCCTTAGGACCTCCCAGAAACACCCGTTTTACAATTAAAAATTACCATTACATCCTATAATACAAGGAAATAAAAGCTACATAAATAACCACTGGCTTAGCCCGGCCACAAGTGCTTGCACAGTTAGTACATATACTGACCTTCCTTAACCTTAGCTTCATTATACCATCATTATACTATCGTACACATGCCCAGAAGTTCATGAATCTAATTATAACAGACTGAATTATGGGTAACCACATGCACAATAGACAAATGATTATGTAACAGCTAAATGTCAATCAACTGACTTGACATGCCAATCATCTAGCCCTACCCCTCTGACCACCCATCAAGGGCCAATATAAGGTACATTTCCTGAATTCTGCAGGGCTATAGCCATCTCTGGTGTAGCCCATTTCACTCTTGAAACATTTGTTAATAAATCTCGCTTTTCCTAAATTTCTCTGATCTGTAATTTTTTATTACAAAGAACCAAGCTCTCTCAGCGCCCTCCAGCAGTGACGCATACAGTTATGGAGCATTTTGATCAAAGGTTTAAATTTAATTCATTTCTAGGTAGCATCTTTCAAATGCTGTTTTCCAATAAAAGATAACAGAATGAGATAAACCTTTTATGAAATTGAGTACTGAAATTAATTCAAGTAACAAGACAAAATGGAGCCAAGCCACTAAGTTCTGAGTTATAATCAATGATGTTGTCATTTAAAATGATAAAATAAAAAAAAATCCTTATATATACTGTTATAGAGGAGAGATGAGTAAAGATATATATATATATATTCATATATATATGAACTAGACAAACAGGAACAAGAATAACAGTCAATTTATTCATAATTTGTAATTATATGGATAAATTAAACCTACCCAAAAATCCAATTAAGCCTTAATTGAAAAAAAAAACTGACTTAAAAAAAATATAAAAACAAACTAACTAAACTGGGAGTTGCGACTGAATGCTACATTTGCAAGTTGTCCAGAGTATTTGCAAATTGTCCAGAGTATATGCAAATTGTACTTTTCTTTTGACTAGGAAGATCTAACCATATACTAATTAATTAATGGATGGATCTATTCATCATTCTATCATAGAGTGCCTACTAGGTACCAGCACTGTTATGGAGAGTGTGGGAATTGCAAATAGAACAGTGATCAAATGTCATGCTTTTGTGTAGTTTATATTCTATTAATTAACAGATGATTATTGAAAAAAAAAGATAATTTTGAATTGTTTTCAGTATTACAAAGAAACAAAGCAAGGTAGCTATTATTGTGATTAACTGAGGGTATAGGTCCTGAAGAGAGGGTTTCCTTAATGTTATGATATTAAGTCATTTGTGCAATACCAATTAGAAAATAAAAATGAAAACCACAAATCAACTATTACCTGTGTGCGTAGCAAAGCATTTAGAGATACAGGGTAAGGAATAAATATAATAAATGAAAGACCAAGTTTAGTAGGCAAATGGAAAAAGTGTGAAAATTCTAACAATGAAGAAATGTTTGCCCTGCTTTCATTGCATTCCAGTGTTTAGATGTGCTCAGAATAAAAGTGGACACCTTTGCTGAAATGCAGGAAGAATCCTACATATTCTCCCAAGGTAGATATCCCTACTTCGCTTGATATTTTACACAGACCCTTGGTTTATGTACTCAACAAAATTTTATTTACCAATTTATGAGTATAACTTCTTCTGAAATAAAACTTTTCATTTCTCTAATTTCTAAGTATATGCCACACCCCATCAATTACAGTAAGAGTAGGGCATGGAAAGGAAAAGACAGGTGAATAGATAATGTTTGTGATTTTCATAAGAATGTTTTCAGTTCTGTTCCAATGATCTTTGCAGGGTTGAAATGACTTTGCTGGGGAGAAGAGAATAAATGTAAGAAAGTATAAAATAAGTAAAAGCTTCAGCAACTGAGCCAGCTCTCCATTTTTCCCTTTAAAATAGATGTGAGTGTGGAGCACAAGCAATCATCAAACAAAATCATAGTGCTTTGCTTTTTTGTTGGTATGGTGAAAAGAACTGGAAAATGGGACTAGGGTTGCCCACCTTTATTCATTCTCAGGATTTGTCTGGGATATCTGCCTCCCAGATTTCTGACTCTTTTACAATTTTATCTTTTTGTCTCCAGCATCACATATTGTCTGGAAGCAAAGAAAGCTCATGTGGGGAATTTTTGAGTCCTGCTTGGAAATATTCCTTTCTCAAGTGCAGAATTCAGCAATGTTGATATTTTAAAATAAGGATAAATATTAATAATAATCTCATATGACACTAAAGGTTTCTAATGTAATATCTGCTAAATTAAAAAACAAGAGTCTGTCTTTTTATTTGTCGGTAAAAAGTAAGAAGTGTGTTCTTCAATTATACAACTGATAATAGTGACACAAAGAAAGTGTAGGGGACTGAAGAGTGACATTTGACTCAACTGAAGTTGAAATGAGGAAAAAACACTGAAGAAAACAAGCTCTTAATTGAAGCATAAAGGTGAAGCAAGAAGGCAAATTGTTTTTGTTTTCTTTAGTTAACAAGATTAATGAGACAAAGTTAAAAAGATGCTGAAGTTTTATTATGTACATTAAGTAGTTCCTAAGTAAGGGATCAAAAAAGCAGTATAGCAGTACAAGCAAATAAACCTGGCAAGCAATTCTCAGGAGAAAAATATGAGCTGTGTATATTGTAATTACAATAAAAGGAAAAAAATGCATTGAGTTTCCCATATTGAATAAAGTTCACTAGGTGGAACTTGTACTGCACTCTGTTATTTTCGAGTATCTTTTAATGACATCGTGGAAAAGACTACATTTTTTTTCATACCATTTACCTAGGCAGAAAAAGAGTTTAGGTAATTTAAATGACTATATACTTTTGAAGCAACTGCTACAAAGATCTATGCATCTGAAGCTCAAAAAATTATTTTGAGTGTCTATTAAGTGATGTGTAGAGTCTCTTGGATCAGTTCAGGAGAATAATTTTGTTTTCATTTATTTCTAACCAGGTAATTATGATAAAACCTTTTAGCCCCCACTGATTCCTTAAACTATGCTAAATTTTTAATTGAAAGTAACAGACTTGTCCCAAATGTTAGTATAACAAAAATGTCATACTTTAAGAGGTGAGGGTTGTCCAGTTCTTGTTAAATTTTTGAAATACATATAATCTGCTGGAAGGGATCTGAGAATTCTAAGCTCTTCTCAATGACTTTATTTTCATTCTTTATCCATTTTCATTCTACATCCAAACCATCCATCTAAAATCATCAAGTCTAATAAAAAACACTGTGTGTTCTATGTACATTTCAGCTTCAAGACCAGTCCCTTAGCATCCCACTTCTCTTCTTGGTATTGCTACTCATAAGTGCCACCTCTGTAGAAATTTGTAAGACACCATTTGGGTAAGTAACATTCAGAATGACAACTTATCATTTTATTCAGAACCTCATGTTCTAGGAAAATATTTTATGATCATAAGAATAGAGACAAATACTCAAAATAAATTTCATTTACAACAAGGGCATCGTTTATGCTAAAGAAAAATATTTCCTCAGTGTCTAACACTTTTTCTAGAATTCTTTCCCTTATATAAACATATTTGTGTAATGGGCTCCTTTTAACTGCTTTTTAGAAACTGACTCTACCTTAGCAGTCAAAAAAAAATAATATAAAAGCATCAATGCTATCAAAGAGAACAAAGGAAAAACAACCAAAGTGAAGAGCTGAAGGAAGAGGAGGCATTTCTGTCTCTCTGTAATCTTGCTTGCTTCTTTCCTACTGAGGCAGCTGAAGGAACCTGCCAGTGATTTCACTGCAAAGGTAAGGATTCGGAGATGAGAAGCCACTTCAAATTGACACAGCACTGCTTTATCTGTCAGTCAAGGTATGAGGTGAATAGAGGAATAGTAACAATGTCATTGAAATTATTTATATTCCTTTTCTTCAAGTACATAAAATTTTTATTTTTTTCTCAAATTGTTTTCTCATATCGATATGTTCTTATACGTAAAATAGTGTATTTTTGAGTTGCCTCTAGTTGATAATAAACATTCAAAACCTTCCATGGTTTGTTGACACAAATTCTGTGAGTTCAAGAGTATTAAAGTTAATTGAGACATTGCATTATATTGCAGTGTGCATATGCAATAACCTTTCACCCCTATTGTTGTATCTATAGATCTGGAACTGCTCTTGATGACTATTTAGCTTTTCTAAGTATGGTTGTGGAGTGTCAGTAGCCTCTCCCGCTCTGCAGAACAGGAGCAGATGCTGGAATGCTATTGTCCTGAAAGAACATGTGGTAATAAAACGGGGGATCAGCATGATGAGGATTTTCTATTTCCCTCACAGGCTTGTGAGATTGTATTTTCTGGGTACCCAGGAGGTACATCATGGCCTCTCTATATCAAGTCGCAAAAGTAATATTGTTTCTTGTGAGGGGTAGGAAGATTTTAACCTAATCTCTGGGAGATGTGGCAGAAGGAATGTTTGCAGAAAAAGAAAGAGGAAAAGCTTCAATTTTAAACCCAATGAACTTTATATTGTAGAAAGCTGATCCAGGGTCACTGGGGCTCCTGTCAACTGAGATGAAAGCTGGATTTTATTACACATGTGAAGAGATGAAGAGTATGTACAAATGTTTGTTGAATCTATAAAAATATTATGACTTAGGAAAAAGAAAATCCTTTATATGCCAAAGGAATTTGAAGCTAGAGAAAAAAATGAAATATTTATCATAACAATATTGAAGGCACAAGGCAATTTCACATATATCCATGAACAAGCTGCTTCAAAGGGTATATCTAAACAACATATCAGAAGATGACAGAGGGATTGAAAGGAGTGAAATCTATAAAAGCATTAAAGATAGCATAATCAACCAAGGCTTACTTTCTTTGATTTTTTTTTTCCTGAGATAGGAAGAGATCATTATCATCATTCTTGCCATTTGTTGAACACCCCTTGTATGCAAAGCAGTGTGCTAGCCAACACTTTTTATTACTTTCTACAAAGGAAATCAGACACCTCATCCCCAGGTTCCACGGACTAGCTTCAATAGGGTTGTCAAACAGGGCAAAGTCAGAGGAATCATGAGAAAAACTTAAATGAAGTAGATCAATAAATTATGGTTTAATCAACTACATATGTGTCAAATGAGATGAAGTCTGTCTGCCCTACATGCATTTATTCTAGAGGTTAGAATTTTGCCCCCTCAGAAAAAGAGGGATAAAAGGAAATGAAACACAATCCCATAAATTCATTTAATTCAATACGTTTTCTAGTACCTATTGTGCATTTGGTTTTTGGTCATACCTATTCCAGTCCTCGAAAACTTTCAATCTAGTTGAGGAGAAAAACTAAAAAATAAAAATAAAATGGCAATACAAGACAAGTAGGTATCTAAATCCATGTTAAAAGGAGTTTAGTGCTATTGGCATTGAGAAGGCAGCTTGATCCCTGAGGGTAAGAGTTAAAATAAGATTACTCTTTCTACTTCACTGGAAGCTTTTGACATATCTGTTTGGAGAATTTTGAGCTTTGGGTGTGTGGACTGGGTTTTATTAGAGTGGGAATCATTTCCTAAGGAGTAATTTTTCTCCAGTAACAAACAGGGGTGGGAAGTTAGAAATGGCGGTTGATGAGAATATTTGTCAAGAAAGAGGTAAAAGCTATTTAGTGAAAAATACGTAATAATGAAGTTTGGCTAGTTAGAAGATATGCTATTGCTCCCCAGGAAGGCCCTTCTCTCTGCCTAGCGTTATTTCCTACATTTTCTCATGTGTTTTTCACCATGATGTTTTTATTCCCACTTTCCCATCCTAAATCATGGCAATAAACCTTGTTTTTTTTTTTGTAGACTTTCGGCAAGAAACTGCAATGCTCCTAATACTGCATGTTTTATTAGTAATTTTTGCTACGATAGAATACCTTTAAATTTCTTCTCTAATTGTTCCAACTTTTCTTCCCAAAATATATTATAATTAATGAAGCACAGAGAACAAGGCTACATAATAGTATCCCTACAACACTGAGTCAGTGCTGAGTATACAAGAGAAACTTATAAATGAATAGATGATAATTGAACAAAGGTAGAAATAACTAATATTAGCCCAGAATTCCTTTAGGATTATTGAAACTTTAATATATAACACATATTTGTACTTTTACCAAAATTCAAGTTAAGACCACAGCTGATAAACTCAGAGTCATCCCTGTTTTGTTGTTGTTTTACTTTTGTTTTCCCCTGGGCCATTGTAATTTCCATAGGGATCTAAAACAAAACTGAATACTCAGCCCTCAAGTCCCTTTTTTAATCAGTATGGTCACTCTGAGTCTCAGCTGGAGAAATCCTATTGCTTTTTTGGCTTCTTAATTTTCATATGAAGGTTAGTAATATTAACATACATAGTATATTACATCAAAGGGCAACAAATAATATAGGGAAAAAAAGATGCCAATATGATTATATGCCCAGAAGAAGAAACAGGGCAATGAAATATTTCAGATAAACATTTTTATCCAACTGTCAATTCTCTGATAAGATTAAGTTTTTTGAAGTGGCTTGTTTAAAGAATGATCCGAAGGAGCTTTCCTAGAATATAAAATATTTTTTCTATATGTTCTAGGACTGTCAAAGGTGTGTGTGTAAAGGAGTAAAAGAGCATTGCTATCTTAACATGTAAAAGTGTGGACTTTATCACACAAACCAACCCCTGACTCTCCTATTTTACTGCTATTTTGCTCATTTTTTTATTTCTTCCTTTACCTACACCTTTTGGTCATTTGCCTCCCTTGTTTAATTTGAATTTACTTCTATGACAGGTCTCAATTATGCGATGGAGGCCACATAAAAGCAGCTGAAGAGTACAATCTAATAAAAGGAATAGGGTGCTCCAATTTCATAGTTAAGAAATACATGTAAAGGTTCTTTACACAGTATCTATACCACATATGTATGTGTATTTACAAGTTTAATCATAATGCTTTAACACCAATAGCTTCTCACCCAATATTATTTTGAATTTATTAGATATTTGAGTTATTTTCACAACTACTTTAACAATGGTGAATAGTTTTACTTGTTATTTACAAATATATATAGGGGAAACATAGTTTCACCTTAGTTTTCCAAAAAGGTATGCCAAAGGGGGAAAGAAAGCAAGATATTTTAATTTATCTGGGGTTAAAACATCTTAAAATTGAATTAAATGTAATACTTATAGTACATACAACTACAGTGTGCAATGTGAGTGGTTAGAGAGGGTAAGTATCTGATATAACATCAAATCCTTTCACCTCTTACCTTGTCACCCATTGTTCTCTTGAATGTGTTTGGAAAATGTGTTTCAGCATTTCGCTTAAGGTCACAACTTCCAACTCAATGTCTCCTCCAAATTACTCTAGCCACAGAGCAGATGTCATTAACCATCACCCAATTTCCAACCAATATGTAAACTAGATTCTCTCTTTAAAACCCATTTCACCATACAGTTCTACTTGCATCCTTTTTATTTGAGTAAATTATTTTTCCTCCATTAAGTGTTTATGGTTTTCAAGCATGTACGCAATACCTCCCTCAGCCAAGCTGTGTAGACATAATTCTTTCAAAATTTTCCCATAAGTCAGCTTCTTTTCCCTAATCAATTGTGAAACTCTTCTTTGGATTCCTTCCAATTTGTCTACTTATTTTTGGTAGTCAGACAAACCAAGCTGAATGGAGCATTCTAGAATAGGTCTCATGAATGTCATTGAGAGTGGAACTGTCACCCTCTATTCCATAATGAAACACTCTAAATAGAGAGCATCCAAAAATAACATTATCCTTTTGGGTGCCATATCACACTGAAATTGTGTAGTCTTTTCCTTTTTTTCAGGCTTATATCTCCAGCTGTTCCCCCCAGTATTTCTGGGACACATCCTCATCACTTCAAAGATTCTTAAGCGAGTACGCTTTTCAGTGTTCCTCATAAACATTCCTAATTTGTTCTTTTAAATTTAATTTGTCATACAACTCCTTAAGTTCTTTGTGATTTTCCTGTGCACATGTGTACCTCCACCCCTGGAAAATTCCCAGTGGGCTTTTTTCAGAACACATCTATTTCTTAGTATCCCCATTGCCTAAGTCTTTTGCTAAATATGAATAACGAAGGGTTCAATCTGGAAAGATAGCTTGATAGGAAAAAAAAGAAAACTGTCATAAGAGAGGACCTTGAATTCCCATCCAGGTCTTGGCACATCCGTACATCAGAGCATGATTTGTATGAGTCTCTCCTTGGCCTTAAAACCACCAGGATTCAAATACAGCGCAAAAGAAAAAAGTCACCCAACCTTTGTATGTCACAGTTTCTCTGTGTACAGAGTGGCCACAGTCATAGTGTCTCTGCCAGAGCTGGTTGCAGAGATTAAAGGTGTGGTAGAGCACTTCACTCTGTGCCTGGCCAGCACCAAGTGCTCCATAAATATCATCTATTAGTACTGTGCTGGGTTGAATCTTTTGGGTGATTATTTCAGGTAGATGTGCTAACATCAGAATGGCACCACTGAAATGTAAGTAAAACTAATTTTATTGACTTTACAATAAAAATTTATTAATGTGTACCTATCATTCCCCATGACAAGCACTCTTTGCAGTTATAGTTTTCTGGGCACCAGTTACTTTGCTTATCGAGTGTAAATTTTCCAGAGGCAAGATAAACAGTGACCAAGAGGTAGAGAGGTGCTACACTGGTGTCAGTAGCCAATCTTATTTTAGCCACTAACAGTTCTTCCAGCTTTTTCTCTGACCTCCTCTGCCTCACCACTATGCCACTTTGACCCATTGTCCAAGGGCTTCCCTTCCACACCAGTTTTTACTTCTACCCTGCAACACTCAGGGGCATAAATGCCAATGAGCTTTACATTTCAGAGTTGACATTTTATCTGCTGATAAATTCTATGCTGCAGTTGTTTTTCTCCAACCTAGATTGAAAATCTCTAAATCAGGGACTGTGTTGTCTTACATTGCTTATCTTGCATCACATAAATCATTGACAGATAAATTATCATAAAGACACTGTCAACTAACCTCATGTCACACTGCCAGGCCTTCTTTTAAACTGTATTCATTTTTCTGAATTGGCTTATCCCCTCTTAATATTTAAATGAAAATGAATTAATGTAAAAATTAGAAACCTTGTGACATAGCTTATTTAATTCTAAAATGAGAGGTATTATATTTCTTATACCTATTTCCACAAGAACGTTTTTGGAAAAAAAATTATCCAGCATGTTGAGCCTGGTTTGATAAATTTGTTTTCCTTTGTCATTCATATTTTCATCACATCCAGAAGAAATTTACACTTGGCCTTATCCACCCTTTCTTTATAATAATAAAATCTACTATACAAGTTATTGTATATCAGATATTGATCATTGTTATCATGCTTATTCTCCAGTTTCCTAAATTTATTGTTATTTATTATTATTTTCTGACTTGCCATTTTAAATCTAAGCCCTTCTAAGTAGTCTCCACATAGCTTATTAGGTGGCTTACATTACTGTCTCATTTCCCATAACTTCTTTGAATATTCTACATGCTAATGTTATAGGAAGCTGTTGTTCCTTTTTTTTTTTTTTTTTTTTTGTCTATTCTAACTTATACATATTCAAGCATGTTAATATTTATCTGTCAGGTATTTTGACAGGTAAATATTTGTATATAATATTGTCACATACAAACTATAACATATTGATAAAATATTTACCAGAGATGAATTTTTTATCTACCACTAAAATATTTGCCTGACAGCAATTTCATAGTTCAACAATTTCCTAGAGAACTGGCTTTGACCTCAGAATTTTAGTCAATTAGCATGTTTACAAAAATCATTTCTTATTCACTTAACATAATTACAGAGCTATGTCTATTGCTGTGAGTTAAAGGTATATTAATATACAGTGATTAGCCCCTTTTTGACTTTCTTTTAATTTTAGAAAACAGGAGAGAAAACAGCTTTTAGTCAAAATATCTTGTTTTTTTTGTTTGTTTGTTTTTCTTTTTTTGTTTTTGTTTTTGTTTTTGTAAAATACCAAGACAGTGATCTTGGGGAAGAACATCTCAGAATACATTTCTAAATTTCTAAGGCTTCCCAGGCATTTGTTGAGGTCTTCTCTGAAACTTTTCAGTAATAAGAGGAAAGTAATTTTACACTAAATTTTATCAAAATGAAACTAAAAGAATTATTATTATTATTTTAAATCTCTGAAAGTGAAAAATATATCCAGCCAAGATAGAGTCAAGTCCAGAGCTTGTCATGGGATAGTCACACAGTAGGTATGTATCCAAGAAACATTTGTTCAATGAACATCAGAGTATAGAGTTTCATGCAAGAGGGAGCAAAAGCTTGGGGAGAAATGGTAATACTAATAACAAGTAATATTTATGAATTCTCTCTGTGTGCCAGGTAAGTTATTAAGTGTTTTACATGCATTTCATTTAATCCTCACAACTACTATAAGAGAAGGTGATATTATTAATACCACTTTACAGATGAGGAAACTGAAGTTCACAAAAATTAAAGTCATAGAGCTAGAACGTGACAGAGCTGGAATTTTGACAGAGACATTCTTGACTCTACAATCAGCATTCTCAGCCACTATGCTTTCTTCCTATCATGACCACTAACTCCTCTATCTAATAGACAGAGGAAATGGAGAGCAGGATCTGGATAAAGGGTCTCGCAATAGGCACAAAAAGACTAAAGCTTGGTATGTACCAATCAAGGTCTTGGTCAAAGTCTTTTAATAGCTCATTTTTTGAGGCCAGAACTGGTTTCTGAATAGAAATGTATCTTAATCCAAAAGTAGAAATTAACAACCTCAAGAGGGAGAGGAGCAGAGCCTGGCAGTAACTGTATGTAAAAAGTTTAGGAAGCTCAATAGCTAAATTTGTGGGAGAAATGCTGTTTATAAATGACATGCTCAAGAGCAATTATTTAGAAATGAAAAATTTAAGCATAATCAAAAGTCAGTCCTAATTTAGAAAAGTATTGATGACTACAAAATAGTACCTTGAGATTCACTGAAAACTTGGGCTGAACAAGATATAAAATATTGACATAAATCTCCTCTAAGTTGCTTTTATTAAGGTTAAACTTGCTCAGGAATTTTGAGCCCTATTATCAGCAAGATGAAGGGTTTTACCGAACTATGTTGTGAATACTTAGAGGAATCAAGTAAAATCTCATATCCATTTAAAACTTTGGCTAGATAAAATTAGCCTTGACTATGTTGCTGAATGTCTCACCTCTAACCCAAGAGTATGTTGAGTCCTGTCATTAGGAAGTGTTGTCCCTGCTATGGAGCAAACCTGAACCTGAAGATGCTCTGTTTGCAGTAGCTATGTGCAGATGCTGCTCACCTGCATTGTCAATGAGTGTACACGTCCAGGTATGTTGGCAACCTGGATGTTAGGAACTCTGGCTGAGCTGGAAAGAATATTGGAAAACTGAGTTTTGGGTGAAAGCAGAAATATTATATTTGCTCCATGATGAAAATGAGCCTCTTTATGGTAAGACTTAGAATTAGATTACCAATCTAAAGTTTTTCATTTTTTTTATTATGTAATTAACCCATTGTATTCTTGTCTTCTGTAGCTTAAGCTCCTTGACATAATTTTCTAAATTCCGTGACATGCAGCACCATGTAGTTTTTGGGTGTTCTATAAAGGATATGCCATTATCAACATTTTACAACTTTGACACTATTGTTGCAAATAATGACATTTTTTTTTCCCTCGGGGGTGGGGTAACCTAGAGCAGTAATTGAATGCATCATTATTTGTCACTGATAATACTGAACAAGTCAAATATCGTTCTACTAAATGTTTTCTCTGGTTTGGCCTATAGAGCATTCCAATTATGAAAATTATTTAATCTCTGGAGGGGCGATATTGTGTATATGTGTCTCTGCATACATAAAAGTACAGACAGCCAAAGTCCTTGAAACACTCAATATCTGCTCCGCTAACATTTCAAGGGTATTTAAGCTTAATGTCATCCATATTAATTTACATACAATATAAAAGTTTCAGCCTGAAACTTTGCCTAACATTTTTGCGCTGACCATCAACTATCCACTAATATAGGACCAGTCTACTGCCAGTTGTGGCCAAAGATAGTACAAGAGGTTGTGGTCAGAAAGTAATTGTCCAGGAAGAGACCTGACAAGGACATTTAATGGAAATCAGCGAGAGGATAGAAAGGGGAGAAGCTGAAATTGAGAGAAAAAATGGAAAGGGGTATTCACAGAAATGCAGTGAAGAAAGAGATTTGTATCAGGAATGCAGAATGGAAACAGGGGGCATAGAAGAGCCTTGTTATTTCACATATTTGGAGATGGACTCATAAAAAGGACAGTGACTATTTTTGAAATGTAAGTTATTCTTCTTCTGGAGAAGGAGGAAGCTTCTTTAACTCCACTTCCTTTGCCACCAAACTGCACTTCCACGGTCTTCTAGGTAAGTGTCACCTTCATCTCCAGACCTAGTTTGTCCCTGGCAATGGCTGAAAAGCACTTGCCCTGAACTCCTGTGAGTATGTCATCTAATGAAGACATCTATTAATATGGGTACATTACAGCTTGCCATCTGGCTCTGCCTCTTGGACCACTCTCTTCCCTATAGACCTGCACACACAGAGCGTGCTGTGCCTAATCAATTATTTATCCATTTCCGTCACTGTAGTGACAGACTCAGCCTCTCCTATCTGCTGCAAGGCTGCAGAGGACTGATGCCATACATTTCAGGCCTACAAACATTTTTTCACCTTACCCAAACATTTGGCATCCGAGTCGTCATACTGTCCTCATCCTGTCCTTTCCTCTGGGTCCCTTTCTTGTGTATATTGTGAGAGGACATGTAGTATAGTAGTCTACTCCATAGGCTCTGAACCAGACTCTGGTGGGAAAGCAACTTTTCTTGCAACTTGTGACCTTGGCAAGTTGGTTAACTTTGTTCGCCTTGGTTTCCTCACCTGTAAAATTTGGATGATCATAAGAACCTATCACCATTATAATTGGCTTATTTTTAGTATTAAATGAATAAGTATATGCAAAGGTCCAGTACCTGGTCCATAGTAAACACTATTAAGTTATTATTTTGTTCTTATTTTTCCTTTTTTTCTGCCCATACGTATTAATCTGCTCATTCTTTTGCACGTCCACTTTTACTTCACTTAGAGTTTCTGTAATAAAGATAAACTTTACTTCTTTCACGTTATTCCCTCAACACCTCTTGAACATTCTCCTTTTAAATGTTAATAATATCTTGTCTCTCTTATTTGTTCTTATTCCTTCTATTTTCCTTTTCAACTTTACTCTCTCCTGCCCCCTAGTCTTAACTCTAACATTTCTTCCATGTCTTTTTTTGTCACTTCATAAATCTTTTCCAGAGAAGAAACAAGAATGAGCTAAATTGTGACACTGGTTTTTAATTTTCATAATACCTCACTGTGAGTGTTTTTGGAAAATATAAATACTTGGTTCTTGTTTAGATTATTAGAAAACATTCAATTTATCTTCAAATTAAGCTGAGATTGCTTTTCATTCTGTCACTACGATGCAATCTCATTATGAAAACCAGCCAGTGAGGTAAGAACTCTTTCTCTCACTCTTGTAGGCTTAGCTCTCTCTCCTTCTCTTCTACTCCGATTTTGTAATAAGTATCTTTTTCATTTTATTAATGAAAGGAGTAGAATTTCTGTTTTAATTTCAGACTTTCTGTTTACCTTGTTTAAAAAAATATATTATTGACCGTTCACATCTCAAAAATTGTTATTTTGACTTGGTGTTTTTCTGGACTTTTGGTTCAATGGCCACTGGTCTGACTCAGTCATTCTGGTTGAAAAAGAAGAGCAGGAAGTCTGAGCTCTACTGTTTTCATACTAAACATTTATCCATCTGAGAGTTATGCAAATTGGTAAGGAAAAATAAAGTTCCTTCAACAAAAAACTTTGCAGTTCATTTATGCATTTATTCAAAATTTATTCATTTTAATATATATCCAGATTATTCATGAGCATTAAAGGAGATAGAGCAACAAACTAACTCACAAAAAGGTATACCCCTTTCCTTGGTACCTTCACTTAGTTTACAGGAATAGGCATGATTTTAAGAGACACCAAATATCAGGGGCAATATTCTCAACTTGGCAAAATTATTGCTCTGCAGGGAAGATAATGGTGATGCCAAAGTGCAAATATCTACTGAGCACTGTTCCTCGGGGCATGTTGCTCTATCTGTGTTAATGAAGATGGGATATGGGCTTGAGTCTGAGTGAATGGCTGGCTCTCTGTGTTTTTGCAAAATGACCAGATGAGGGGGAAAGAATATTTATGCCTTCTTTTATTCTTCTAAACTTTCCACCAAACTGTCTGCCTGTGCTTTTATATTAGAAGTAATAATATAAATTAGAATAATGTAATTAAATACCCTTGGGCATCACATGTTACTGCCTCTCTGCTATAATTCTTTGGTCCTGTCTGCAATTAGATTCACACTTCACTGTATTGTAAAAAACTCATTTGATGATTCATATTGATCTTCTATAAAACTTGGTTCCAGCAGAGGCAAGAGAAGCCCTTCATCCATGACATACAAAGCGCCACCCGGGACAAAGGATTTTGACTTTTCTATACCTGATGAGGCTATCGGTGATATTAATGTCTTCATGCATTAGGAGTGTTACAGCCATATAATACATTTCAGGATCGCTGAAGCTACTTTGAGTAGAGGATAAAAAAGTCAGTTGCTTCACACACTGAGGGCAAATATTTTACGAGCCTATTCCTCCCAGACTCAGCAAGCAAGACTACATTCTTTCCATATTGAGGGAAAGACACAGGGGCAAAGCAAATTAAGAAGAAATTAGAAGACCAGCTGGAAAGGGAAAACAGACCTTCACAGAAAACTTGAGAAACAGCATAAATGAGTTAGAGAAGAGTTAGTAAGATTGAAAAAGCAGACTGAACTGAAACATATGAGAACATTAAATCATAAAATGTGTAGTCTTAAAAAGGCTGAAAAGCATACAATCACAGGGTTTGTGAGTAGTATTTTGAGGATGCTGAAGTGCACAGTGTTTCTAACAGATACTGAAGTTAGAGAATTTTTACTAACTTTTTCTGCCCTTCGTCCTTACCCTTCAAGGATGACTTTCAAGTCTCAAGGTCACTCTTTTCTCTCCTTATTCAAGTTTCTCTCCATCCCTCCCTTCTCCCTCCATACAATAATCTGGAGACTGAGACTAATGCTCTGTGTGACTTTCCTTGGCCAGGAGAGCAGGGACTGCAGAATGATGACGGCTTTTGGCAGAGGCCCAGAGAGGAAAATTTATTCACTGCCTTTTCGATGTCTAGTGAGATGGGCTGCTGCCTCTCCACATCCATTATAAAGTGCTCGTGGGGCTAGAGGGAAAACTTAAAAAGAGCTTTTGCTTTGGTAGCCTTGATGAAAATTCTAAGACTCATAAGATAAGAAGTCACAATACAGGATCAGTCTGGAGATACACCAGCTGGGGTAATGGCAGGGAGAAAGGAACCCACCACATTCTTGTTCTTCATGGTGCCTTATTTGAAGTTTTACCCAAACTAAAATAAGACAAAAAATACATATCTGTTCATGTGATGTTTTAAAGTGAAAGGAATAACATTTGAATGCTGGCTTTCCTTTTAGTTTTGATGGGATATTGCTCAAACTAATATTTAACAATTTTCAAAATACTTTCACCTTCAGCCTAATTTTAAAGCTAATGGTAGTTTGTGATTCATTAAGAACTTTTAAAATTAAGGATCATTACTCTTGCTATATTTAAATTCAAATTGCCTGGGATAGTCAATTAATCTTTAAACAATATTAAAACACTAAAGTCCTATCACACTGTTGTCTCTGGTGAAAGATGATTCACATTCAAGCCAAAGTGACAAACCAGTCTTAGGGGAAGTAACTTACTATAGTCTATTAGGGCTATTCACTGGGCTTTTTTTCTTTTTTCCTTCTTTTTTACAATAAAGGAGAGACATATGGCTGTGCTGAAATGGCTGTTACCATCTTACTCTCCCGTCTGGCTGTCACATGGCTAATTGTCCTAAAACAGCTGGATGAGGAAATAGCATCTTTAATTGCTCAACTTAAAAATGGTCAGGCAGAAAGTATAACTATATGTTCTGTCCCCACACAGCAAAATATCTCCCAAAAATATGCTTTTAACAAATTTATAGCCCTAAATCTTTTTTCTTTCCTTTTCACATCAATGTCTGTGCTTTTTGTGATATCCTCATGTAACAGTTTAGTTTCTTTTAGAGAAATCCACATGAACTGCCTTCCAGAAAAAAAAATATATCATTTTATTTAGGATGCTGAGCATTCTAGTTTATGATCAGGACTGGGAACATGGTAGACATTATAATAATCTATTTATGTAGACTTTTTCAATTCCCAGATTCAGCAAGTTTTTCTTTCATCTTCCTGTGAAAGGCTAATAGGTGTTTATATAACAGCAAGTTCAAAATTTTGAGAGAAGGCAATTTGTGAATAAATGGTAATATCCATTCACTGGTTAAGAAAAATATTCTTATAAGCAAAACATCCCATCACCAGTCATTCTTAATAAAGACTATTTAGTATAAAAGCCTTAATATATTAGATGTTTCATTTCTACAGAAGGTGTGAGCAATATGGATTGGCTTTTCTCTGACAGTTAAGGAGCTTATTTTCTAAGTCAAGACTTATGAATGTACAGGCTGATATTCTTAATACTAAAACTGCTTTTGCTAATTATATTTATATAAATGTTCAATCCCCCTTTAGAGTCTTCCTAAATTACTTTCTTAATATTGTCCAGCACCAGTGGTTTTCATAGGTTAATTATTCCCACATAAAAGAACACAAGCTTGTCCCATCAAAATTTGTTAACTTGTCCTTTGATTGACTTTCCTCCTCTGCTTTAAAGAAACAAACTAAGGTGAGGATTCACTAGCCATCTATTCAATAACAATACCTGACACTTACAAAGCATTGCTACTACACCAGCTCTATGCATCCATAAAAACAAGATGGCTCTTTGGTTGCAGAGAGATAAAGAGAGGTCATCAGTTTATTCCTACTCTAGGTCCCTCCATTGTTTGTAAAGAACAGTCTAACCTCAGTGCTGTGCATCCTGTAACATGTGAGGTAACTCAGAAAGGGCATATGTTTGATTTAGCTGAAGGTCAGGAAGGGAAAATGGCAAGTCTTACATTTAGATGAGGGCTGTCATCTTCTGCTAGCAGATCTCCATAGTATAATATCCTCTATTGCTGTTTGCTTTGCTCTAACCCTACACTGACACCTGGAAGTGGAGGAACTGTGTTGTCTTAAACAACCGATCTGTTAAAGTGGTCTATTAGTTCACAAGATACATGTATATCTTTAACTCACCTCCAAAAACACTCTCTATAATTCATTCCCATAACCATAGAATACACCTTCCATCTACTTTGTCTTCTAATTTATCTTTAGTCCTCTAATGTTCATTTGTTCCTCTAATGTTTAAGCTCCCTGAAGTGAGAGGTGAATTGTTTTTTGAAACAATTAATAAATATGCTTAATAAATATCTGTGGAAATCAATTTCAAGGTCAAGTCTGCATAACCTGGCACTCAAGGCCAGCATATCTAACTATATTTTTGACATCTTCACTTGGTTGAATAATATATGTATTTAATTAAAATATCCAAGATAGAACTCTTCATTCGCTTTTCAAACCAGTCCCTTACTCTAAATCTTACTCACCTCAGAGAAGTCATCATCATCATCATCCACCGAGTTACTTAAGCTATAAAACTTGGGGATATATTTTTTTGCTTCCCTTTCTCTAATCTGTTCTACCTAGTTTATCAATAACTTCTTTTGGTTTTAGCTCCAAAGTATTATATTCAATCTGTCCACATCTCTTATATCCCAATGCTGCCTACATAATCTGGAACCATGATCTCACCCAGACCCCTAGAGTAGACCCTGCATGATTTTTATCTCCTCTACCTTATCTTGAGTCACTTACTCAACCTGTACCATTACCATGTCACCATACTCAGGTTGATGGTCCCTGTTCTCCTAGAGTTTACTTTCATATATGAGGGAGATGAAAAAGTTAGAGACAAATAATCATAATATTCACATCTGTGGTTAAATGCTACATAGAAAAAAAGCAGCTCAAACAAAGAATAATAAGAGAGTACTTTGATTCTTCTCATCTTTTGAGTCTCAGTAAAAGCTATCTTTTCAAGGAAAACTGCTGTGAATAGCCTTTCTTAAACAAGGGTAATTATCATTGTCTTAGCACATAGTGGAACCTCAATCTTGGTTATTGTTAGATAGATGATCTTTACTCTCATCCTTGCTTTCTAAGTTTATCTCCCTAGTAATTCAATTTTTATTCTTCACTGTAGTTAAAAATGGCAATCTTTAAAAAAATTTTAAATAAAGAAGCCATGGACCAGGGTGTGTGTGTGTGTGTGTGTGTGTGTGTGTGTGTGTGTGTGTGTGTGTGTCTGTGCGCGCGTGTGTGTGTTCTGCTGGGCTAAAATCAACTCGAATTTAAATCCAGCTTTTTAACACTCTGAATTACTCATTCTTTTCACTTCCTGCCTTAGGGATCAGTTTCTATAGTGGTTTATTTTCAATGACTAGAAATTTAGAGAAAGTTGTCAGATGGAATAGCTAAAATGTCAGTTACAATAGAGCATAAGTATTAGTTTAAAATTTGTCTTTTTGCTCATATTGCAGGTAGTTTAAAAATAAATATATCATTTAAGGTTTGAGATATATATATATATATATATATATATATATATATATATATAATATTTTGATTTTGTATTCTAAGATTGGCATTCACCATTCGAGTAACTTGACAGGCTTGTTCTTAGCTCAAAATATGCATTCCTTTGAATCCTAGGTTCTCATGTATCTCATATTATCCATCTATACTACATAAAATATTAGAAATAACTAAAATATTCCATCTAATGATCATCCTTTAAATTCAGATAGAATTTTAAATTAGATGGCACACAGAGAGAGTACAGATAGAGATACAGATACAGATATTGTTTCTCATTGTCCATCAAATCAGGGAAGTTTCCTCTCCTAAAATCATCTTTTTCCCCCTTATTTCAAATGACTCTTCTCAGAGAGCAATTTATAATTAATCACTCTGTAGAATATAGCAATCTGAAACTCTACCCTTTTCTTTGATGATCTTTTCTGGCCTAGGAATCTAGGGTCATAGCAGAAACTGAATGTATTCCATAGATACATTTCCAATATTGACTCCCATGAAATTAAAAGACATATGTCCCTCACACTCTTTTAGAATATTAAGAAGTCCTGTTTATTATCAAGTCTGTCACAGCTGAGGTGGTAATAATAAGTCAGCATATAGTTAAGTTACACCTTATCAATGTGCCTCCTACCAATATGACATCTAAGTAAATACTTGTCACATTTTGTATATTGTGCTAGGTAAATATAAAGAAATTTCAAAATAAATTTGTAAATTAGTTTTCTCAAGATTCAAAGAGGTATCAAATATATTGTAGTGGGACTCATAAAAATAAAACATTAGAATAACAAAGAAATAGAAGAATCTATTATTACATATCTATCCTTGAAGATAAAATTTTCCTGATAATATGAAATAAAACTCAGACTATAAGTTACATAAAAATACTCACATGTTCACCCATGTAAAAATACAGAATACCTGAAGATTAAATAATATGGACATAAATATTAAACAAATATAAATTCAGGGTATCTCTGGCTTTTGATCAGATAATTAATTCAAAGAGGGAAACAGTATAGAAGGATCCCACCAAGGGGACAGGGAACTGTTTTCTTGTAAGTGCTCAGAATAAGTTCTGGCCTACCACAGTTCTTGCAGCGACCATAATAATATAGATTTCTGCTTAAATATCTTAAAGAGACTGACATTGTAGATTCCATTCAAGGGCTGTATTTGACTAGAAATCACTGACAGCTATCAGAAAGTATATTAAAACGGTTAACTAATTGATAAACAAGACTTTAAGAATTGCTCAATCTCATTCAGAGGGAAAGCAGATAGAAGAGGCACAATTCTAGCCCATTTTTCCTATTCAAAAATCCGATGCCAATTTTCAATTATTATATACTTCTCTGACCTAAGGATCATAAGATATATTTATTGTACCCTATGGTAAGTTATCTGCTGTGGGTAAAGACTCTTTTCCACCTTGTTGCATCTGCTTTGCAAATCAGCACAGGCCCGACGCAGCACAGAGCACTTTGTGGAGATTGTGAATGTAGGCAAAATCCCAGAGCATCTGTCTCAAAGCAGGGATCTCTTGGATCAAAATCCTGTAAATCTATGGCCTTCCTGGGAAATTCATCTTTGTGAATTTTCCTTGCTATAGGGAAAGGAACAGGAACTAAAATTTCTCTCACTTAGGTAAGTATAACTCTGAAATACAAAGGTAAAATGTCAGCCCACATATCTTTCTATCAAGGAAACATAGATAGAGTCAGAAAAAAAAAGTCAAACTAATTCATAATTCTCTATTTTCCAATATTCTCCAATACTTTCACTCATTCTGCCTTTGAGTTCTTATTCTTTATTACCCTCAGGGTCTGATCATTTGTAAACCATATTGTCTTTTTTTTTTTTTTTTTTTTTAGTGCTCTGTGTAAGATTGTCAAATTTAGCAAATTGAATACAGGACACCCAGATAAATTTGAATTTCTAATAAACTTTTTTTTTTTAGTATATCTCAAATAATGCATGGGATATACTTATGCTAAAAACTATTCATTGTTTAACTAAAATTGAAGTTAACTGGACATCTTCTATTTTGTCTGAGAACACTAATGCTGCCTCCTGTCCTCTTCATTTTAAGTCCAATTTCTTCTTTAAAACCAAACAGCTATAGCCATCATCTCCATAGATTTTCTCTTGCCATGCTGGATCTGCTTATATTTGCTGTCTGGGACCCCATCAGTGTGCAAAAACATCCAAAAAGTATGAAAGGAAGAATGCTTACCCATTGGATATATTTGTAGCCATATTTTCTGAACTGAAGCCTCAAACACAGATTCAAAAAGCCACCAAAGGGAACAGTAGTGGGGGACTTGGTGGGAACCAAATATCTCCTTTATTTTAGCTGAATTACATTTCTATAACATTCATCCCATTGAGATATGAGGTGTATGAATTTTACTTAATTCCAAATTGTGGAATTGATGGAATTTATCTTCTCCCACTTAGATATTCCTTCGAACCAGAGATTCAAAACTCTGGGTGAACATTATCACCACCTGAGAGCTGTCTAAAAATATAATGCTAGACTCCACCATCTATTTTGATTTAATTGGTCTGAGTTCAGTCTCAATTATCATAACTTAAAAAGCTCCCTATGTTTTTCTAATGTACAGCCAGACTGGAGAGCCACTGCTAGTCAATACACTCCTCAAAAATTGGCATCTCCTTTATTGATGTTTAGCTTTCTTCTCAAAACATAATTAATATGGTTGTAAATGTAGTGATGATAATAATAACATATTAACAGGTGCCTCATGAGCTTCTGTCCTTAAAATGAGGCAAACATGATATATTTATAGACATATTATTCATATACATATATATTTCCATAAAGAATACTCAGGGCTAGGGTAGATCTCATGTTTTAAAAGTAAGGTAGCACAGGTAATATCTGGTAAATTTGTTAATTTATGTCAATAAATCTTTCTGCTATTTGTGAAATCTTTCAGCCTCCTATAAAATATAAAATGTTTCTCAGAAAGTAAAAAAAAAAATGGGAAGTGGTGGGGATAAGGAGAAAGAAAACAAATGGAATGGGAAATGGGCAGGGAAGGAGGATAAGGAGAGGAAAAAAAAAGGGAAGAGGGAGAGTATAGGAGGAGAATTAGAAAGAACATTAAGAAGAATTAAGGTAGAAACTTTGTCCTTTTATTTATGAAAAAGTGACTTCTTAAAGCATGCTTCTGAATCCAAGCAAATGAATAATTCAATGATCAAGGGGTCTCTTCCCCAACAGACATAATCAATCTCTTTTTTACCTCTTCCCTCCCCCCCCATGAGAGTTCCAGACAAGATCTGGTGTTTGGTGTCACTGAAGTGGCTTCTTGTCAGTTTTCACTGTCATTTCTGGCCACCAGAAAGTCCAGCCACTGGACATGCACTGGCCCTGTCAAATGCATGGGTTTAAGCATGGCGAATAATGTACTATGTATTCAGGTTTTCTTTTTATGTGCCTTGATGAAATTTAAAAATTCATTTCAAAGACAGAAAGAAAAAAGAACAATTTATACCAGATCATAAAAAAATATAATAGCTATTGAAAATAATGTGTTAGAAAAAGAAACATTTATATGATGACATCAACAAAGCACAATTTGAGCTCAGTTGGTTTCTACTCTCCCCTAGAGGTTCATAAACCCACAGATGAGGCTCTGAATTAAGAGCCAGATGTGTCAAGATCATCCTAATTATGTCTTGTTTAACTTGACCAGGAAATGTCTTGGATCAGATGTCATTTTTATCTTTTTCTTTTCATGCTTCTTCTTTTAATAAATTATGACTTTCAAAAATAGAAAGGGAAACCATTATAAAAGCCTGGAGTTTTGAAATCCCCCAAACAAGGTAGGGAGAATCTTTTTCTTATTAAGTGATAATTATTAGTAGGAAGAGAAAGAGGAATCTATGAATTTCATAGAATATATAAGTAATAGGTAGCTTAATTTCATTGTTCTTTAAGAAAAAAACTAAGGGCAAATTACCATTTGCTCATTATAAAATAAAGAATACATATATACACATACGCACACTGGACAATATATACAGACCAACTGTAGACATTTAGAGACATATGAAATAAAACTGAAGAAAAGTCAATAACTTGGAAACACAGACTAAAACTTTACTCAGCTACAAGAAAGAGTTATCACTGGTTCTTTAGTTAAAATTTACTGGAAGTTATATCTTTAATAGTAGTTCAACATGTATAAATATATACCATAAAATGCACAGCATTCTTAAAAGAGAGTGTGGATTTAGTTATTTGTAATAAATTATTTGTTATTTTTATAAAGTTTTAGGTCAATATATCTCTCCAGATGAATGCGTACACATACAAGTGCCCCGAAGTGACAAGATTGAAGTGTCCTGAATCACCAACAAGAAAAAAAAAACACACAGCTCTCTCTACAGAATTCTATTTTAACAAGGCTTATGTCTGTCTGGGTGTGTGACATGTTACATTAACTCATTTATAAAATAATCTTTACCTGGGTTTAAACTGTATTAGAATAGAGCAGAATTTCTTGATAAAACTAGAACCCGCTAAACTCTGACATTTTTGTAGAAAATGTGAAATAGCACAAAACCTTTTTAAAAATATAAGTTTATACCAATTTCAAAGGAAATTAGTTTGTCTCGGGTTTAATACAAAAGCCATGTAAGTTAGTGATATAAGTTGAGTGTTACGCTGAGGTTTTGTGGAAGCTTATACTGGAGATTAAAAGAGAAATCTAGATGGCACAAAAATGTAACAACAGAAAAAAAAAAAAGTTTTCTGAATCTCTGTGCATACAAACTTTGATGATTTCCCCCTGTCCACAGGTTTGGAGTATGTCCTATAACACACAGGATGTGATAAGAATAAAATAGAAGAGTAAGAAAAACAATTGTGCTGGAAAAAAAAATATGAGAAATGAATTTCAGGGTTCTGGAGAGTTTTGATTGAATGACTAAACTATATTATTTGACTCATTTATTATATAATTTAAAATTATAGGCAATTACATAAAATTCCAAATTACCTATCACCAATCAATGCAACAGTACTGGGAATAAAAACAAATTACTTGCTAATAAATTCAAATAATAAGTGTCTCTTTACTGTGTATACAGTGCATACATTCTTTTCCATAATGGTCAACACAGCAACATCTACAGAGAATCTGGAAATATATCATACTATTCTACAAGTAGCTACAAATGTTATAGCTATTGCTAGTGATGGTGTAACTACAGTAGCAACATTACTCTTCTCAAAGGATTGAAATGGTAAAATTGATATTCAGATGAGGATCTTTTCCACAGACAACAATGTCTATAGTTTAATAATAGAAAAGTAATTGGTAAACTTAATCTATTTCTCTGAAAAAAAGAGCTGTGGATAAAAAAGAATCTTTGGCAGTGATGACAACTAATCATTAATAAAATCATGGAAAACTAAAAGAGCAACAACAGGACTCCAATACTTCCTGGAGAGAGATGAATTCTCTTTCCTCAATCTGACTTTATATCAATTACTTCATCTAAAACATTTCTCTAGGACTTCGATGACTTTTATATATATAAACCTTGACAGGTTATTCACAATCTGATATCATTATGCCCTTTGGATAGGGAAATAAGCTGTAGAAAGAATTCACACTGTGGCAATTGTCAAAAGTGTTTTAGTGCAGGTGGGTGCATAGTAATTAATATATTTAGAGAAAAGTAATTCAAGCTCTGTGGACTAAAGCTATGTTATAATTCAGGAATAGAGCAAAAATAATTGTAGATTTTTCTCTACAGTCATCAGTCCAGGGTGTTTTTGACTGAAGTCAATAAAATCATTGTACATTTTTGTTGTTAAACCCATTGTAATTTTTATGCCTATGAAGCTATAAAAATTTTGATTACCACTACACAAAACAGTCAATGGAAATAAAAAGATAGGAGATGAGATAATATAAATGCTCAAAACATGGAAAAGCAGTGGGGCTTGTCTACCAACCACCAACTTACTATCTCTCTGCAAAGCTCTTTTACTTAAGGGAACAGATCTAAGTGTAAGGTAAGAGGACTATCCCTGACAAATCAACTCGGATATCAACAGATGTGATCCATTGCAGGCATATGGTCCTCATATCTTAGTGTTTAAACACCTATACAGGGGACCATTTATAAAACCAAGTCTTCTGTACTTAGAGACACAATTTTACTTTATAAAAAAAGGATAACGAGATTTCGGGATCATAAGAAGTATTGCTTTAGGATAATTTTTAAAAGTTATTCACCTAATGAGTTATAAATATAAAATCATAGTTGTTTAGATCTAACAAAAAAATCAAATATTACCCAGTTCTGTGTTCTCATTTACAGATAAGAGTGATGTGCAGTGACAAAAAATGCTGAGTAGTAAAGTTGTGACTTAAACTCAAATATTCTGATTCCTAGTATACTGATTTTTCTAACATTCCACATTGCTTGCCTCTCTTTACCCTAAAGATATCATCAAAAGATGAAAATGAAAGTAGATTAATAAATGTATCAAATAAGTACAAGGACTATATAGATAAGAGATTTAAAATATGCTGTTTAGCTAGTATTATACTTCAATAAAGCTGGGGAAAAATTAAGTTAGGGGAGTTGGTAAAGATCTAATATTTTTACATCAAGGCTAATTGTCATGTGCTATAAATCATGTCTACATACTACATTGAAATAAAAATATTTAGCTTACTATGTCATTTTTTTCCTGACATCATTTATTTTCAAAACTTTCATCAGTTTTATTCCTAACACTTTCTCACCTTTTCTCTCTCTGTCTTCTCTCACTGAAGCATCAACTCTAGATATTGATAGTCTTAAGTGTTTCTGTGAGTTGGCTTTCAACCAATGAAATAATTTATGATGCTATTTATATATAATTAGAATTACTTAATTACCCTATTAAATATCAAGAAATTTTCTAACTTTACTTTTTTTCTTTACTTATTTTTAATGATAGTTATAAATGGCTGTTACTGTCCTAAATTTTAAATCAATTCACAGTGGTTTTAATAGACCTAAATATTAATAGATGCCCAAAGAACCCACAGTTTCAAATAAGTTATGTAGAAGTTTAAAAAAAAAATGGTTTAGAGCACAACATAAGTTCAAGGATAATGAAGAGCATTCAATATACAATTGGATTAATTAAACCCTAAGGTCTCACTTGGTCTATCACCCTGGAATTAATGGAGGTTTGCGTCTCTTCCTTTTAGTTTTTCCTTGATTTCTTGGGCATTAACTTCAGTTCTATTATAGAATATTTTCCTCTTCTCTTTTTTCCCCAGTTGGAAAAGCTTTGCTAGTCTAGACTGCAAATTTCTGCTATGTCTTTCTTACCATCAATTATCCTCTATATTTGCATCCCCTATATTTAGTTTTGGCTTGTAGAACACAGATGACTAATACCACTTCTTTTCCCCACACTCTTTGTTATCAGATTAAGCATGAATGGAAAACGACATACATTCTTACCATTTTACTCTCTTCCTCACCTCTTGGTCATGTTATGAGACTCAACTATATTTCACAGATAGGATGACGTGTGTGACCCTGACTGTCCTTTCTTGTTCTGAGATTAAATGATTTAAATGTGATATCAAACCAGTTTGAAATTCCACTCTTCTATCACAGGTTTATTCAACCTTATACTTCTCATCTACAGAAACTATAGCACTCATGATAGATTTGTAATTTTAATGCACTTATCATATACTGTTCTACATTGTTACCATACCTCATGTATGTTAGTTACCCTTGTAAATCTCTTAAGGGTAGAAATTACAGTTTACAACGCTGTACTTACAGTTATCGAAGAATACTTGTAGAAATCTCTCCCCCTCTCTCTGTCTGTCTCTGTCTCTCTCTCTATCTCCCTCTTCCTCTCTCTATGCCTCCTGCTACTTTATGCCTACTTATATAATTTGATTTTTTTCCTGTGGAATCATAATCTTCTCTGTCCATTATTTCTCTTTGAGGCCACCTCCTATCACATGTCAATCTTATTAATCCTTTATTTTTCATCAAAGTGTATACTCAATTCTACCTCCTCCATTGAATCTTTCTTATTAAGAAATAAAGTATAGATTGCTTACCACCCCAAACACATACAACAATCCACACTCCTCTATGATAAAATGTACATGTAAACACAACATATAACCCCTACCCCACCAGTATAAATGCACCAAAACATGTACACATCTTTCCTCTTTAGTTTATACATTCCCAGAATGAGGAGAGTGACATCCTCCATGATTCCTAATATGCCTCACTGACAATATGAATATACAATAAATATCACTCAGTGTCTCTGAAAATAATAAGAAAAATAAAAAGAAAATAGTAATTTTTTAAAGCATAAAATGATGCTGTCAAGTCAAAGACTCTTAAATATAATCCACACCAAACATGCTTATATGTCTGAAATATGTGAGTATTTATCTAGGCAGAATCTTCAACTTTCAGAAAATTCATTTATCTCTTATACTTCATCTCTGCATAGGAAGTAATTTGTCAGGAAAGTTTTGCAGCTGCTATGGCTGCCATACTATTTTTACTTTCCAGATAAAGAATTTCAGCCTGTAGGGCAATCAAACTAGCACCTTCCACCAATGTCAACCTCACTTCATTATCCTTTTTTATAAAAGGTCACAACTCTTTTTATGTCACACATTGCTATGGGCATATTTTCATATATTTGACACAGTATAACAAATATATGACTGTGCAGAGAACTCTGTCAAGCCTGTCCTCAAACAAGTATTATTTATCATCTTCATTGTTAAAGAATGGAAGAACTAGTTTACATGAGCCACACCAGGCTTGCCTTTCACTTGGCTCTCCCCTGGTTTCTGATAGGCCTTGTTACATAGGATATAGGGCAGAAAGAAAAGGTCTTAAGCTGTGTTAGAATTGGAAAGCTTTACCATGTGACAGATTTCCAAAAAACGAGACACAATCAAGTGTCTTTGAAATCTATGAAGTAGGATCTGTGAAGTTCTCAAAGATCTTCTGAGCAACTTCCCACTGTGAGGAATACGAAGAAGCAAAGCATGCTCATTGTTCACAAGGACTATGAGTTCAGGACTATAATAAAGCTGACTCTATTCAACAAATACTTACTCTGAATGCTTTGTTTGTATTTACCTTTCACAAAATCCTAATGAGATATGTACTGCTATTATCCCAATTTTAACCATGGGGACACTGAAGCAGGTAGTGGAAAGTAATTTGCCTAAGGTCACCTAAATAGGAAGTGTTGGATATAGGATAAGAACCCAAGAAGATGGGCTCCAGAGGCCATATTATTATTACAACGTTTAGGGCTTTTATGGATGTTGTACTCTGAATCTTATAGTTTGCACTAGTTTAGTTAACTCACTTAGAACAGTGTACTAACGAAGACAAGTGGGAATCAATATGTGACATAAGTTCAACTGTACTTGGCTCATTATCCCACTTTTGGGAGCTTTGTTAAAGTAGAGTAGATACCTGCCTTTAGGGGAGAGTTGATGTAGTCTACAAATCTCCTTTGTCTGCCTGTGCTCTCACAGAAAGATCTCCTTTTGTACCCATGCTTAAAAAATTTCCATTGAAAATTCATTTCCTTTCCATTAATATTAGCAATCCTGTCCTCAGGTGTTCCCTTCTTAAACAGGTGTGTGGCAACAGCAGTCTAGTTATTGGATATGCCCTCTTGCTCATAATTGCAACAGCCTAGAAAAAAATAATAAATATATGTTAAATGAAAAAAAGAGGATTGAGGCAAGAAAGTAAAGATGATTTGGTTAAACATATCTGCTCTACTAGATTAACAAATTAATGTACAAAGGAGATATATCTAGTTTGCATTTATACACTAAGGGCATCGTCTTTCATTGTCTTCAAAAGGTAGGAATGAAAAGGAAACAGAATTTCACTATATGAGACTTTTGTTAAAGAAGGCAAATGAAAATTATATCATGGGGGAGCACAGAATATTGAAAGAAATTTATAGACACTCCCTAGAAGTGTGGGAATAAGAAGATAGCAACAGAGTAGGGTAAATCAAAGCAGAGCAAAGTATTACTAGCATAAGGAATTAGTATTAGCCTACTGATCCTAAGTTACTTCTTCATTCCCTACTCTTAGCCTATCCCCACTGCATTGCATTTCCATTCTCTATTCTTGCCTAAACCAAACTCATGCTACCCTAAGAGTCTTTTCAAGAAAGCATTTATTATGAACTCTGTGGCTTATATATCACATGGGATTCTTGGGACTCTTGTGTAGATGATAGAGTGTGTATGTTGTTTGCTCACCTGGTTAGACCAAGATGCACGAGGCCCACCTTCAACTACTACTCATAGGGTAATTCATTTCTATGGACATTCATTGCACTGCTATCAGATGCTTAGATTATATGCTTGAGGGCCCTTTTCATATTAAAGCCAGCACATTCAGCTATGTTAGTACATTACTTGGCCTCATCTCATGTGACTCATAACCAAATAAGTATCCCTTTTTTGCTTTCTCTGTAGTCTACATATGACTATGTCCTACCTTAGTTTCAATCCTACTCAGAGACATAAAAGACATCCTGTCTTAAAAAGTTTTATTTAGATATATTGGTTGTAGAAAGCCAAACTTCTTTTTGTAGGATGATTATGATGACATGTATTCATTCTTCTTTTTACCTCATAAATGAGTTTCTGTAGTATACCGGGCAGCTTATTTTGTTTCCTAATATCGAAGAATGAAGGCATGGTTGCCGAGTAAGTAAAGAATGAAAGTCTGTGGCTCATCTGAAGATGCATGTCCTACCCTAGTTAAATATCTAGTGCCTACCTGGAATTTCCCACATTAATTTGGGAAAGTACCAGATAAGGCACTACAGTTATTTTCAGGCCAATCTCTTTGACCCTTTCATTTTCTTTCCTAACTTCTGCCATGTTACAGAAGCAGTTAGTTCCTACTTATTCCTAGCCTTAAAATCTTTCAGTGGCCTATTTTATTCTACTGCTTCATAAACATTGGTTCTGAAATTTATATTTCTTAACTAAATTAAATTAAAACATAAAGATTCTCCTTATTCAATGATTATAAATATTCTTAATAAGTCTGAAGACATAAGTGGGTCCAATAAGGCTTACATTTGTTAGCTAAAAACCCTGTACATTCAAACACAGACATAATACATAAAAAGAAATATCTTTAGATAAATTAATACCTAGAGGGAATAGAAAATAATTTGTAAATTAAATCATAGAGGATTAAAGTTTACAATGAAATCTAAGTCATTATGTATAAAAGTTCAAAATAGATAGGCATTTAAAGTAGTTCTAAAATTTATTCAGACCTTAGAATCACTGAAGAGCTCTATAAAATTACAAGTGCTCAGACTCTATACTTAAATACACTGAATCTGAAATTTAGCGAGAATAAGGACTCTTCCTTTTTAAAGGCATTTAATGTAATTCCAACATGCAGTTGTGTTTAACAACTACTAGTTTATAGAATTCTTATGACTGTGATTTGTCTGTGGAATATCTATAGCAGACAGAGACATGTAGTCCAGATGGAATGGAGAAAGGCAAAATTTTAAGAAGCTGAAGGTTACCTGTAAACAACTGGTATGTAAGGAAAGGAGAGGTATGGCCAAGGAGAAATTATTTTTCAGATTATCTTGCACAAGAAGGACATTTTTTTCTTAAAATGAAAACTTGCAACTTACATTAAGCATATGCTACAAAAGTTAAGAGATACACATAGATACTTAAATTCAAACTGAAGATATTATCAACTGATTTGGTTATTGTGCTATGTCTGGAAGAACTAGGTAAAGTAGGTATGAAAGAGACAGCACCACCATGGTTGGCTTTGCTTCACCAAAACAGAAGACACTCAGCAGCAGGTTAAAGAAATGCCTCTCAAAGTCTTAGAATGTCATTTTAAAATATAACTCTAAACCAGGTCCCTGGAACCAATTCATTCTTCTTAAAACAGGCTGTCATCAAAGGAAGATTTATTTTCTGCTGGAATTTCCTCATTACTAAATTCCTCAGTTTTGAACCAAAGCTTCCATTTGCATTATGTAATCCATAATGTGTCAGAAGAGAAGAAATAAACACAGGACCCTAAAGATCCTAAAAAAATAAAATAAAATAAAAATAAAAAAAGATTAGTGGGAGAGCCAGCCCTATCCAAAATGGCAAATATGAGCAAGTTTCATAGTCCTTAGGAGAAAACAGAACATCAGTAATGGTGTGATTACTGAACAAACAGTTGAACAGTTGAACTAGGGGGGAACATATGTTTAAAAGACATTTAAATGGAACAAAATTGCTCTGTCACTGAGAGAAGGCACTAATACCTGGGTATCAAGCAGATCTGAAACTATAAGTTTGATGAGGTTATTTAAAAAAATGGAACTTGTAATGGGAAGGAATTATATAAAATCTGAATTTTGCTATTGACATTCATTTGCATCCTTCAGATAATAAAAATATAATCAACAAATTACCCGTTGGGAAACAGTCAAATAAAAGCTCATGAAATGGTACTTGAAAGAATCATGTAGAGTAATAACGATTGGGAAATTTGGATAAATTGTCTTTGCTTCTTTGAGCATGTCAAGGGGAGAAAGAAAATATCACTCGTTTTAGGACTTGTCATTAAGTACTATACACAGTAGTTAAGTATTAATAAATAAGTAGTTAACATTTATGCAATGATTCATTTCTGTTAAAAAATGCATCAACTGCTCGTGTATTATTTATCATTGCCTCCACAACAGAAAATGAGACTAAGTGGCCAGAATTGCCATTGTTTTTTTAAATATTAGTTTGATTTTGACTAATATACCCAGATCATAAATAAATGATTATCTTCTGCATTGGAAAAATCATGATGATGAATTAACATTAGTGCGGCCTACTTGTGCACTCCACATGAGCTAAGCTTCAAACACCAGCTTTCGTATTTAGAAAAAAAGAGAATACAGTGTGTTGCTTGGGACTGAGAGGCTCACAATAATGAAAACAAATGCCCTCATCATTCCAATTCTTCTGCCACTTCACATTCACAGGCATTTGTACCATGGCCAACTATACTTCTGCTACCTTTCTGTGTTATAGTCAATAATTTGATTATGCTAGCAGTTGTTCACATACATTTCTGAAAACGAAAAAAGATCACTGATTATCCTTGTGAAATTGAAGGTTTTTGCTTTGATTTGTTTTTTAGGTGTCAAGAGTTTTATGTGTTTACTTTTCCTATGTTATTTGCTTAATCTATAAAAGTTCATAGGTTTTGACTTGGGGTTTTAAAATAATGTAACTACCATTGCTAATTGTGAATATTCATGTAACACTTTCAAGTTTTATATTTTATCTAATTCAATACTTCAAACTATGATGAGGTATCACTGGGAATTCAAGCTAAGTTCTTTAGATGTATACAATCAGATATGAAGATGTCCAAAGTGGCCTGAATCCGGACACGGATCCACATGCATGGTAGAAACTGCCTTGGACTAGAATCCAGACAGACTGTGCTCAAAACTTGGCTTGTGTTTTACAGGAGATTTGGACAAGTCATTTAACCTCTTTATATTGAAGTTCTCTCATGTGAAAAATGGAAATGATAATGCCTACATCAGAGACATGTCATGAGGATTAAGTGAAAGTGTTTTGTAAACCATAAGTGGCCATATAAATGCAAGGAATTTATGATTTAATAAGACCTTAGGGTAAATATTTTTTTAGTCAACTATGAAACTCATGATCTCTGAGATGCAGGCCTATCCTTTATTACCATAATAATGTTTTTTTTTTTTTTTTTTTTTTTCTGTGAAAACCAAGCCTTGGGAGTAAATCTGTTGCTTGAGCCCCTTGATAATGCAATAACTAATGGCAATGACCCTTCAGTTCTCCAGGACAGCTAACACGGCTTAGGTTTAGCTTTCCTTTCCCATATAACACAGGCTCTCCAGCCCTCAGATGAATTTCTCAGAAAATGTGTCAGAATCTTAGAGCCTGAATGCTAAAGACAGGAAGCAATTAAATATGTAAATCAAGGAAATTACACTGCACTGATGACATTTAGCACTGTGCCTACATCCACCTCCTCCTCTTTTTTCTCTCTGCTTCTACTCCCCTTGGGACTGAGGCTAGTGTGAGATCTCTTTCCACTTTGCTCTCTGCTAAATGTTTTTTATTCTCAACCACCTGCCCCGGGCTTTCCTATCAATTATTAATCAAGTGCCCATGAATATGCATAAATGTTTGTCTCTGGGTTTTATTAAATTTATATATATATATATATATATATATATATATATATATTATATATATATATATATATTTGTGTGTGTGTGTGTGTGTGTGTGTGTGTGTGTGTGTTCTGTGCTATGGTTGAGAAAAGATCAGATGGTGAAAGTAAAGAGGAAGAGGAAAGGACAAGTTTGGATGTTTTGTTTTGTTTTTTAACCGCATCAATGGCACAGCATTTTGAGGCTACTGATTATGCAGGTTTCTTTATTTTATTTTTTATTTCAAATGTGTTTCTAAATTAACATTTTTAATATCTTAAACTCTGGACAATGCACAATTCTGGAATCTGCTTTCTTTTGATAGACATGATTCTTCATGTCTTGGAGGGGATAATACTGGCTAGAAAGTAACAGGGACAGATTCCTGAGATATCACTCTAGAAACATGTCACATTCTCTCATTCTGAGACCTGTCATCACATGTGTGGTGTACTGAGGCAGGGAGTGAATCCATGAACTCTGGAACTCCATCTTCTCTACTCTGTGACATCATCTGGTCAGATCATTAATGTATTTCATTTCCTGATTTTCTAATTTGGTTGAGCCTTCCTTTCCAAAGAGAAATAATATCTCCTAATCATGAATAAGGCACATCAACATGTCTGTGAACACGATTAAGGCTTTTACCTTACCAGGTAACCATTTCTTCATCTCAAATAGCACACCTCTACGCTGCTGCATTTTATATAATGTTGTGCTTACCCCTCCTGATTATATATATATATATATATATATATATATATATATATATATACTTCTTGTGTCCTGTACCTTGTTTACTATACAAGCTTAATGAAAGGAGGATTTTGTCTACTTTGTCCAATGCCACTCAAAAAATTTTTTTAATAAATAAGTGAATGAAAAGCATAAAGATATCGTTAAAAAATCATTCTTCTAATTACTAATATGAACTTCAGGGACAAAGAACTTCTATGTCCAAGCAAACTCACTGGCCATATCAGCCCCAGTGGGATTTTGGCTGCTTACACCAATGTTTCCTCACTCTCTCTACAGTCTCATACAGGTGGCTTTACTGCGTGAAGCTGGCAGATACTAATGCAAATAAAACCTCAGTATATTTTTATACTAAAAATTATGTGTCCCAATAAAAGAGTACTTAGAAGTGGAATTTTATTTTGTTTTGTTGGTTCTTCTTTGCTTCTAACTATATCCTAGTCATATAGAACAAAATATAAACTTATTTAGCTACAGGTGCAGGTGGAATAATGTGGTTTGTGTCTTGTTCTTTATTCATATCATATGACACCTTCTTCCCATATATCTTCCTGTTTCTCTGACTCATGTCTTGACACCTAGGCCATTTAGCATCTGTTAGCCTCAATTATATACACACACACACACACACACACACACACACACACACACATATAAACATATATCATTTAGATGAACTCCAAGTATTAATCAAAAATAAAATGTAAGAGCAACTCATGAAGAAAACAGAACTGTTTTAATAATTTCCTTGCTCACAACACTCAATTTCTTATTTGTCATTAATGTCAAATCAATAGTTACAGTTTAGAATTTCATACTTTGTTCTATCATTTACTCTGCTTCCCAAAGAATCTCAAATGTAACTTACAGAATAGTGTGCTCACCTAATATGTTATTGAAAAAATCTAATTTTATAGAGTGCCATTTAAACAGAAATGCCAATTTTCAGTAATAAGGGTCAGTATAATAATGTTTAATGCCTCACTGACTTTTAACTAGCTAAAATGCCCTTTAAACATATATGCCTCCTTTATTTCAAATTCAAGTGTGAATCATTACACTTTGATGAGCATTCCATCACACTGAACATTATAGTTAAATTTTCCTGTTTAACAGTCTCATTAATATATTGCTGCTTTCCTGACCTCCCCTGATGTATTTATTCAGTAACAGCTACTGTGAAAACAAACAGCAATGGCTACAAAGCACAAATGTAGGTGCTATTCAGGGTATGAAGTTGCACAATCTCTCAAGGAACTGACAATCTGGAAAAAACAATAGGCTCTGCAGAAAAATAGCTATAGTACAAAGTGGAATGGTTCCAGTGAGTAATACAGAAGTACTATCATTGGGCCAGAGAAGAAGAGATTCCTACTGGCTGGAGTGATCACGAAAGTGTCAGAGAAAAGGAAGATGTGAGGAAGGCCTCAGAGAATAGAAAAGAATATCAAGAGGTATAACTGTAGATCAAGCCACCTAAAGCACACACTCTATTTATGGTGCCTTGGATGATTTAAATGGGAGGAGTGAGAAAGGCAGATGAAAAAGCTTCCCACATTTCTTCCTGCCCTCCTGCCTCTCATGTCTACCATGAGTGTTCAAAGGGGTTAAGAAAATAAGGATGATGAGAAGGTCATGTGGGAAACATTCAGGAAGTAAGATTATTGTCACCAGAGAGTGAAAACATAAAAGCTTCTCTCCCATGCTTCCAAGAGGATCTGAACTAGATCCTAAGGCCTGAACTTGTCTCAGGTCCCTTAGGAAGAGCACTATAGTCCTCCCCACTGCACCTCCCCCCCTCAAAAAAAAAATTCAACAATCTTCTAAAGCTGAGATTAAGTAACACACACGTCAGAAAGCTTATGCAGTGTTTCCTTAAATCGCCATGTTTTCTCAAAGAAAATCTTTCTTACACTTGATGACCTTTGCTCCCAACCCAGTATATGTGTGTGTATGTGTAGAAAATAATTCTCACTCACTGCTACATATGTGTATAAACATATCCTATTTTAGGGAGTACATAGTTTTAGGTAATGGGAATACTTTAAATAAATCAAACTTATGAATAAATCATTGCCAATCGCTTGAGGATTATTGTGTACACATGGAACTGGTCTGACCCCTGAGTGTGAGATTTGTCATCAGCAATGAAAATGGGCCTGAAAACAGGAAGATGGCATAGCCATGCACAGCACTATGAGAAATGAGGCAAAAGGGCTTTGAACATGCAGTTGCCCCAAGCACTCAAGAGAGATGATTTTTCAATCTGACATAATGGAAGTCCCTAGAGAGATCCATTTTTCATTCTGACATGACTGAGATAATAAGTCAAAAGTTAAAATATGTGATGTAAGGCTCGACACAAAGAAAACTATTTCTATTTCAGAAATGGCAGAGCACACCCTGCTTCGTGTTGGCTTAGAAAGGCATTCTTTTCCTCATAGAAGCAGCCCAGTGACTCCAGCTCAAAAGAACAATTTTTGAGAGTAGAACTCATTGAAAGAGACATGAGAAAGGTGCTATATGAAGTTAGACTCTTTGTGAAAACTCTGAGATAACCCCACCATTTTAGAAATTGTTTTTAATGAACAAAAATAATTACTGAACAAAATTAAATGAACAGAATTCTATGGAGAGATGAGGTCTTCACGTTTTATTGATGCTAATTTAGAAAAGTTTTAATAGACCAAATTTGGGATGTTATTTTTGATCCTCATGAACGATAAGACAAATAAAATATAATAAAATGAAAAAGATGAGTCATGATAAATTTAATTTTATATTATTTATTTTAATGAGACCAATCTAGAATTCATACTGTTGGAAATACAGAGAAAAAGGGAAGATGGAAATTAGAAAGACATCATGGAATAATGATAAATGGGATATTTTTTAAAGAATCCTTTAGAAAACTAAGGTATTAAAGCTCTAGACTATATGCCTATCTGAGAAGTCTGGAGTGGAGCCAGATCCACAAAAATCATTTTGATCATGCTACTGCCTATCACACTTCATGCTATGGTGTATAGGTTATTGGGCCTCCTCTCTTAGTTAAACTTATCTTAGTATGGTAAAAAATAAAGATTTCCAGAAAATTCCTACAAAAAAAAAGAAAAATTACTTTAAATTTCCAAATTACAACTGCTCTGAGAGGCAGGAGCCAACAGAACCCTGTATGAGTAGCTCACTGAATCAGCACCCTCCACGGACATTTTTTAGTTTCCAATTTTTCCCTGAGACGGGTTACTCATATTGCAGTAACAATCTGTATTCTCCTCCAATATATAACTTTTGGAACAAAGTTTTGCAGCTGCATGTATATCAAGACACTTACCAGATAGATAAGGACAGATATATCTCATTGCATATTAACTGCAGAGTTCTCTACCTAATCTTGCAAAATTTCTTCAACAATATGCATACTGTTTACCAATCACATCTTCCATTACAATTCAACATATTTCTCTAGGCCTTCGAAAATTATTAATTCTGCCTCACTTTTTTTTTTTTACAGAATTACTTGTTCCCACCTCTCTGCTTCTGCTTTTGTTCATCTTTACCCTTTGTAGTTTCTGCCCCCCGCCCTCCTTTCTGCTGCATTATGCCCTTATTCAGAACACCAATTTAAGTTCAAGTCAACAAGGAAATCTTTTCCTATTTAACTTAGCTGCCTCTCCAGCTGCTTTTATTTCTACTTTCTCAACATAATTTCCCGCCTTAGGCAAAACACAAATTTGTAAGGGATTTTGTATATACTTAAGCTTTTATTTAATTTTCTTTTGTTGAACAACCTTACAGTTCCCCTTTCTTTTGTATCATCATGTTCTGCAGGTAAATTAATACTTAGTATCTAACAGAGTGAAGACAAATAGCAACACATACTATTGTTCTCTACCATTGTCTCAGAACTTACAATCATCTCAATTATAGTGGTATTTTCCTAAGAATGAAACATTTTGGTTTATACTTTCTTGATAAATCGTTCCATCATCTCTATAATGCTATTAATTTTTTTTTTTCTAGCAATCCAGAAGTTCTTCTGAGTTTCAGTATGACCTAAGTCATAAGGTTTTTCCTCTAGGTAACCTTGCTCTGCCACCATTAAAATTTTAATTAACACAAAATTCTCCTAGAATCCAGTCAGAGATTCTCTGTATCCTTAATTTTAAGGGTCTTTCTGGGAGAAACAGTCAGAAGGAAATACAGCAGGCGGATCAGTAGAAATTCAGACTAGAAAGGGTAAGAACTGAGGAAAGTCCTTCCCTCCTGTCACCCATCTAGACGTGGGTGGATCTTGTCAATTTCATGATATGAAGGTGAAAAACTGATAAGAGTCTGGGTTCTATTCAGTTTAACAAAGGGCAAAAAAAACCAAAAAACAAAAATAAAACAAACAAAAAACACCCCCCACACATACACAAAGATTCCCCTCCACTGTGATCAAGAGGGAATCCCTTCTATTCTATACTGTGAGTTACTCCCACTTACTGAAAAAAATAAGTAATAACTACCCAATGTGTCCTAGGATCTTAATCCAAAAACACAAAAAGACAAACTCCGTCTTGAAATGCAGCTTGAATGGTAAATAGCCAGTGACCTCAGTGCCATGAATGTGAGTGTAACTACCAAATTTCCCCTTCTCCAATGAAAGACAACAAACCCTTTTGGGGCACAGGGATCATTTCATCTTCACCCTTACATTCCCTCAAATTCTCCACTCAAGTCCAAATGTGGCTCATAAACATAGAAAATACCTTCTCCATTCCCACCAACATCTTCCTACACCCTTCCATCTCTCCCTCTGCCCCAAACACATACATTACCTTCTGCGAAGAACAGTGAATGCCCATTAAATGGCACAATTACACACCCAACTTTGCCACAAAGTTGCTCTCTGGGAAACAAGAGTAGGGTTAAATACATACTTTAGTTCTTGCCAATTCTTTTTCTCAATTACTGGATTTTTTCCCTTCATAGTTATTTATTGTAAAATTATTTATGAAAGACTAACTCCATAGATTCTCATCTGTCCCTGTATATCTCAGAGCCTTTTTGAGTTGTTTTAAATCGCAAGTTGGCAAGAAGTATATAGAGGTGGGTGGTAGGATTGGCAAGAAAGAATCTGTGAGACTATGGATTTAGTGTGGCTTTGGGTAAGAGTTAATGGTCATCAACGCAACCCGGCAGAGTAGCACCAGTGAAAGAAGATGTTCGTTTTGTAAAAAGTCTGTAAAACTTCAGACCAATGCTACAGGTACTTAAATAACCCCTGTATTCTATTTGAAATTGTGTCCACAACAATTGATTATTTTCTGATGGCTAGAGGCTTTTGCCTCCATTAATAGCAAAAAGTGTTACTTTCTGCTGGGCAGAAGTAAGCATGTAGATCACTGAATCTGAGGTCTAGAAGGAGACTGAGTATAAATCTTACCTTGCAGATGAAAAAAATGGAGTCCCAGGGAGACACATTAGAGTGTGATTTTCCCAGAACCTCCCAATCGCTCCAGAGGACTTTTGTGGCCCTTTCTGTCTCTGCATGGTTCTTCCTCTCATACAATATAACCCACAATTTGTCTTGCAGGCACCACTAACTCTTCAGATCCATGGGTCATGACTAAGTCCTAAACCCCCAACTTGAAAAACATATTATCATAAGGCCATAGCTCAGAAGGTCATTGTCTCTTTTGAACTATTTCACCAGGCAGCTATTTCTAAAGGCTTTTTTTTTCTGGATCTGCAAATCATTTTTTGTATCTGCTCTCATTTGTCATAGAAGTCACCACCTCCATGTTGTGGGCTTGTTTTCAGGTACTTATATATTTCCCTGTGAGTCCATGCCACTAAATCCTTCAAAATACATAATGGCCCACTGGAAAAGAATTGTGCTAACTCAAATTACTCTCAGGCAGTCCTCATACCTCCTAACTACTTTAATGTCCTTTATTTTGTTTATGAAACATTGTTATTAGACTCCAGGGCTTTCGTGACATGATAATTCTTTGATAAGGATTTCACAGTGAACAATTTCCATTACTTTCATAACATGAAAGTAGGATAGAACCGTAGAAATGGTGAGGTAGCATGGCTCACTGTTTATGTGTTCACATTCTGGAGTCACACAGACTCCTGGAGCAGCCACAGTAAGCATTAGACCTTGAGCCATTTCACCCTCAGAATTTCATGATCTGCAAAATGAGAAGAATAATTTTGCCTCCCAGGATTCTTGGACAATAATGTATAGAAAGGACAAACACAGTTCTTGCTCCATATTAATGCTCAGTGCATTATCAATACCCCCCTTCCCTTATTCAGATGAACACATGAAAAAATGTGCAAACTAAACAGTGATAAAGGAAAATAAAAATATCAGTGAAGCATTCTTTTTCAATCATCAGATTGGAAAATAACAGGACAATAATTGTAATTCCCAGGGAGTTCTACAACTTAGTGAAACAGGTATTCTTATATTCTTCCTGGCGGAATTCATTTGGCATAGACTGTTTTTGTTTATTTTGTGTGCGTATTTGCACATGGTCTCATGTGTGTGTGCATTTTGCATCTCATCCTTTCTCCCAATATCTGAATCCCATATTGATCATTCCATTTGCTTTCTTTTAAAATACTATCTTATCACTTATACATACATGTAAACACCATATATAAGTATGTGTACATTTATGTGTGTGTGTCTGTGTGTGTGTTGAGAGAGCTCAAGTGCACGAGAAACAAATACATTAATTTAGTTACTTTGTTCTTTAGAGATGTAGAGCTTTACTTTTTCCACCTACTATTATACTGCCAACTACCATTGCATATTGTTGCATGTACTATAATTCAGTCTTATTGACCGATGTATAATATTTCATTGAGATGATCTAGCACAGTTTGTTTTTCAGCTCTCCAGGTGATGGATACTTGAGATGTTTCCAGATTTTTATTATCATAAACATTCTTGTAAATGTATCCTGTTGCACATGTGCAAGAATCTCTTTAGGTATTTGGGAGGGAAGTTGCTGAGTTATCAGGCATGAAATGTTCAATTTTAGATATAAAGGTGAACTCTTTTCCAAAGCTGTTATACTAGTTTAAACTCCCAATGGCAAGATCTAAAAGATACAGTAGAACATATTCAGCATGTTATATTATCAGACTTTTCTGTTTGCCAGTTGAAAATCTATAGTGATACAGCATCATTGTCTTCATTTATTTTTTTATATATTTATTGTACATAGTGTTTTCTCTTTTGTGAAATGCTTGTTCATGTATATATTTTTTACCATTTTAATTGTTTGCAATTTGTGGCGAATGTCTAAATATGTGAATATCTTTAAGCACACCATTTTTAATCCTAGGACTTTATTACATGGAGATACATTTTCAAAGTGTGCCTGAAAACATTCATTAAAACTGTATTTGTAACAGCAAACTTCAGCAAATACGCTAAACATCTGATAAATAAGGATTGTCTAAATAAATTATAAAGATAAATTTTAAAAAGAGAATACTTTATATATTATTAAATAATGATGGTGATTATGTATATAAAATCAAAGGAAAATATTCATAGTCTTATGTTAAGAAAAAAGATAGTCTTAAGAATATAGATCCATCATGATTCTATTGTGTGTATGTCTCTGTGCATACTTGTGTGCACTTACGTGCTAAAAGTAGATGGAAGTACTCTGTGTTATTAATCGTCCTTGCCTCTGGGTGGAGGAATTTAGAATTGCTTACATTTTATTTCTCTTATTTTTCTACAGTGAAATTCATAATTATGCCATTAAACTATGTCTATACTTTGTCATATAAAGTCACTGAAATCTTAGACAACTTACCTAAGGGTACATAGCTAATAGGTGGCAGAGTTGGGCTTAGAACCCAAACATTTCCAGATTACCAAACTCAGCTCTTGTTTATTCTTTACTCAACTCACTGGGGTCCTGTTCCAGGAATGTTAATATCCATGTCCTCCTACTAAAGTGATAACTTTTGAAACTGTAGTAAAAGTGACTTCTCCCTACCTCATAATGATAACTAGATGCATGAACATAAAGAAATAGCATGCAATAATAATAAATTGGGAGATGGAATAGGTGGGAGGAAATCCAACTCTTCCTTTGTATGTACTTAATCTAAAATGAAGAGTTTAAATAGAGCCAGTCTAGGGAAGGAGGCTCTTTCTCACAGACTTCAGTTATTTTCTGATATAAAGAAAGATTTTCTAACAGCATAATTACAAAAGTCATTGCCCCATATGGACTTTTAACAGTCTGGTGATAGATTAGTAAAATTATCATTAACCTAGCATTTGGCTCACTTGACTGGGTATAAAAAAAACATCGGTGGATTTTTAAGAGAAGACTATCCAAGTTCTATCATTTTAATGTTATTAAATTGAATTTTACTATTTTTCAAATCTTTATTTTCATCAGCCTCTATTCCTCTCATGCCCCTTCTCATTATTTTACATAAAATTCCATACTTTGTTCATAATATTCCCATGATGTTTCCTGAAAAAAAAAACACAATAAAGTCAAATTAAGGGTAAACAGAATATAAAAGGTAACAGGTATTCACGGGGCCAATAATCTATCCTCAGTTGAAACTGGTAAATTTATTGAAAATAATTTCTCAAACACAGTACAGCCCTGGATTACATCATATTCAGTGCAAAAGGAGTCAAAGCTTGTACTTCTTAAGCTAAGATCCAAATATCTGAGGTAAACCCAAGGAGTTGAAGAGACATAAAGGGAAGACAAACTGGAATGTAATGTGGGATCTAGAACCTAAACATCAACTATGAGCTCTTCCCAGTGTCCTAACTTTTCTATTATTATTACTACATCTCCTTTGTTTATCTCCTTAGTTTTAGCTTTTTTGGTGATTGGATCTCATGGCTGTTGCCACTGTTACTGTATATGAATCCACATCTTCCAAGTATTTGATATTTTTCTAATAAATGTGTAACATTCTCTTCATGAATAACTGAGGACAGAGGATGACTGAAATAGACCATATCTAATAAATAAGATTTGTAAGAAGTCACAGCTCTCTTATAATCCATTTAAAAATCACCTGGAAGATTATGTTTTCCCACAGCTTTAAATATTTGCCAATAATAAGTTCCTTATTAAATTATCCTTGTTTTTTTCTTGCTAGAATCAAATGATTTAAGAACATTAATTGCTTATTATATCTAGATCTATCAATGATTAGCTAAGTTTTGCTTAGTACTGGGGGGGGGGGAGAAACACCAAGTTTCTCTCTCCACCTATGTTTACCAGATACATGAGCCCAAAAGAATAGTTTTAGATCAGACTGATTTTGTGTTTTAAAACATGGCAATCTTGCTGTGATATCAAAAATATTATGGGAGGAGAATACGATGTCAGCAAGATGTGGAGGCTTTTGCCCTGTTTCCCTACATAGAAATACGACTTAACAACAATATACAGAACAAAATAACCTTTATAAGAACTCCAGAAACCTGTGAAGAAGTCACAGTACCCCAGGGGAGCACAAAGCTGAGAAAAGCTGCATTGAAACAGGCAAGAAAAGCCTTTCATTCTACCAGTAATCACCCTCCCCTAAGCTGACAAGGCTCAACTTGACTGGGAGAAAACACTTGACTGGGAGAAAACACTCAACTTGAAGTTTCTCCCTTGGGAGGAAAAAGGAAGAGTGTAACATGTGTCTAACATTCTGGATTTTTGAAGGGCTGCCCGAGGGACTGGTTTCCGTCTCACCTCACTGGGAGAGCTGATAGAAGTCAAATACTTTGGATACCTTGGCCTTTCCGGGAACAAAAGAGTTAAGCATCTTGCGGCAGTACCAAAAAACCTGCAGTACCACCGACTGACACTAGAGGGAGAAAGATTATGAGCTCCTGAAAAAAGAATCCGGAAATCTCTAATTGGAAATTTACATTTACAGGGCCCAGGGAAAATACATCCACAGGAAAGGTTTTAGAGGCCCCTAGTCAGGCTAATTGGTGAGGGTCTTTTCCTAGACAAAGGCAGTCTATAAAGACTAGGAGAGGTGGATTTTTTTTCAAATGTCTGTCTCCGCAATAATAAACACAGAATACATACAATCTAAAAACCGCAAATGCATCCAAAAAAAAAAAAAAAAAAAAAAACCCAGTAAAACATGACCTAATCAAAAGACAAAACAAATCTCCAGAAGCCAACTGTGAGAGAGAGGGAGAGAAAGACAGACAGACGGAGGGAGGGAGGGAGAGAGACGGGGAGGGGAGGGGAGAGAGAGTGAGAGAGAGAGAGAGAGAGAGAGAAAGGTGAATTACCTGACGGAATTCTAAATAAATGTCTTAAAATTCAATGATCTTGACAGAAAACTGATAACTAAATGCATCAGGAAAACATGCATGAACAGAATAAAAATATCAATAAAGAGATAGAAACTATGAAAAAGAACCAAATAGAAATTCTGGAGTTGAAGATGACAGTAATTGAATTGAAAAATTCCCTAGATAGTTTCCACAGCATACTTAAGCCAAAAAAAAAAAAAAAGAAGAAGAATCAGTAAATTCAAAGAAATATCACTTGAGAATTTCAAGTTAGAGAAGAAGAAATAGAGAAGAAAATCTAAGGAGAACTGACAGAGCATACTGGAAAAAGTGATGGCTGAAAACTTCCCAAATCTGAGGAAAGAAACAAAAGAATTCAAGAAGCTCTAAAAATTCCAGGTAGGATAAACCAAGAGAAGCCCACATTGAGATGCATGATAATCAAACTATCAAAAATAGAAAACAAGGAAAAAATCTTGAAAGCAGAAAGAGAAAAGCAAGTCATCATATACAAGGAGGCTCTAATACAACTATCAGCTGATTTCTCAGCAGAAATGTTACAAGCCAAAAGAAGGTGGGATGATATATTCAAAATTCGAAAAGGAAAAAAAAAATGCTGACCAAGAATATTACATCTAAAAATCTGTCCTTCAAAAATGGAAAAATAAAGACTTTCCCAGATAAATAGAAGATGGAGATCATTACCACTAGGTCTTCTTTACAAGAAATGCAAAGGGGAGTCCTTCAAGTTGAAATGAAAGAATGCTAGAGAGCGACATGAAAACATAGAAAAACATAAAGCTATCTGATGAAGGGAAACACATAGACAAACACAGAATCCTAAAATACTATAATGGTGATACATAAATCACTTTAAGATAGATGTTAGATTTAAGATAAAAGCATTAAAAATAACTATACCTATAAAAGCATGTTAAAGGATATAAAGTATTAAAAAATGTAATTTGTGACATCAAGAACATAAAGTGACCAATGTGAAGGAGCAGAGGTTTCATATGAAATTGAAATTAGGTTGTTATCAGCTTAAAATAGATTGTTTTAACTAAAAGATGTTTTGTGTAATCCTCATGGTAACCACATACATGTGTGTGCACGCACACACACACACACACACACTCACTCACCTTATAAAACACACTCAAAGGGAAAAGAGAAAAAATTCATGTCAGTACAAAAATAATCAGTGAAACACAAAATAAGGCAGCGAAGGCAAAGAGGGTTTTAAGACATAAAGAAATTAACAAATGGCAATAATAGTTCTTCCTTATCAGTAATTACTTTAAATGTAAACAGATTAAATTTCCCGATTAAAAGACATAAAGTATCTGAATGAATAAAAAAACAAGGTCCAACTTTATGCTGTCTACAAGAGACTTACTTTAAATGTACAAACACATATGAGTTGAAAGTGAATGGCTAAAAATATATTTTCCATGCAAATGGTAACCAAAATAAAGCAAGGATGGCTATACTTATATGAGATAAAATTGACTTTAAGTCAAACTTTTCACAGGAGACAAAGAAGGTCATTATATATTGATAAGGTCAAATCATCAGAATGATATAACGATTCTATACGAACTAATATCAGAGTGCCGAAATATCTGAAGCAAACTTTGACAGAACTGAAGAAAGAAATACAGTATTATAAAATTAGAAGAATTCAATACCCTAACTTTGAATAATGGACAGAACAACTAGACAGAAGATCACTAAGGAAACAGAGTATTTGAACAACACTATGAATCATTTAGTTCTAAAAGATATATGCATATATGTACAACCACACACACCAACAACAGCAGAATACACATTATTCTTAAGTGTCTACAGAACATTTGCAGGATAGGTCATGTTAGGCCACAAAAATAAGTCTTAACATGTTAAAGAAAGTTAAAATTACATCAAGTGTATTTTCTGACTGTAATGTAATGAAACTAGAAGTCACTAATAAATGGAAAACTGGAAAATTCACAAATACAGGGATATTAAAAAACATACACTTGAATAACAATGGGTCAAAGAAGAAATAACAAGAAAAATTAGAAAATATCTTCAGACAAATGAAAACAAAAACACAACTTAATAAAACTTATGGGATATATAGCAAGAAAAGCAGTACTAAGAGGGAAATTTATAGTGATAACTGTTTATCTTAAAAAAGATCTCAAATAAACAGCTTACACCTTAAGGAACTAGGAAAAAAAACAAAAAACCTAAACCCAAAAATAGCAGATGGAAGAAAAAAATACAGGTTGGAATAGAAATAAATAAAATAGAGAAAAAAATCAACAAAACTAAGAGCTGTGTTTTTAAAGATAAACAAAATTGACAAACATTTAGCTAGACTAAGAAAAAGAGAGAGAAGACTCAACAAAAATAGGCAAAAGAGTAGACATTAGAATTGTTAGTTTCTAGAGAAGTAAAAAAAAAAGGATTATTAAAAACCACTATAAAAAATTATACACAAATTTGATAATCTAGAAGAAATGGATACATTCTAGAAACACAACCTATCAAGACTTGATCATGAAGAAACTTAGAAATCTAAATGGAAATGTAACCCATAAAAAGACTAAATCAATAATAAAATACTTCTCAACAAAGAAATTCTATTACCAGATGGCTTCACTGAAAAATTCTACCAAATATTTAAAAAAATAGTGAACACCAATCCTTCACAAACTCTTCAAAAAAATCAGAGAGGAGGAAACACTTCCAAAATCACTTTACAAGACACTAAAGTCAAAGAAAAATACTACAAGAAAATTATAGACCAATATCCCTGATAAATATTAACACAAAAAATTCTCCACAAAATACCAAACTCAATAGCATATTACAAGGATTGTATACCATGATGAAGTGGGATTTATCCCTAGGATACAAGAACGATTCAACATATAAAAATAATATGATACATCGCATTAGCTGAAAGAAGGATAAAAATCATATGATCATCTCAATTAATACCACAAAAGCATTTGAAAAAATTCAACACCATTTCATGATTTAAAACAAACAAACAAACAAAAAAAAAAAAAACAACAAACTAGGAATAAAAGGAAATTGCCTCAACATAATAAAGGCCATATATAGAAAGGCCAAGGTTAATATTATACTCATTGAAAAAACTAAAAGTTTCTCCTCTAAGATCAGGAAAAAAGCAAAGATGACCACTTACCACCTCTATACAGTACTAGAAATTCAAAAAATAAATAAATAAATACAAAGCATTCAAATTCAAAAGAAAGAAGTAAAATTATTCCTGTTTGCAGATAGCATGAGCTTACAGGTAGAAAACCCCAGAGATTCTAAAAAAATAAAAATTAAATAAAATTAAAACTGTCAGAACTAATAAATTAATTTTGTAACAATGAAGGATAACAAATCAATACTCAAAATTCTGTTATGTTTCTACATAATAGCAATGAACTATGTGAAAATTAAATTAAGAAGACAATCTTATTTACAATAGCATCAAAGATAATAAAATACTAAGAAATAAACTTAACTAAGGAGGCCAAAGAATTGTACATTAGAAACTATACAACACTGATGAAAGAAATTGAAGAAGACACAGAAAAATGGAAAGATATTCTACCCTCATGGACTGGAAGACGTAATATCAATAAAATGTTCATAATATCCAAAGTGAACCACAGATTCAATGCACTCCCTATCATAATTCTGACAGCATTTTTTATAGAAATAGAAAAAATTCTAAAATTCATATGGAACCACAAGGACCAAGCAATCCTATGAAAGAAAAGAACAAAACTAGAGGCCTTACATTTTCTGATTTCAAAACATATTACAAAACAACAGTAATCAAAATTGACATAAAGATAGACATATAGGTCAATGGAACAGACTAGAGAGTCTCAAAATAAGCCTTAACAAATGTGGTCAAATAATGTTTGACAAGGGCACTAAGACTACACAGTGTGGAAAAGCCTGTTCAACAAATGATGTCGAGAAATCTGGATATCCACATTCAAAAGAATAAAATTGGATCCTGTCTTATACCATATACAAAAATTAATTTTAAATGATTAAAGTTCTAAATACAATACCTTAATCTATAAAACTCCTAGAACAAAACTTAGGAAAAAAGCTTCAAGACAATGGATTTGGCAAAGATTTCTTGGTTACAACACCAAAAGCACAAGCAACAAAAGCAAAGATACAAATGGGATTACATGAAACAGAAACATGTGTGTAGTAAAGGAAACAAACGAATAAAAAAGCAGCCCATAGTATGGTAGAAAAATATGTGTAAACCATACATCTGATAAGCAATTAATATCCAGACTATATAAAGAACGTTTACCACTCAATAACAAAAACAAAAACTACAACCAAACAATAAATAACCCAATTAAATAATAGATAAAGGATAGTATGGAAATTTCTCAAAAAAATTAAAAATAGTTATATGATCCAACAATCTCACTTCTTGGTATATATCCAAAAGAATTTAAAAGATGATCTTGAAGGGATATTTGCACCTCCATGATCACTGCAGCATTATGCACAATAACAGAGAGATGGAAGCCAATTTAATGTTTATTGGCAGATGAATAAACAAAGAAAATGTGGTATGTACATAAAATGGCATATCACTCGAACAAGGAGGAATTGTTTTATGCTACAGTACAGATAAATCTTGAGAACATTACGCTAAGTGAAATAAGCTAGACACAGAAAGACAAATACTACATAATTCTACTTATATAAGGTACTTAAAATAGTCAAATTCCTAGAAAAGGGTAGCATGTGGTTACCAAGCACTAGGAAGGAGGAAGAAAAGGGGTGTTGTTCAATGAGTATAGTTTCAGCTTTTTAAGTTAAAAAAGTCCTAGAAATCTGTTGCATCACGATGTGCATATAGTTAGCAATACTGTACTATGTACTTAAAAATAATTAAGGTATTAAAGTTTGTTATGTGTTTTTTATCACAATTTTAAAATTTAAAAATTATAGAAAAGTTATGAGCACAGATACTGGGTTCCAACTAAGTTGGGCTTAAGTCTGGATTTAATACTAGTCCTGTGGGCTCAGCAAGTTACTTAACCTCTCAAGCAGGCTTCCCATTTGGTAAAATGGGAATGATAACTGTTTCTAACTTATGTAATTATTATTACAATTGTTTTCTCAATAAGTACGAAACATTGAATACAGTGCTAGGCAGTTGGTAAGCACTGAATCAATAGTTGTTTAATTATATGATCAGCAGGTCAGAAATGAGTAGTTTAACTGAAGGACTGGGGATGAGACTGGTGGCTTCCTGAAAGCTTTGAGGTTGTTAGAGATTGTAGGTGTGTAAGTATTTGAAAACTAGCTATATTTACCTTGTTGCACCCAGACCTTGGGATGAATACCTTAATCGGGGTAGAAACCCAAATAGACTACTCTTAATTCATCTGCACTTCTCTATCCAAGGTCCTGAAACACCTTTGGCATACACTCTTAACTTTCATAAACACTACAGAACCAAAATGTAGTTTGCAAAAGATAAAACCCGTTTTTAGAAACAAACTGAAAAAAAAATACAATTACAGAATTCCCATTTGTATTTCCATATTTTATTTTATTTTATCTTTTACCATTTCTGTGGGAAGAAAAACAGTACACTAAGTTTAAGAGAGTAACACAATAAAAATGTTTGCCATGACTCAAGGAGTATTGGTTTTAAATATGTGAGTGCATGATGAGAGCTACAATCTCACACCCTCACAATCAAGTAACCTTTTTAATAAGGCAGATACTTTGTTCAAAAATCAGAAATCAAATCAGAGTTTTTAGTGGTCTTCTTAAAAGAAAGCATTTCAAGAATAAATTTTTCAAAAAGTACAATCTTTTCCAGTTCTGCTGATAAAACAAAAAATTAGGATATGTAAAGAGGCTTTGCTACTCCCTTATAAAATCTCCTGGTTGATACTCCCAAAGGAAATAAAATCTGCCTTATTTCTTTGCCCACCTTCAGTGAACTTTAAAGTCAGTCTATATGTATTAAAGAATCTTAAGTTCATTTTCCCTCCGAGATGAATTTAGCATATGGTCTGCTCCTAAGGCAAACATTTATTTAAACTTTATATCTAAAAGAAATTCTTCCATTTTATTTCTAGTTTGGTTTCCTTTGATCCTGAAAGTAATTAATTTTCAGTGTCAGCTAATTATAAATGAAGAGAAATCACAGTCTATATGGTTGTTTGTTTGGTGGAAGCTTGGCAAAGTGTTTTTTAATTGGAAAGTTTTTTTGCTCTATGCATTTCAATTCATTTTGCACTGTATTTATAATCCTGGATTCATATAATAACCATGACCTTTCATCTAATGACAGAATCTCACACAGAGAAAAAATAATTATTTTAACAGAGACACTAGGGCAATAAAGACAAATGAGAGAGGCTCATTTGGGAGGCTGGGAGGGAGTAGAATGTGACATAAGAAGAGCCACAACTAAATCCACGTCCTGTTCTTCATCATTACAGTTCCATGAAAACCTCCTTATGTCAAAAACATATGCATCTGTATTTGATTTGGAAAATCCTCTTCCCTCAACTGACACAGAAATTGGTTCCTAAAAAATAATACAGGAATGAAGAGACACATAGGTGAAGATAATTGAGGTCAGAGGTGCTACTGACTGTTTTGTGTTAATAATATTCATCTAGAACATGGAAGAATCTGAATGCTAATGACCTGCCAGTCAAATGACCCTTACCACATTCCCCACTTCCCTGAAACTGACCCTTGAAAAAAACTCATCAATTCTTTTGTCATCAGCTCCTTCCTTTTCAAAAGAAAAACCAGGTATCTTAAAATATGCATTGACTATTTAAAATAAATATGTTGTAATGATTTTCTCTTTTTTGAAATGTAACTGAATGCAATGAGGGGACTTAAAGTCTTTATTTCTGAGAGAGTACTTTACTCTTCCTAGCTGTTCTAAACAACTCCATAACCAATCAAAATATAATCAGCATCACAAAAAAAGTAACTCTCCACTTGCTAACCAGAGAGGAACTTTGACCTAACCCTCTTCAGTTATGGTAAATTCATGCCATAAAGATATTCAAAGGGGCTATCCATCACCTTCTCCAAGCTTCTATCAAGTTAGGCCATCAGAAAGCAATATACCCTCACCTCATTAGCTTACACCCATGCAGATAACAGCTGTGAGTTACTTTTATAGACTTGGCCTAATCAAGGGTCAATGGCAATTTCCCTACTTCTTACAACATTACTGATAAAAGCAGTAGTCTCTATGTTTTCCAGTAAGTAACATGAACATTTTCTTTCCAAATACAGTACAAGGATGTTGATTCTCTTGAAGAACTGACATGTCATCTTTTATTGATAATATGAATTTTGTAATCTATTGCATTTGCTTTTATTACTACTACTTCTAAGAATTTTATGAAAAGCATACATGATCTAACTACAGTTACTAAGCCTATGTAAATTGTATATATATTTAACTCTCCTAGGTGAATTTAAAATTTAAAATTGCATTTTAAAATATTTTAAAGTATATATTTTACCCCCCTACTTTTGGAGAAAATTACACTGTAAAAAAATCTTTAACATTCGTAACTGGCTTGAGAATCTAATGAAATGGAAACATTTTCTACTTCTACTTGGAATTTCAAAGATACATCTTTAAAGATAATACCCCCATTTTTAAGGAATGTATTAAAAGTGCAAATCATTAGCACTAAGGTTGATAAAGAGGTGCAAAGTTTTACACATTTTACAAGAGACTAAAATGTCACATTCATGAGGCCAAGATCACATATATAAGCTCTTATGTAGAGTTTATATGGTCAGCTACCTTGTAAACATGGCTGATTGATTCTAAAGGTTAAGTAGGATATTACCCATGGGTTGGTAAACATTCATCTATACTGCTGGGAAACTAAAGAAAAGCATATGTCATTGTTAGACCACTGCTAGTATTTCTCTCACATACCTAGGTTTGTACATATTTTCATTTTAGAAATTACAAGGAAATGTTATATATCAAATCTTTGTATCTCTTTAAAGGATCTCTTCTTCTGAAGACTTAGCTGTCCAAGAGCTATCTCATATCCACCCAATCTTTATCTCTATACTTCCTTAAACATCTTGAGAAGTCAAATTCCAGATATCATGGGAGTGTGCTCTGGGGCCTAGAGTATTGCAGATATTATAGAAAGCCCAGCTAATGAGCATCTTACTCTGATCTGCTGTAGCCTCGATTGTAATAAACTGTTGAAAAATAAGAAACAGTAGATCAGGTCCACCATTTCCAGGGGAGCTAAATGGCATTTTTTAGAAAAGCATCATTCTTCTCTACAATGGAACACTGAGAGTGACTTCACCCTTTAATTTGTCAGGAATCTATCATGCATGAATTCTTAGCCACTACCACAATCTCCAGCAATTAATTCTATGCGTTTTGACTCCAATATTCTATTCTCAAACATGCAACATAGCATACCTCTAGAATTTGATAAACATCACCATATCCAATTTATAAATATAAATAAATTTTGTAAAGTTTAAACACATTTTTCATCTTTATGTAAGAAACAGTACTGAGTTTTAAAGTGTATCCTTGTATGAAAGCTCATTTGAATGAAAGCTCACTTATAAATGTAATTCCTTTCAGTTAGATTTTTTGCTCAAGAGGATTTGCATTGGACAGTGTGGGTATCTGCCAGGGTGTGTTCCTGTTTTTATTGTTCATTGGTTTGTTTTGCATGATGATAGGATTTATGATAGGAGAATAGCTCAGATTGTTTTTTTTTTTTTTCTCTTAAAATAAGGCTTTGTCATGCTCTTGCCCATTCTGAAATATGTCTGATCACTTATATGTACAGCATCTGTGTCTATGTTGAGATAAACATAACTTCATGCTTCTCTCTCCAGTTCTGATTCATTATTACATGGATCATTGTAGCCTCCTCCTCCTTACTCTTTCAACACATTCAGTGAGGTTGTTTTCATGCATTTATAATATATTTAGATTATTCTGTCACATTCTGCATTTCATCCTGGGAGTCCTAAACTTCCTGAATAATATCATTAAACTTTAAAAAGATAAAGTTCACTTTTTGTGCTGTAAAGATCTATAAGTTTTGACAAATGCTTAATGTCTTCTATTCACAGTATTATATAGAAAAGTTTCACCTTAAAATATTATCTGTGCTTCCCTTCCTCTCCCCCACTACCCAGATCCCTGATCTGTTTACCATCTTAAAAATTTTGCCATTTCCACAATGTCATATAGTTGAAATCATACAGCATGAAGCCTTTTCAGATTGGCTTATTTTACTTAGCATTTTGCATTTAAGATTTATTCATGATTTTTGTGGTTTGATACCTCAAATCTTTTAATAGCTGAATAATAGTCTATCATATGAATGTGCTATAGTTTATCTACTCACCTTTGATGAGCTTTCTGGTTGTTTCCAGTTTTTGGCAATTGTGAATAAAGTTGCTATAAACATTACATGTATATTTTATATAGATATAACTTTCAAATTAGTTAAGTAAATACCAAGAAGAGTGATTGCTGCATCATATGGTAACTCTAGCTTAGTTTTATAAGCCCTGCCAAACCGCCTTCCAAAATGGCTATGCTATTTTGAATTTCTACAAGCAATGTATAACAGTAATACTGGCCTTATGGAATATATTCAGGAGTATTTCCTCTTCATATATTTTCTGGAAGATATTGTGGAGAATTGGTATAATTTCTTCCTTAAATGTTCAGCAAAATTCACCAATGAAACCATCTGGGCCTGTTGCTTCATTTTTGGAAAGTTATTAATTATTAATTCAATTTATTTACTAAAGGACTATTCAGGTTATTTCTCCCTATATGAGTTTTGGTAGTTTATGTCTTTCAAGGAACTGGTCCATTTCATCTAATATCAGATTTGTGTACACAGAGTTGATTATAAGTTTTATGGCCCAGAATATGCTCTATCTTTTTGAATGTTCCATATTAGGTTTGGAGTGAGGATGTGAGTATGAGGAGGATGGGATTCTGCTCTTATTGTTAAATGGAATATTCTATAAATGTCAATTAGATCAAGTTTATTTTATTACTGTTCAGGTCAACTATATTCTTACTGATTCACTGCATGCTTGATCCATCAATTACTAACATTGAGATATTGCATTCTCCAACTATAATAGTAAATTTATCCATTTCTCCTTTTAGTTCTATCACTTTACGCCTCATACATTTTGATGCACAGTTTTGGGGTGCATATACATTTAACATTAATATGTTTTCTTAGAGAATTGACCCCTTTTTAATTACTAATAATATAATAGTTTTCCTTGATAGTTATTCTTGTTTTGAATTTTATTTAGTCTGAAATTAATGCAACTACTCCAGCTTTCTTTTATTTAGTGCTAGTTTCTTTTCCTTTAACCTATCAATAATAAAATGAACTTGATCTAATTGACTTTATAACCAAACTAACTAAAAGAAAAAAGGTCTAATACAAATTAATAATACCAGGAATAAGAGAGGAGTCATCACTGCTGATCCTACAGGCAGTAAAAAGATAATAAAGAAATAGTATGACATTTATAGAATATTTCATCTAACAACGTAGTCTTGGACGTTCTGTTCCATTCTTTTATTTTTCTTTGCAGTTCTGTTTGGGGACTCTTCTGACCTATCTTCAAGCTCACTGATTCTTTCCTTAGTCATGTCAAGTCTACCAGTATACCCATCAAAGGCTTTTTTCATTTATTTTCTGCTGTTTTTGACTTCTAGTACTTCTTTTAGATTTTTCTTAGAATTTCAATCTTTTCTACTACATTCCATCTGTTCTTGCATGTAGTCTACTTTTTTCATTAGCTCCTTCAACATATTAATCATAGTTATTGAAAACTCCCTGTGCAATTATCTCAACACAATGTCATGTAAGAATTTGTTTCTGACGTTTGCTTTTTCTCCTCAGGCTGTGTTTTTTCCTTAATTTTTATGTGCCTCATGATTTTTTTTGTTGTTGTTGAAAGCCATACATGTTGTTTTGGGTTATAGAAATTGAGGTAAATAGGCTTCCAGTGCGAGGATTTATGTTAATAAAACTAAGAGTTGACTTTGATTAATGTATACAGTAGTTATAGGTGCCAGAGGCTTCAAATTCCTCTCATGATATTGTTTTTGTTGCATCTTTTGATTTGGGGTTTACTAAAATAACACTATCCAGTCTGAGAGAGTTTGTGTCTTATAGCTCTTTCAGTGTAATTAATGTCACCTTTATTAATATACTGGAGCCCTGCTGGTGTGGTGGTAAGGTGTGAGAGATTCTATAATCTTTTGGTTAAATCTTAGTATTTTAATAAGCTTGTATCTCTGACCTATGACTTATACAAATGTTTCTTCCTATATATCCCCATCCTCCACCCTCCTTAGATGTGATAGAAATGCTAGCTGGAGCTGGAGTAAGAGGAATGACCTCCCCTTACTACTTTGAGGCAAGGCTCTGGTAAAGTCTTTCCCCCTGAGGAGTAAGCTATTGTCATGAAGAAGACTTTGGGCTTATTTCACAGGGTTATTATTTTCTTCCCCTACCTGAGCCCTATGGGGATATTTCTCTGCTCTTCATTGCAAGAATCTGATAAGTTTCTTGGAGATAATTCTCATCAAAGTGTGAGAGTTCTCCTACGACAACAGCCCCCGAAGTTGCTCATGCTGTGTCAGTCCATACTTAACCTCTAACAATTTGTTGAAATTATCATGTAAGTGCTCCTACCAGTTTATGGCTCCAGTGGCTTCTGTTCTACATAATCAGAGCTTGGCTGTGACTCTCTTTGGTTTCACCTTTTTCTCTAGATTTTGGAGTGCAGATTTGCTCTGAAACTTCAGTTTTCTGATCGGCCAAGAAAAAGTCATTGATTTCCATTTTGTCCATCTGTTTTTATTTTGATGATGATGATGATGATGTGAGTGACAATTTCTCAGCTCTTTATATGTTGCAACTATAACTAAAAGTTAAGATATGGCTTTTTAAACATCCATATTTACCATATATCCATGTGCTAGTGGCCTTGAAGGGCTACTAGATGAGATTCATGTAGAATTCCAATCTGTCTCTTAGTAAACTGTATTACTTTCTAAATCATATTATATGAAGAAAATAGTCAATAATATTGTAATAAGTTTTCATGGTGACTGACAATTATTGGAATAGTTACGTAATCACATTGAAAAGTATAAAAATGTCAAATCACTATACTATATACGTGAAACTAATATAACTAATATTATGTACCAGGTGTACTTAAAAATAATAAAACTAAAAAAAAAATAAGCATATTATAGACACTATGGCACTCCTACCAATTCTTATAGATGGATCTAGTAACTGAAAGTAAGATGAGCAACAGGCAAATAATCACTTGACACCAGAGAAGGCTGTATGCTTGTGACTAATATAGGCTTTAAAAAGCGAAAGACATGTGTCTAGTTAGCTTTAGATCTCTGATTTTTCATAGCTGCTTTTAATTTGATCAACTACACTATAGCTGTTCTGTTACTCTATTCTCCTCAAATTTTAAATTATCTTTTTCAAAAAGAGTTGTTGCTGAATCTCATAATTTAAATATAGGTTATAATTTTATGATTAGTAAAACACACATGTGTTCTCATATTTTACATTAATATATGAAAAGATGTCTTCCAAAAATCATTCATTTATCCATTCATTCTTTATTGTTACATTTACCAATTAAGAATTCAGAGAATCTGCTACGTGCAAAACTTGGTTTAGGGTGGTTTGGGGAATGGAAAGATGAATAGTTTTCAAGCAGAATCTTTATCGTTGATATATTTTAATAATCCTATATCTAATTAGAAATTATAAAATATGTTTTTGTCTTATAAAGTTATCTTTTCAAAGACACGTTGTGTAACAACTTTAATGGAGAATATATCAATGCAATTACTCTACTTTAACCTTATTCATCTAATAGTTACATTATTACTCTTAGTATAATTTTTCTACATTCAAAAGATCCATAGAATTTTTAAAATAGAAAAACAAAGATTAAAAAATCACATCATCTAGATCTAAAGAATAAATGGTCTTTCAGAAATTACCTGCCTATTTAGGGATTTCCTGAACTGAGTACTTTGGCTTTGTCTGGATTAATGATGTTAGAAGATGATATAAAAATGTCAAGACTGCAAACATCTAGAGAGTCTGTTCTCTAATACGGCCTATAACACTTTCAGGAATTTGTTTACAGCTTAACTCTCTAAGGAATGGTAATTTATATTTAAAAGAAACAACAATATTTCTTTCTAATGGTAACCTGAGCACTTTAGGATTAAATTCTGGAGTCCTGATCACTGGCTCCAAGTTGTGGTGCTGCACAACTCCAGGGGCGCTAACCACATTCTGTAACCTCCACAGGATTCCAAAGAAACAGAAAATGTTAAATCTCTCCTTTCCTTTGAAAGACCAGTTTCCATCAACCTAGAGTTCCTCTAAGCAAACTGTTAATACAGGTAGGGAAAGGGAAGTGATCATTATTTAAGGATGTTAAAGTAGACAAATCATGGGTTAAAAACTGGGATGTGCCCAGAAGAAATCTATTCTTTTAAGTTAGCTTTCCTAGGTGAAACAAACCAACTCTAGACACTCTATTCCCATGAACAATGTTCTTGTATTTAACAACTTGATCTTTAAAACAAGAATGAAATCAGAAGTACAAAAAGTCTCAACATTGTTTTCTCATACTTAGTGAACATACAAAGCATACAAAGAAGGGCAGAAGAGAGAAGTGAAAATGATTAAAACATGATGCCTCTATGCACCATATCTCCTCCCAGGATTGTTGACTCAAGTATTTTGGATCAAACAGAAAAAATACTAGAAGCTGCCACAGCTCCCCATCTCACTACCTCATGTATCCTACTTTTGGGCCATGTTGGTGGTCAGTTTTAATGGGGTAGGACTAGTCAAGTTCTACTAGTCAATAATATATATATATTTATATATATAAAAATTATATATAAATATATATTATTGAGTATATATGTTATATATAAATATATATAAATATATATATAAATATATATAAATAATATATATAAATATATATATTATTGACTAGTAGAACAGGATATATATATATATATATATATATATATATATATATATATATATACACACACACACACACACACACACACAGAGTAATGGAGACGAGGAGGTAGATATGTACCAGCAGTTTGGGAATTCCACACTTCTCCGTTTTGTCTCTGGTTTAGGTGGGCTCTGTCTACCCCATAGTACCAGAAATAAAGTACATAACTTAGATCTAAGTCAATTATTCAATACAGTCCCCTTATATAGAAAAGTTCATGAAAAAAAAATCAGTGCCAATGAGCTGCAGTGGGTCTCTGGACTGGAAGACTATCAGAGTGACTCTCTTTTTTATTTTCTCATGAGATTTGAAACTGAATTTTTGGAAACCAAGAGGTCAGGCCAGAAGTAACACATATGAGAGGCTGAGACAAAGTAACCAGGTCCTGATGAGTTCTTTGAGCATTTGTGTAAAGCTATGCCTGAAGCCCATTCTATCCCTAGATTTTTTCGTTCCATGACCCCATAAATTCCCTTTTTGCTGAACCAGTTTGCATTGAATTTTGTCGCTTGCAATGGAAAAATATCTAAATGACACTGGAAGAAAAACATATGGGAAAGAGATGATCTTGTAGTGGGTGTAAGCAAGGCAACTGTATAAGAATTCGAGATCTAAGTAATAGAGCACACATTGCAGTTAATTCATGAGTTTCCTATTCGAAGTTACTTTAGAGTTGCATGCAGAGAAATCTACATATACATTGTTGAATTTTCCTGATTGTGTTATTGGGAGCAGTTATTACAAAATACGTATAACTTGATAACATAATAACATGTAATATAAATGCCATATATCTAAATGTTAAGATTTTCTTTTTTCATGCTTTCTTTTTTAATGGAAATTCTAGTTAAATGCTTGTTAATTGAAAATTTCTTATACTATTTTCATGATTTCAAATAATATATTTTTGTGTCCTTGCTATTTTGTTTTCATGCCATTAAATGAATGTTCAACCTCCTGAGAAAAGTGTTTGAAACGGTCTTCTAGAACAGCATAGAATCTGATTCTAGTATAATTATGTACAACACAGTAACGAAACCAAGGACACAAAATAAAATAGCTGACAACACTAAGAAGTCATAATTTCAGCTTGTTATACACTCTCTCATCTTAAGAACTATGAATCAAAATTCCTTGCAATTTGCGTCATTTCTGAATATGAAGGACTGTAATATTCAAAGCTAAATTTGTGCTTCTTTTAATGGACCATGAAGCTAATTCCAGCAGATGAAGACTGCTTCCTTCTGAAGCACTAACAAAACAGCCAGGTTTTGTGAATATTTGCTTCTCATTTTCACTGTCACTTTTCCCATTTTCTTTGGTAGCTTTTGTGGACAATGTTTTAAGATAAGATTTTATTATCTAACATCACTGGAATAATATTTACTTGCTGGGTTCTAAAATCTGATGCTCAAAAATGCAAGCCAATCAAGGACCACCTGTAATCTCTGATCACCTAAAGTTCAATAACTATGAGAAGTCGAACAGCCTCTCTAGTATATAGCACACTAGCCAACTCTTAATTTTCTAGGAAGTCTTAAGAATCACATTCTGAAAACCCAAAGCAGCAATGATTCATCCAAGTATCAAACAGAAAACTGCCACCCCACTCCTGACCAAGTATTTTTTAGTGTTAATGGATAAAAGCCAAGAAATGGTCTGATACCAAATGCAGCTTAAAAGAAAAATAAGACAATCTCTTTGCAACCTGGAAAATGAAGTCGTATTACAGGAGAGACTTACCATTTTTCTAAAGGACATTCTGGTAAGATTTAAAAAGTGGCAGGACTTACCTGGAGGAAAGAAAGAGAAAAAGAAGAAATTAAAACCATAAATAAGAAAGGGTAATTGTGAAGGCATATTTTTAATACATTCTAAGATGTTCAAAAGCAAGCCCACACCATCTACAGAAGAGTAACTCTAAAAGAGGGAAAATACATTTTTTTTTTAGCTTTCATTGCCTTTATTAAATACCAGAGAAAATGTACAGAAATGAGGTGTTTATTGTATGTGATATGTTTAATAGAGTTCTTCATATTAGCACAATCCTCAATAGAATTGAAAACAGAGCCTTACTACTGTCTCTAAGAGGAAGATGTAATTCACAGTGATAAATGCAGAAACTAAGTATCTTAAATAAACTCAGGAATGAAATCCTAAACAAACTCTGGTTCCTTAAAGAATTTTCTAGTTTCAAATAAACAAAGCTGTTTATGGCTCTCACAAAGCCTTTATTAGGTTTCAGAACTGTCACACATTTCCATTTTGTTAATATTGAAAATAGTTTTTGCTCCCTTATTGATTTTCATATAGGATACAAAACAAGTTTAGCAAGTCATGGAGTTTGTAATGATAATAGTTTTATTTTAATATTATCTCTTAGTTCCTGAGAAATCTTAAAAAGCAAATAACTTCATATGTTCTCAAATCTTAAAAATACTGGTGTATTCAGCATTAGCCATAATGTTATCAAAAGCTTTTAAAACTCAGCCAATACACAGATGACAGAGAAAAGAAATCGGCTCCCTGCAATCTTGGAGTGGTCATTCCAGGAGTTCTTATCTCATCTGAAATCAAGTTCCTGTGGTCTCCTGCCATTGAAATAGGTTAGACAAGTATACACCTACCACCCTGCTGACAGGATTTCCCCAGAGTGTAGGGAGAGAGCAAAAAGAACAAAGAACTAATTTTTATCTCTCAAGATATATTATGCAGGGCCCTTTTATGAAAGTGTTACGACGAAAAGAATTTGTTGAATCTCCTAACCAATTAATTATTGCTGACTTTCTAATATTTTGCAGTGAGACCAAGGCAGCCTAGCCTAATTATATAGATATTAAATTTCTGTGCTCCCTTCCATTCCCATTTTCTAAAGAGACTTATCCTTAATTTCCTCTTCTGCTGGGCAAAGAAGCAAGAGATTGATCAGAAAGGCCAGCAGAATAGTTACAGTCTACTTTTCTGTTGTTTCTTTAAACTGGCCTAAATTTTTAGGCACTAAGGACACACACAGATGCTCACCTCTTACACTATTTTGTATTTAACATAACTGGAACAAATAGCTAACACAGCCCTTCCCCGACGTGCCACAAGGGCCTTTTTACTTGAACTAGAATTGAGTAAGTTTTATGATAGGAACTAAATACCCAAACATTATTTTTTCTACCCCAGGAATGATATGTATGACTAATATGTAATCAAAGTTCAGAATATAGGAAAATAATTGTGTAAATTAATGAATGTCAGGGCTAAGACAGCACCTGAGCTTTGGCTGTCTAATCTTCTAATAATTGAACAAACATGCACATAGTACCTTCCTGTTAGTCCTATGTGTTTTTTATAATGTTAATTTCCAAAAATGTTTCTTAAAGTATTGCAGCATGATTTTTTTTTGCTCCACTATATAAATATTAACAAATATTCTTTTTTTGGGGGGGGGCGTCAAAGTAAGCCATTTGATTTTTTATATAGTACATCTACAGGGCATGCCTTCCTGTATCCTTCTCGCCTTCTAAGGGCTGATATCAGAAATTTATGTAGTCTCATTATGTAGTCCTTATACAATGATGGGTACCATAACTCCAGATTAGTCACTGGGAGGTACACTATACAAGATCTAGTCCCATACTTATCTCTCTCTGAGACAAATATTGGAAACCAGTTGTATTACTGACAATTTCATGAAGTTTTTCTGTTGGTTAGTAAGGGCTTTACCTGCTGAGAAATGGCTAGATCATAAGTAGAAGCCTAACTCAGAACCATGGGTAGCTATTTCCTTTTTAGTTTATAGAAATAAACTTCTTTATTTACTTATATGTCTGCGTAAACCTGATGCTGGAATGTAAGTTATTTGAATGTTATCTCAGTCTTGTAAAAATACATTATATACTAGATACATAGGAAGTATTATATTATAACATTATATTATATATTAAATATATATGTTATACATTATATTTTATAACATTATATTATATATTAATTTTTTTTTAATTGGCTCATTTATTTGAGGGTGGAGGAAAAGGATAATTCAGCCCTTTTCTATTATTTAAAAAGCACATAATATCAACAGTTTATTACTATGCAATAAGAATAAATAGTTATCCATCTTAGGCCAATAGAAGAAGATATATTTTCAAGCCTGAGTTAAAACATTTGCTAATAATGATTGAAGAAATGAATACATACTTTTTTTCTAGATGACACATTTATGGTGGAAAATTTCACTCATTGGCTACTGATGTGCAGAATAATGTAGTGCTAAAAATTCACTATATTGGTACATTATAGTGCACAGCACACTGATCATCATAAATAACCAATTGTTTGAGAGTGGACACCTTAATTGCTCGTTAATTTCTCTGACACAAGCCAATGTTAATGTTATTTAAAGAATAGCATCAGTCCTTGGTATTTATTTGGGCTTGCCCTAGGGAATTAGTTCAGCAGATAACTTGAATTATATCTGATCTTTCAACTTTTTTAGGCACCAGTTAGGTTCTTGCCTGATGCTTCCTGCTCTCATGAAGTAAGAATCTAAGTAGTTGATAGAGTCCACCACTTTAGGGCCATCATACCTCTTCTCATGACACTGTTCCTTGTGATTCACTTTGTGAAGTAAAACATCTACTCTGTGGATTTCAAGGCCTATCTCTGTCATGGTCTCTGACCTTTAAATGTATCCATTTCTTCTAGGTGTCTGAACTAGGCCCTCCATTCCACACAAATCTACACTTATATAACCACCCCTTTCCTACAGCCCCTATTTTCTCAAGCAGATCTCTATGCACTCCCCTTCCCCTCAGTCTTTCTGCATCCTTTTGACTCATTTGGAATTCAGGTAATTCTTACTTACCCTTTTTCCCTAAACATACTAAGCTTTGGCCAGTTTCCAATACATGTCAGCCCTTACCTCTTCATTCTCATTGCTTTAGCTTCATACCCTGTCATTTACTACCATATCTTCTTTGTTCCAGGTTCACAGAATTACCTGAAATTTCCAAAATATATCTTCCTCTTTGACATCATTGTATTCTTATTTATACCCCTTTTGCAACTCTAAAAGTAAAGTTTTCTAACCTCTCAAGGTTCATTTTAGGCATTTGTTCTCTAGTGTCCTTAGCCTTTGACACCTCAATTTTAACCTTCCTAATATTTGATAATAAATGCTAGTAACTAGTATTTCAGATTCCTAGAACATTGCCTGATGCATAGCAGTCATTCAATAAATGTAGAGAGAATTATATCAGATTTAAATTCCCACTGAATTTTGAGTTCCTTAAAAGCAGGAGCTATGTCTTATTCATCTTTCGATGTTTAGTGTCCAGCCTGAGGTTTGGCACAATATTGGTATAAAATAAGTAGATTATTGGAAGGAAGGAAAGGCATGGTAATTATGGCTAACTTTTGACATACTTTAATAAACATCTGTAATTTATAAATTCTATGGTTTTTGAAGATTATGCCCATGCTTGATTATTTGCTTTCTTACAAAATATGTTCATGGTAAATTTGGTTAATAGGCATATCTATCAAAATTAGGCAAAGCAGGACTACCTCATTCGTAAAGACATTCCTAAAGGTTTTAGAGTGGGTGCAGTTTTTGATGACTAAGAAATATATAAAGTTGTCTTGTTTGTCTCTGCTTCTCATACCCTTTCTGTGTTTATAGTAGATTAATCATGAAACCAATGTAACTTTTAGTTTCATCCCTTATTTGCTAAAGTAATCTCAGATAATTTAGAATATTTTGATTTCAATATCAATATTCTAAACTCTCCACATAACTAACAACATCTTCATTTTGCATCATACAGTGCTATACAAAATAATTTATTTTGCTTCTTGACACCAAATGCTTTTAAATACAGTTCTTTATTTTAAAAATTGATCTTAGAATTAAAAAAAAAGAAAGCAATTTCTTAAAGAAAAGGAAAAGCTACAAAACAAGAGGAAGATGTTTTATTATATCTTAATTATAATTATGACATTCAAATGCTGTTTTTGTTTTTAGTTAAGTTTGTATAAACCGGAACCCTCCTTTCCTCTTTCTCTCTCTTCTTTCTCCTTTAATTCTATTTTTACAAAAGTACCTCACATAGTGGGTCTTGTCATTCTGGGTCTAGCTTCAAGGTTTTGATACTATAGTTTTATCCATTTACCCACCTTCTCATCCCTCTCTCCTACTCTTAACCATCTCTTGAATCTACTTCCTGCCCTCCTTGTGAGTCTGACTCTGCCAAACGCTAATAATCCTCAGAAGCTCATCAGCCCCTTTCTCTGACTTGCTTTCCTAAAACCCAACTGTGCCAGGCATGGATCAGCCTTTTCAAAATTGTTCTCTTCAGTAGCCAAAGTGCAAAATAATATTTTTTCAAGTATATTCCACAAAAAAATAATAATCTCAAAATGTCAATAGGTGTTTTGAAGGGAAAAATAAGTTCTGAATAGATTTTAGCTAAGTAGTAATTTTTGTTATATTCCCTTATTAGAAGTTCCCAGTATGTACTAACCTTTTAGAGTTGCTAAGTCATTTGCAGTAAAGATGCTAGATCAGTTTGATCTAATATCTATTTTCCAAGTTTTTACAGCCATGGTATCTTTTTTTGCCCAATAAAACCTTAAGTAATTTATGGTTTGTAGAACACAGTTTGGGAAAGTATGACCAAGTTAAAAAAATACTGATTTACTTTGGAAAATCAGGATAATCATGATAATAGTATTAGTAGCTAATTTCAAACAAGTACTATTGTAAGTGATTTATATGTATTAACACACTTACTCTTGTATAAAGTAAGAAATACCATTAGCTTTATCCTACAGATAAAGTAACTAAGATTCTAAGAGATTGAGAAATTTGTCCATATTTACATAGCAAAATTGAGATTCAAACCCAGGTAATTAGGATCTATAGTCCAAAGTTTAATGCTATTCTGCCTCTATTGTGTGTTAATTATGTAACCTGAGGCAATTTATGTTACCTCTCTAGGACAAGTTTCCTATTGATCAAACTAATGTTATCAGGACTAATGTTATCTGACATGGCTGCCATCAAAAAATCAGTATTTAACAGAGCCTAATGCAGTGTCTGGAATATATTGTAGGTACTCAGAATACCTATTTATTAAAAAAGACTCAAGAGCTCTTGATTTGTTCATCCTCCTGGCCATGTACATACAACTACTGGTTACCTGTCATTATGAGAGAAACAGGAAAAATGCTGTGCTCAACTGTTTGACTAAAATTCTTACTCTAGAACTTCAACAGGATCCTTAGAACCATTCATTAATCTTGCATGTATCTGGTGATTGCCTATTTTGTTTTTGTTGTGGTTGTTGTTGTTGTCTATTGAAGTTATACCATAGACATTTCAAACATTGTATGTACTCAAGCCCAAGACACTCAGGGAATGATTCAAACCTGTCACCTGAGGAGTTCCAGGATAGCCATGCATTGGCTGGCTAGATATATTGCCTTCTCACCAAATATCACTGTCCTTTCACGAACTTCTCTTTCTCAAAAGGAAAAAAATTCTCCATTTCATTCCAAAGCTAACATTAAAAATGTGTAAATATCTCCCCACTTCAGTACATAGTCCTCTATTTTTTCTAGGATTTGGTTCCATCAACCACTCCATCACCTTTTATATTCTTTCACCTCTCTCTCCTCTCCTTCTCCTTCTCTCCTTTCTCCCCCTACCTCTCTCCATCTCTCTCTTTTTCACTCTCTACTTCCATCCCTCCTTTTTACTCTCTCTTATACACAGTACACTCCTGTCCTCAAATCATATTTATACTATGGCCCTCCCACCCACCCATACCACACTACATAGCAAAGCACACATATTACTTTATCATAGCATCCCTTCTTCTCTGTTTTTCCCCTTAACTTTAAATGTCTCAAAAGAATCTACCTCCAGATCTATTTCTCCCACCAAATACTCGTTCAATCCTGTACAACTCAGTTACATTCCCACTATTTATAAAAATCAATTTTCTCAAAGACAGCCGCATCTACCTAACAGACAAATGCAGTAGGCTTTGTTCAGCTGTGATTTTCTTCAGCTTCACTGAAACTTTGTCGTGCCCGTCTCCTTCTTGACACTCCCTTCTTCTCACATCTCTCTGATACTACATTATTGTGATCTCCGTTCTGTCACTGCAGCCAATTTTTATCTGTTTGTCTCATTGGTTTTGCCCCCTCATTTTGCATTTTAAACATGGACTTACTTCTGTGGCCCTAACCTCTGCCTTCCGCTCTTTTTGTATTACTCTCTCACTAGGACATTATCCACTCCATGGCTCTAACAGTCACTTTTATGCAGATGGTACATGAAACTACTAAATTATAACTATGAGAAAAGGAAACATTTAATTCACATTCCTAATTTCCATAGTGTCTAGCAGAATACCTTACACATAATGGCTGTGTGTGCATGCACACTCATGCGTGTTCAAAGTGTATATATAAAATGAAGGATCAGACTATTTATTTGACCTACCATTATTGAGTAATAAGACTGTGTTTGAGCAAGAAATATTTAACTTTAAATGCTAAAATAGATGCCTGGAAATTGCTGTTCTACCTCTTGAAGGGCTTGTGAGCTCAGTTTCTTGATGCCCTGTGAGTTGGAAAACTAGGGAGTACACACCTAGAAGGACTGAGTGGTGGAGAGAAAGGGAGACTACAGGCATAAAGAGAAGCTAAGCTGCAGAAGGTCAAATTGGGTATTTGGCCTGAAGTGGTACCACAGAGAAGAAGGATGATAGTTTTGCTAGTGAAGAGAAGGGAGAGAAAAACATGTTGTTATGGGTCCCAGTCCTTGAAGCTCCTTTAGCAAATGTTCACATGTCCCCATGTATCACACTCAGATATTGCTGTGCCCCAAATAAATTTGTAGAATTTCTAGAAACCTCTCATTCCTTGTCAAGAAGTTTGGTCAAACTCTGGCATCAGAACAGTGAGCAATGGGTAAAAGAAAAATAGTGAAACCAGCATTGCAAGGGAGATTATTCAAAAGGTTAATTGCTGTATTAGCAGAAAAGGATGAAAAAAAAAGAAAGAAAGAAAGAAAGACATCCAGCCAGCCTTTTGCTAAATTTGTCTTTCTTAATCCTTAAACGTTATTTTGCTTAAATCTATATAAAAGAGAAAAGGGGGTAATCAGACTATTTATTTGAATATTTGATAAAACCTTATTATATTCCCTTCCTAATCCTGTGTCATTAGGAGCAAAATGGTATATTTGGAGAGCATTTAGATATAAATGCCTGCAACCTTCCTATCACACCTGCTGACTTACTTTCTCACTCTCTCTTTTTGTCATTGTAGCCGATTATGTTGAGATATGATTTTCGGTCAGGCAATATAACTCTGGCATCAGGGGTTCCACAATAGCCTGGTTGGAGACCCTCTTGACTTCCAATATTATTATTTTTTAGCAGGGTCATTATGATGATAATAACTAGGAACAAATATCTCTATTCAGAGAAAGGATAAAAACAAAACAAAGCAAACAAAACCCCCTACCATCTAACATTTAGATAAGTCTACAGTTGTAATACAAATTCAAAAGAGAAAACCTACATAATCTAAAGTTTAGGTTAATTCTTGAAATTGGTGAGGATAATTAAAGAATGAAAGAAGTCAATTGTGTCTGAAATAATATACTGAGTCAGATCCAATCTTTTGCTGGGTTCCTACAAATGTTGCATTATATATAGGTTAATGTGCTAGTGAATGATACAGTTCATAATTTGTACTGTGGTTTAGCTTGCAAAGTATTATTCGAACCTAGGGTATCTCCATTTTAAAACAACCTGTGACTGCCAATGAGCCAAAGACCTACATTCCTTATAGGTTTGAGTTCCTTTTCGTCTGTGTTTCTTCCTTCGGCCTCAGGGGTAGTATTTACTGTAATGAGAAGTGCTTTGTCTATATTCAAAAACTGAGAGTCCTTGGAAACTGACTGAACTTGGTAATTCACAGAAAGCTTATTTTCAACACATGTGCACCTAATACCACAAGTAATAATTATACAGTATCCTATCCACATACACACAGGCGTGCATGCATGCGCACGCGTGCGCGCACACACACACACACACACACACACACACACAGAGGTTGTTCAGTGCTTTGATGGAATGAGTGTGTGTGTGAGAGAGAGAGAGAGAGAGAGAGAGAGTGTGTGTGTGTGTGTGTGTCTATTAAGTGGTAGAATGTGTTTTCAGCTCATATTCCAATTAACTCCAACATAATTTAAGAGGGGAAAAAAAGGAAGCAGAGCCTAGATGCTGTTGGCTAGAACCCAGAATCCTCAGATTAGAAAGACGGTAAGTTAGGGCAAAGCACAGTCATTTCTGGACTAATAAGTAAGGCTGGGAGCCAGCATTATGCAAAGCTTATTGGAGGGAAGCAAAGCCTCCTTTGGCAAAGCAGTGATAACAAATTAGAATTTTATGAAAATAGTAATAAGACCTCAATACAAAGACCTGACCAATCCCAGCAAGCATGACAGGGACAAGTAAAAGATGAACCATATCAGTCGTTATGCTGAACCTAAACAAAAGAAAAAAGAATACATAAAAGATCAGAAGGGCAAGTAATCTCTTGCCCATATTTATGAGTGTTAAGCAGTGTTTATAAATTAGTAGTATATTTAAGCTATCTGATAAAATGCAGGCACTTCTCATTACATGTGTAGATTTAGTCTTTCTCAACTGGAATATTTGTTGTTGTCATAAAGTCCATAAAGAATGCGTTCAGGTTTTATAGACTGATACCTGTGCTGGGTAGAGCTCTATTAATGGCTCAGAGCAGAAAACTTGGGGCTGTGATGCTTTCTACAAAATGCAGCCTTAACAATAATTATTTCTGGCTGGGTTTCTGTGTGCTTGTGTGTGCGCATGTATGTTGAGTTCCTAGAGAAAAGGAGATAGACCAGGAAAGAATGTCGTATGATAATAATTTCTTTAAATTTCACTGAGGAAACCAGCTTTATGGACAGAAAACTTACATCTTAGTGTCAATTAGCAAAGATCTCTTTCAAATCAGACACTGATAGATCCTTCAGGTGTATTATAAGTTCAAGACAACATTATTACTTAAAAATATACATAATCTGGTATGAAAAAATTGTTATGCTCACATAAATTAGAATGAAATATAAACTGTAAAAGCAAGTGCTAAATTACAGAGTTATAATCAATTTTAAAACATTTATTGATTTCAGACTCCATGCAAGTTACAGGGGAATAATTGTGTATGACATTCCAGGGAATCTGGCAATATTATTGAGGAGATATGAGACAAGTCCAAACATAAAATGAATTTAAGAGGGAAAGAGACTGGAAGAAGGAAAGAAATAAAGAAAGATGGATTTAGAGTGGTGCCAGTGAGAGTCATTGAAAGCTTTTGAGCAGGGTAAGAACATAATGAAAGGTTTTAGGAAGATTAATATGGAAGGCCAGTTAAGAGATAATCACTAAAATAGGCAAGGCAGGGTAGTATCTAGGGACCTTTTTTCTCTATCATTCAGATGGCCAAGTCTGAAGTATGCAGTCTTGAAGTGGAGCCTAGGCCCAGGGCTGCTCTGAAATGAACAAAAGCAAACCCTCCTCTTCTTCCTTATACTTCCTTCCCCGTGTATTATCCCTCCTAATGCAATGATTTTCCCTCCCTGGTTGACTCTTCTAAATACAACAGTGGAGGGTTCATTGTGCTAAACTGGCAGTGGAAGGGTACAGGGAGCAGCATCACTGGTAAAAAGACAGATACTTCAATAAGAAATGAATGTGAGGAATGACAAATCCTTACGGGTGCAGGCTATAATTCTTTTTTTTTTTTTTTTTTTTTTAATCTCCAGATCTTAGTATAGACCCTGGAACATTATCGTAGGGCTCACATATATTTGTGGTATTCAAGAGAATTAATCATTTATGTGGAGAATAAAAAAGAAACATGTTGGCATGGAATAGTTAGTAACTGATGAACCCATAAAAAGACTTATCTTTTTATCAGAAAATCTTAGCTTTCTAAGAAACTAGCCTCAGAAACTACTCACGGTAATTTTTTTATTTGAACCTCAGAAACTACCTATGGACCTGGCGGAAGGGATAGTATCTCTATTTTCTATAAGGAATATTTGAAACTCTAGAAGGTTAAGTGACTGCCTCAAGGCAAGCTAATAAATGATGGAACTAGGATGAAACTCAGCAATCCCATTTGCCTGATAATTTTTCTACTATGCCTCATGGCATTTTAATATTATGTTTGGGGTGTTACATAATTAAGGCTGTTTGAGACTTTGTATATGTTAGGAAAGACTAAAATAATGTAAAAGATATGAAATTGTCTTAGTTGAAAATATATGCCTTTGAAAACAATATAATAGAATCTGATTCTTTGGTTATAATTCATATCGTCAAAAGTAGAGATACAGCTTTCAAGAGATTTCTACCCATACCTCTTGATAATGCCTTCTAGGAAATTTTTAGGTAATCAATGGAATCAGTCAATGTCTCCTACAAGTTCTTTCTTTTTTAGTATGCTTTGCCTACTTTCTGTACACCCTCCCTCATGATTACATCTCCTTTGAAAAATTACTCCTATTAAACTAAATTTCTCTGTCACTGCAAGAGACATAAAATTAAAAACTATCTGTCTTTAATCACACCAGGCTTCTTTCTTATCTCCCAGGCTCCATTTATCAATAATTAATATATAAAGAAGACTGAAATCCATTTCAATTTCAAAGGCTCAAACGTTTCGCTGATTAATAAAAAATGGTGCTCATGAAGATAGACGGACATGCCACGGTAAAATGATGGAGGACACGGTGTTAGCAGGGAATAGATCTGCAGGGCCGCATGTGCCTGTGGACTACCCAGATGTGAAATAAGCCACGTGGAGGAACATTTCTGCAGGGGCACCCCCCACCAAGCCTGACATCGCTGCATATAAGAATCCGCATCTGCAGTTATTGTCTTGGTCTGGTCCATTTTACTTCTCCACCCAGGGTCTTATATAAACCATAAAAGGATTAACACGTGCTAAAAATCCACTCACTGGAATTTTAAATGCATCTGATTTACTGAACAATTAGTATGTATGTTATTATACATACAACACTGATACAATACAGTGTGGGCTGCTGAAGCCCATAGATAATGTGGCTTGAAGTTAAAATGTCTGAGTCTTACCAACTTTCTGATCTACCTAGTTTATGTTATTGGAAGATCCCTTCACATTCAGTTTTGTGCTATCTGCTGTCAGCATGGGCTTCAGTATCTAGGTAGTTTTAATACTAATTGCAAGGAATTCAGAGTTGTTCTTCAAGTGTCCCAGTTCTACACAAGTGTAAAGTTTCCTTCAAAAGCATTGTACAGAACCACCAAGATAGAAGGTCACTCTCCTATTCTTACTTTCCAAAATACTAACTACAGAAGTTCATTCCCAGGAACTGACTAGAGTTCTAGCCTCTCTGTTGAGAGGATCACATTCTAAGTCTCTCTGTGCAATGGGAGAAATTCTTTTAGCTCCAGGATTTTTGGTGGTATAAAGCACTTCCAAGTTGAAAAAATTTACAAGGAAACTAAATAGTACATGGGTGAAAATGGACAGATGAGTGTTGTTCAACTTAAAATTTCCATAAAGATGTCCTAAAAGTGAAAGAAATCTCAACACTCCTCACAGAGACTTAAAAGAAGAGCTTTTTGTATACCTCACTGACTGGACTTCATAACAGCTTTCTCTCATTTGGCTGCCACTTCTGAGTTTAATTTAGCATGGAGTGTTGTAGATACCAGTGTTAATGGTGGCTGAACTTTTTTCCCCATTTGATCAGTCTAAGGTTCATTCCTCTGTTGTTTCTACCACAGCTAGAATGCAGAATTGAGATTTATTGATTATCTAGTGTATAAAGTGGAGAACTGAGAAAACAAGATATTTCAGGTAAAGAAGTAGCCCTAATTTTACATGTGTATGTCTATTTTCTGCCTTTGATATATTTGTAAAGACAAAATATCACTGAATAAGATTTGGGGAGGTAAAAGGGACTTAATGATCAAATAATAATACTTTCCTATTAAGACTCAACAAGTTGAATAATAATCATAGCTAATATTTAGTGAGAGCTACATCTAAACAGGCATTTTGATGAACGTTCAACATAATTCTCTCATGAAATCTTATAATAAACCTATGAGCAGGTACTACTATTGTTCTCTTTCTACAAATAAGGAAATAGGCTGGGAGAGATTAAGACATTCGCCCATGGAGCCCCCTCTCCTAAGTGGTAAAGTTGGGAATTAAAAAATGCAGGCAGTAAGATTCCAAGGCACTTAGCCTTTACCATCATTCTCCATGATCAGTTGTAATCTGATCCAGAAGCACCCAAAGTGCTTCTCCTGCACTTAAATGTGTCACATTTAATGAAAATCAAATGAAAATCGAGGGTTAAGACAGCGACAGACTCCTAAGTGAGAACATCAGAATCCATGAGATATTTTTGTCATTGATGGGAACAATAAGTTGAAGGGAAGCAGGGTTTGTTACCCTAAAATATGTCTGTTGGGATATTGAGTATTTTTAAGAAGACTCAGGAAAAACCTTTGACCTTCCCTTTGACTGCCTAAGAGGAATTTAGATAGAGGACCTGCTCCAGGAAGGGAGGTATCATCATAGATAACTACAGTTTAATATGAACTAGTGTGTTAATAGGCAAAGAGGAACCTAGCAAAGTTCATTTGTTCAAAGTCCTCTCTGTGTCTCATTGTTAAAAATGGCCTAGCAAACATTTATTTACCAAACACTTGTTTTTCCATCTCCATGTGAATTGCCTTCTTAGCCTCTGAAGTCCCAAACCACAATCCATCTTTTCTCCATAGCTCAAGATGGCATATAAGCCGCAACTACCCAATCTATCCTCAAGTCTTCTGGCACCCCCACATGTACATACATATTAAATTTGGTTATTTTCTTCTGTTAATCTCTGTCTCATGTTAATTTGATTACTAGCCCAGCCAGAAGAACTTAGGAAGGTGGGAAGAAATTGTTTTTTGCACCCACACACAGTCAAAATAGTTTAAACCAAAACAGTTCTCTGTACTTATATCTTGTAAGGACAAATCAAAATATTGGCTGATCTGAGACTTTGTTCTGCTATGTGTCCTCTTGACTGATATACTGTCACTGTCCTTAGAATCTAAGGAGGGGGATGTAGAGAGAGAATGTTCAAATGTTACCGTTAAAGTGTATAAGATGATGCTGTGAGACAGGCCTACTTTTCCTTCTTTCTGTCATCCCCTCTCTCCTGCTTGAACAACGTCACCAAAGTGATGGCAACCCCACTTCCAAGGTCAAGGAGAAGCAACAACAAACATGGTATATGAGTCAGTGATTACAATTTCACAATTATATCTTCTATAACCCAATTAGAAAGGATGTCATTAAGCCTAAATAGCAAAATAAATTAATTAATTTAATTAATTTTTAAAAACAGTTCTTGTTTTTTCAAAGCAAACACCCTGGGAAATAGTGGTATGTCATTTGGTAATTACTATGAAACGGTATAGGAACAGATCATTATTGGTGTCTAGCAAAAGAGCAATCACATTTTGCCTACTAATCACGACAGCTCTTGGGAAACACAGTGAGCAGTGCACCCTGCTGTTACACCACAGCAATAACACTCATTACCCCAGTAAACACCATGGAAATGCACAGTAACACACAGGGGTTCCCCTGCTGAGAAGCTTTGGCAGAATCACTCATTAGGCTGGGACGTATCACCCAATTGTCTTTAATTACTTCCAAAATATATAGTAACCAGCCTACTGCTACAATGCAGTGGTATCACATTACTTTCCCACACTTATTTTTTATTTTTAACTTACTAAGGAACATTGCAGTATCCTTACTATAATGGTGATGTATTATAACTTATACAAATTTAATCACACTGATTTGTGTGCTTTTATACTTATAAGTACACAGGCTCCCAATGTGAAATGAGCATTGAGAAAAGTATGCAGAACTACTGACATCTTTTCGGTAAGATCCCTTTTCTCACATAACTGAACTGTGGCAACATTGTTGTAATCCTTCTCTTTTATGCTGGAAATGAGAATGATAATTGCACTGTAGCCCTACGGAATCCAGGGTACTTATAATTATATCCAGTTACCAAGGAACACAGCAATTTCAAACCTATTACCCACAGGTATCATTTACATTTATTGCTCTCTTTACGCAGCCACCACTTTTACTCTGAATGCCAAGTGGCAGGATGTTTCAGTAAGGCACCTGAGTGAAGAGAGGGAGGAAGGAGACAAGGAGAGAAGGATGATGGAAAGCGTGTCTATATCTTCTCAGGAGGCTTGGGTCTGACCTCTATCAGAGAGGGTCTTTCCAGGGCATTTCTAAATGGCAAAAGCAGCTTCTGGTTTGGGACTATCTTTCCTAGCACAATTTGGAGAAAGAGCTCAAAATTTGGGGGTTCTGTGCCAAAATGTGAACTAATTTTGGATCATGAATTGCCCTGGCATATGAAGTAATGACATTTAGAATGGCAGTTTGAAAAATAATTAAACCTAGGTGTTGCTGTTTTCATATAAAAGAAGAAAACTGCTATGTCAGAGCACTCATCACTTGATATGGACAATTTGTCCTAAAAATTCATATTTACAAGAGGCTCTTACTCATCCGCCCACATTTCAAAACAGAGTGATGGACAGATGTGTTTGTTCCTCTCCTGTGGTATTGGTTGGAATTGATTTGTAATGTTATCATTTTATGAGGAAGACAGAGTCCTAGACTTATGAATAGTATACTGACCATTTTTGAATATTTAAGTACTACTTAGCCATAATAATTACTCAGAAAAATAACATTACTAGCCCTATTTAGAGATGAAGAAACTAAGCCTCTGAGAAATTAAGTCACATGTGCTCAAGATTGTTCCGCTAGAAAGCAGCAGTCACCATTTGAACAGTTTGTTCAAGCTCCAAAGCTTGTCCTTTTACTTATACTATTATGTCCTTCCTCCATCTGCCTTTGGGTTTATTTCTATTGATATTTACAGGCATATCTTGGACATACTATGGTTTCTGTTTCAGACCACCACAATACAGCAAGTATCACAATATTGAGAGTTGTAAACTTTTTGTTGGTGGAAGGTCTTGCCTTCAACTTGTAAAAAACACATCTGTGAAGTGCAATAAAGCAAAGCACATTAAAATGAAGTATGCTTGCAGTTCTGTAATGCTTCCTAACCAATACAGAAAGCTAACTCAGAATGCTCAAATTACAAATATATTTTCTCACATTCAATGATAATATAATATTGTATATCAATTGTAATTGAAAAAATAAAAATAAATTTAAATAAAAACATTTAGGTCGGTAGACACACAACTGAAATAACATTCAGTTTCCTTTGGAAGTAAAATTTAAAAAATTTTTTTCTCACAAAATTTATCTTCCTCATAGGGGAGAGAGACTCAGGGTATTTTACGCCTGTGTTCTTGGTGGTTGTGTCTATCTTTTCCTTTACCCTGTGTTAACAGCCACTTGAAGAAATATGAAGGCTACATTTTTACCCAAAGCTGGGCTGTTGGTCTTACTTATCACCAATAGCCTTCTCTAGGTCAGTACAAACTCTCATAAAAAAAAGGGAAAAGAGCAAAGCAGAAGATAAAAATTTGAACTTCTAAAGCTGGATTTGGGATTCAATTACTGAATCTAAGTATAGGACAGGGCAAGTTCTTCTTGCTTGATCAATTAATTAATTAAAGAGAAGATATTCATGTTTTTATAGAATAACGTTTTATATGTAATTGTATTTTTCTTATTTATTTTCACATTCCTTTATAATAGTGTATTTTTGTGATAACTCATTCTTTTCAATAAAGAAACCAGTTTAATTTCTTGAATGATTCACTTGGCTTCTTAAAATAGAATATTAGAATAGTAAATCTAATACATTTTAATGAAGAAAAACTAACACAAATGTGTACAAATTATACACATTGGGCTGGGATCTACTGAAGTACAGTAAAACATGTAGTTCCAGACTTAAATATACAGAAGTTGTTTTAAAATGCTTTTATACAAAACATGTTCAACAATGAAAATAATGGTACTAATATTATTTCTCAGATGTTTTTTCAAAGTGAGATCATGTGAAGATTACAAATTTATAAAAGTGTCTCTAGTTTGCCCAGGTAGTGTTGGTTTTTGTAGCAGGTCATCCACTGCGACTTGATCCAAAGGCATTTTGAAAGCAGGGCTTGACACTGCATGGTATATTTCATGGATGCCAAATCAGTAGGCAGAGGGCAAGTGTCCTACACACTGAGAGAGCTGCATTTATTCCTGGTCGGGTCACAGATGCAGGTCATCAGGAAAATATTTCATTATCCTCTAAGATAAATAAACCTGAATGTCCCAGAAATGTATGTTCCTGTTTTTCCGAGGCTATCACTAAAATTAGTCAAAAAAAGCACCTGGTTCTTTAAAAATTTGCCAATGTAGAGAAGAATGACTTTACTCAGAGTAAGAAAACTTGAAATGTAAAACTCAGTTCTGGACCTTGTAGTTATACCTGCTGGCAAAGCCCCTTCACCACCATCTGCAAGATGATAATACCACCTTGATAATACTTAAGATCCTGAGGCTAAATTAAGTAAAGGAATGAGGTCTAGGTATTTTACATCTCAAACAGCCTAAGAAATGACACATTATTTGACACTTTTGAAGTATATGTTTGGTTTATATCAACTCACTTTTGAGTTTAATTGATTAATTGATTGATTGATTGATTGATTTTAGAGGTGGTTGAGATGTCTGGTTCTCTCAAGCAAAGCTGATTTGAATTCATAACATCTTGATTCCAAATGTCAAAAATTTGATTTATGAAAGTGTTTCAGTTTTCATTGTGACGTGAGAGCTAGTATAAGGATCCCCCTTCTGCACTTCACAGCCCCCATCATCCTCATTCTTTAAAGCTAAGTTTTCTATGGTATATTTGGAAGCACACCAATTTTTGATAATAATTTTGAGATATTTAGGGCATTCTAAATACTAGCTTGGGGTTAGACGTTTAGTGTTTATATCCGCAAGGTATAAAGTCTTTTCCAGTTCATTAAATTTTGCTTTAATTAATTCTGGCACAACTGTGTAAAAAAAGGTGCATTCTGGTTTACATTAAAGCATGCTGCTTAGAACTTATTTGCCCTTTCTTGGTCTATGGCTTTTGGCTCTCTGATCCATTCCAGTCCACATTTTAACATAGCTCAGAAAATGAGGTGAAAAAGGGAAAAATTAGTTGCGTAGTTGAATTTCATAGAGAATGAACATACTTTAAAACACCATCATTTTCAACAATATCCTCGTCACCATCAAATCAAATAAACAAACACTTTAATGCACTCAAAAGTGACCACCCCAAAAAATAGAAAGTTGGTTCTACTTCTAATAGTCTACATTGGGGGATGAAAATAACAACATTTGTGTAGAGTTGACAGTCTCAAGCATTATCTCACTCAATTCTTACATTGCTTCTATGAGATATAGTATAATATTCCCATTTGAAATATGAGAACAATCATGGTTCTGAGGAATTAAGTGCCTTGCTTAACTATGCAAAGATTAAATAGGCATAATATAAATCCAAATATTCTGATTTCAACTCTGAACATGTATTTACACACCTATATACACAATGTGCTGGAGAGTAGATGAATGGAAGTTACCCGTCCTATATTTGATCAAAAGAAACTTAAAATGCTTTGATATAAAGTCCTGGAATTAGTCCCAAATTCCATGTTACATAATCTTTTTAAAGAACTTTCCTAAGTCACTAACAGGTACCAGTATCATCCTCTAAAGTCTCCAGAGTTCACCAAGAGTAACTTCTCAATAAATGCTGTCTTGAATTTTGAAAGACCATGTTAATTTTTTCACCTCTCACTCAGTACCTCTTTACGTGTAGTTAACTGCATGTACAGTCAGGTAATAATGCTTGTGAGTGCATGGAGACTTGAGTAAGTCAGGTAACAACTACAAGTATAGCATAATGATTTACTTTGCCACTACTAATGTAATAATGTGACTTTTAATAGTAGTCTCCATTTGCACTTCATTTGAAGCTGAAGATATTATTTTCAGGTTTCTCTGAATTCATAAAAGTAAGCTTTTCCTGTCTGTCTTCTATCTTCTCTAAACAGCTATAAACAAACATCCCATGTATACATCTCTAGCCTGTGTACAAAGAACAGACACTCAAGAAAGACTTCCTTACACTAAACATGTTAAGAATATGTAAAAATAAAAGATACATTGGAAATGAGTTTGTAGAATAAAAATGTGTAGACAAATGCGAAACCTAGAAAAGTTTTCTATATTTAAGGTAAAAAAGAATCTATGATTATGTCAAAAGATGACTGTGTAAATAAACAAAGCTATTGTAAAGAAATATACATTACCAAAGGAATACTTTGGAAAGAAATAGGTGTCCAGAAAATGAAGCTATGTCTTAAGAGTTACAAATTGCAAATAGTATACAATAGAATAAGTGATACATTAGAAAGATGTTTCATAATCTTTTACCTAAACACCTGTAGCATAATTTTTAATGGAAAATTTTGAAAAGTATGTAGCATTTTTGCACTCTACCTTGAGTACTCAGAATATCTCTTACATGTCTTCGTGTTCTGCATGGCAGATCCCTCTTACTTGTTAGGGCAAAAAAAACTCAGAGAATGCGCTCATACTGGCAACGAGTAGGCATCTTCCCTGCATCTTAGGCATGAAGCTCTCACCGTCTGTGTATGCCTCTGCCAGAGAGACAATGCAATAAGAGTTATCAGTGACAACGGGAGCTCAATATAGTGCTATGCTCAGGTTTTGGAATTAGGGAAAGGTGGGGAAAGATGAGGAAAGGTAAGACTCCGGATACACCATTCCAGTTTCACTGAAACTCTGATGAGGGATTCTAAAAGGTAATATATTTTAATTATGTTTTCTTTAAACCAGTAAGGAGAGAAAGTTTGGCCAGGATTTTATTTTCCAATCTATTTATTTACAGAACGTATTTAGAAACTGTTTTGAGTGTGAGCTTTTATATATCTGAAGGACATAATTTGATTATGAATGGGCAGAAACTTGTGACTTATCAATTTTCATTGTACTTGTCTTTGGAACACCTACTAATAACTTTATAAAACTGTACAAAACATTATCTTTCTCAACCATTAGTCATCTGGTATTTCAAATCTTTTAAGTCATTGTTTCTCAGAGAAGGCTAAGAAGGATTTTCTTAAGCTTATACAAACAAATTCCTTTCCAATTTTTCCTTAGCCATCTAGCCAACTTCTACCACTCTACACACACACACACACACACACACACACACACACACACACACACACACACACAATGGAACATTAGTTCCTCATTTGTGTTCCAGGGCTCTCCTCTATAAATATATATTAGTAATTGCATGTTGTAGGATTAGTGGTAATATATTGTTGAGGACTCCACAGAAGTGGGATGAACCTCTCACCCTAAATTTGATCTAGATAAGATTGATGATGCCACACACACCAAGGAAAGATGAACAGGTTTATTGCTCACATAATGAGGCTTTCTGGAGAGAGCTGGGCATGCTCCTAAGCAGATCTAAAAATGACTTGAAAGAGCAGAGAGAGGCAACTGGCTTAGGATATTATGCTGGTTAGGGAGTGGAGCTGAGGTGAGGGTTCCCTTGCCCAGGCCAGGAAGTACATGGTTTAAGCCTACTACTAGTGCCCAAGTCAGAGAGCACCCAGGTTTTCTTAATAGCTTGCCCAGATATGAGCAGAAGGGTAAAGAAGAGTGGTGGGGCTTGAATGCTCTCAGCAGCCAAACATTAAAAAAGTAGTCAGAATTTTTATCAAAGCATATAAAGAGTTTAGCACAGTACACCTGGTAGATGTCCAGTAAGTGCTAGCTTTTATAATCATTATTCTTAACACAATCATCACACTCATGTCTGCTTCCTGCTGCCTGGCTGGCATGATGAGAAAAGAATTTTAGGACATGGATCTAAAAGAAAATCTGGAGGAATAAGAGTGAATTTGAATGATTGGTTTTGTGACCCAAACACTACACCAGAGTAACAGTTTAGAGTGTTACGTTTAACATCACACATATAAAGTGCAGTGGGATCGGATTCACTATACCTGAGCTTAAATCTTAGCTCTGTTCCTTAAAAGCTGCATGATTCTCAACAGTGGCATACATGCTCTCAAACTTATCGGCTCAATGCAAGTAATATCACCAATTCCACTGGATTGTTATGAACAATATCAAAACAATACAGGTGCCAGCATATAGCAAATTTCCCAGTACTTATTAGATGCTCAGTGAATAATAATTGAATATGATTCTGAATATAATCCACCTAGCCACTTAACTTCTCTGAGGCTAATTCTCTGTATTTATAATACAAGGATAATAATGTCTAACTTACCTATCATACAGGAGGATGATAAGAATCAGCATCAACAGGAGATTATGTATCTGATAGTACTTTCTAAGTAGAAATGTATATATTAATATAAGACATTATCATTAAAGATATTGGCTACCACATAAGCATCAAAGAGGAAACACTGAAGACAAATTACTAGAATTCTGACAGTGCTCAAACATCTAAGGTGCTCTCATGGTCCCAATTTCAATGAAGAATTCTTAAATCAGGTTCACTTTTCATTGTATATTTGCTAATCATATTATATGTTAAACCTTCTCCAAAGCCCTGGCATTTTCAAACAGGGCTGAGTTAAGATTGATTTGCCTGAGGGTCCCAGATATTTACTTGCTCTCGGCCAAGCATCCCCATCTGTTGATTTCAGTTGACATTTGATATAACCTGCCTCCAGTAACCACCAATTCTAAATCATGACTTCAGATAACAGACTCAGAAGATTGAAAACTCATTCAAGTTTTAAGCAAGGGAGAATGACTGAATAAGCATATGAAGAAAGAGTTCTAATGGAAAGTAGAAAACATAGAGAATAAACAAAAATGTAAGTGGACACGTGTTATAAAAGTTCTTTTGAAACACAATTAAGAATAGTGAACAGGGCTGAGAAACAACTTCCACACAGGTTAGATTCATTCTGAGATTTCAAGATTATTAGTCAAATCTCTGAGAGAGGCCAAAACACAGCCATATCCTCATTCCTTCTTTTCTTTCCCTTGCCTTCATGCCTCCCCAGTATTAAAACTTCATTACAAAGATATTCAAGCCAGGTATGGACTGTTTGCTAGACTTAACACTCTAACCTTTATCATAAAACAATGGAAACAAACAAAAGCAACACAAACATAGCACTCTGTTATCTGCTATTCCCGTGTTGCATTCCGCAACAAATGTGGCGGTCAGTATTTTAGAGGGATGTGAAGCATAACAGGAAGCTGCCACGTCTTCACTGTTGCCCCATCACTGTAAGGAGACCTTTTCTCTGCTGAGAACTTTCATAGTTCCCCTCTTTCTCTCTATGCCAATGGGTATATTCAGGCAGGCATTCTGGCAGATCACACACTTCTTTAACCAAAGAAACTTTTAGGCATTTAAGGGAAGTAACTACTTGGTATATATATAACTTTATTCTATTGTAAAATAAATATGTGTTTATTTATATTCATTTGCTCTTAGTATTTGAAATCTCATAAGATGTGTTATATAACATGGAAACAGTAGTGACACACTTGTCACCACATAATGTCCTTGGCCTTAACTCACCAAGTTACCTTAGTATTTAAGGATGACCACATTCTGGTATTTTTGTGTTCACCATTTTTCTTCTCTTACAAAAATTGGTTAATGCCGAAAATGTCCTTAATTATTTGAATATATTCTGCCTTCCCAAATAGAGAAATTCCTTGGAGGGATGAACCAACATTATTCTTCCGTATTTCTCCAAAGCACAATTTATGATTTCAATGTTTAGTAGGTATTCAAAAAATATTGTCATCAGACTGATTAAATGACTGACTGCATAGCTTTTTACCTTTCTTTTAGAAGTTAAATAACATTCATATTTCAGCAAGGGCTTGTTCCTTTGTAAATTATTGATTCAGAATCACAATTTACAACAGCAGAGCTCACCTGCCAAAACAACTTCAAATTAAATAGCAACTTTTGTTACAATATTTTGGAGCCATATCTGAGAAATGCAACTGACACTGGCATAGAGTAGAATAGTTTCAACAAGGCAAGAAAAGGCATATTGACTGACAGGAGCATGCTCTGTTGCCTTGACAAACAAGAAAGAATTCAGCCTCAATCTGTTGGAGTCTCAGGGCTCACAAACCTGCCAGATTGCCATCTTTGTGTGGCATGCAAAATAATCACAGTAGCTAGAAATGATAAATTGTAGATGACTCGGGTGGGAAGCAACACGTTTAATCAATCTCTCCTTTTCACTCTGCAGTTTCTAACCATGAAAACTGCATTCCTGCTAAGAGAGAATGGTTTTCATTCTCAGCTTCTGGAGGTAAGTGTTTCGTTCCACAATCCCTGTGCAATCTTACCTATGACTTTCCACTTTAATCCACATTTAGGTTTACACTGTTGATGATATTCCTATAATTGTCTTCAGTGACTTTCAAGGGTCCATAAAGTAGCAATTTTTTAGTTCTTTAACTTCTTAGACTCTTCCCAATCTGGTTCCCTATCATCATCTTGTTGCCATCTGCTTTATCAATGCTTTACTAAGCTTTTACAGTGTGTTCAGATTCTATGCTAAGGATTTTATTCTATCAGGGCTATTCTGGAGATAAAGGGCATTAAATGTATAAAGCACAATATAAATTCAAGACTTCAAGATATTATTCCTGGAAAGTGGATTAATTTAATTATCTCATTTCATTTGTCAAACCAAAGTGCTATGATTTAATAACCACTTTTTAAATAGTTATTTTTCCCTTTAAATTTACTATTATATAAAGACAAATAAATATTATATAAAAGTTGTATCCTTTTTGTGAAGTAAAAATGGTATAGATGATAGAGGCTTTATTCATCTGCTCTTACGACCACATCGAAGTTGTGATGTAAACACAGAGCCCGGATCGAAGAATAAGCCCTACAACTAGAGAAAGAAATAAGAAATAACCCTGTAACAAGAGGAGGTAGGGTGAAGACATGAGGCTTCCCAGTTCTGAGCAGCTGAGTGGGACAGAGGCTATGGCAGCAGATGACTCTTAAAGGAGCCATGTCCTGTGAGTGGACTTTTGTGGTGCTGGCTCTGAGCACCAGTGCCCAGTCAGCTGCTGGGGTGGGGGGTGCCAGGGACTTACAGGGGGACACTATGTTGTCAGAGCAAGGGCCAGAGGTGAGGCTTTCTCCCCCGTCAAAGTGCGGGTGGTATCCATTGTTCTTCTGTGGAGCTTTCCCCCATTTCAGTGTGTTGATGTAGTGCTACCAAAGGTGACATGTCATCAAACTGGAAACAGAGTTTGCTCTACCCAGAGGATTCCCTGAAATTCTGCCTCCCACAGTTTGGGGCCCTACCCAAGCCACATTCAGTTGTGTCCTTGGTGAGTCCTATGCAACTTGAAGTGCAAGCTCCAAGACTCACACTGGTGGGAGCTCGCCTTGTTTTCTGGCATGGTTTCTTGAGGCAACTATAAGCACAGCATCTGTGGATTACTTGCTAAATCATAATAAGTGGCCCCAGAGGGACACTGGCTGGGTCTAAAATTGGCCTGCAGCTAAACCCCTCTCAGGACTGTGCCTCTGTACATCTACAACACAAAGCCATTACAGTAAGACCGGGGAGACTTAGGAGCTTTGCTTAGTACATAGAAACAGACACAGAAAGCCAGCCAAAATGGAAAGACAAAGAAGCAAAAATCATATGAGAGAACAGAACAGAGATTAAGAAATAATGGAATTGAGCAATCTAACAAATGCAGAGTTCAAAACACTGGCTATAAAGATGCTCAGTGAACTTAAGAGAAGAGTGGATGAACTCAGTGAAAACTTTAACAAAGAGATAAAAGCCATAAAATTTGAAATGTAAATTTAAAAAAGGAACCAGTCAGAAATGAAGAATATATTATCTGAGATGAAAAGTATATTCGAGGGAATCAACAGAGTGGGATGAAGAAGAGGACTGAACCATCAATATAGAGAATGGGGAAGCCAAGGTCACCCAAACAGAATGGCAAGAAAAGAGAAGCCAAGAATATAATAATAATTTCAGGAATCTTTGGGACAAAATTAAGTGTAAAACCATCCACATACTAGGGGTATTTGAAGGAGGAGAGGGAGAACGAGAAGTGGAAAAGCTATTTGAAGAAATAATGATGGAAAACTTCCCTAACCTGGTGAAGGAAATAGACATACAACCCCAAGAAACTCAGAGAGTCCCAAGAAAGAGGAATCCAAAGAGGCCCACACCAAAATACATCATAATTAAAGTGCCAAAGGTTAAATACAAAGAGAGAATCTTAAAAACAGCAAGAGAAAAGCAGTTAGTTACCTACAGGGGAGCGGCCATAATACTGGCAGCTGATTTCTCAAAACATTGCAGGACAGAAGGGCTTGGAATAAAATAGTCAAAGTGATGAAAACTCATGATCTACAACCAAGAATACTTTACCCAGCAAAGCTATCATTTAGAGTTGAAGGACAGATAAAGAACTTCCCAGACAAAAATAAGCTAAAGGAGTTCATCAACAGCAAGCCAGTATTACAGGAAATGTTGGAGAGACATGTATCAAAATCATGAATAAAAAGTGGTAATAACTACCTCTCTATCAACGACTACCTCAAATGGAAAAGAATTAAGTGTTCCAATGAAAGAATGGGGTGGCTGAATGGCTAAGCCTACAAGAGACTCACTTCAGATTAAAAGATACAAACAGACTAAAAAGAAGGGGATGAAAAAAGATATTGCCTTGATGGACCTAGAGGGTATTGCACTAAATGATGTAAGTCAGATAGGGAAAGATAAATACCATGTGATTTCATGTACATATGTAATCTAAAGAACAAAATAAACAATAATAACAACAAAACTGGAAACAAACTCATAAATACAGAGAATATTTTGAGAGCTACTAAACAGAAGAGGGTTTGGGGAGATGGTAAAAAAAAAAGGCTGAAGGGATTAATAAATACAAATAGATAGTTACAAAATAGTCATGGAGATATAAAGCATAGCATAAGGAAAATAGTCAACAATGTTGTAATATGTAATAATAAACATGTTGGGAGAAGAGGGGTACTAGATTTAGTGGAGTGATCACTTGAGCTCTAATCACTATGCTGTACAACTGAAACTAATATATTATTGTATGCCAACTATAATTGAAAAAAACTCATTTAATTGTACAATGTAAATATGAGCAAGTAATTGTCTATTATATTTCAATAAAGCCTGGGGGGGGGAGTTGTATCATAAAAAATTTAAGTGACCATAGTTTCAATTTGTCTTCTTTCTGTCTCTTTCTGTCACCTCATCCTATACTTTCTTTCCACTTTCTCTACCTCCAGATAAACACACACATATACATACAAACACACAGAGACACAAACACATTTCCTAATTGTTCATTTATAAGAGTTCATCACTGTCATATTAAAATTCAATATGTCACAGATCAAACCTATATTTTCTTTGCTATTCACTATACTGCTGACTCCCATGACACACATCAAGCTGTTATTAGGGAGTACTATAGACCTAGGAGTAGGCCACACTTCTAAAGCATATTACCTTTTCCTGGGACCACACTTTGGAGTAATATGGAGCATAACTTTTAAGTTCATATTGTTATCTTCTCATCTATGTTCATCTCCCTACTCTTCTTCCAGAGACCAACCTGTTCCTGATTCATTCTTGGAGTTTAGCGATCTTGAAGGAACACTTGTTATTTGTGAAACACAGTTTAATATACCTACACAATGATTACCTTTCAACAGGTTTATGGAATATTGTCATCCATTTTTCTGATGCCATCTATATAGAATGCACAAAACATTTTCATGGTAGGTTATTCAGAATACATCTAGAAAGTGATTTGTTTCCTTTTGTAATCAGTTCTGAACTACTCTATTTTCAGGGTCCTGCTTCATATCTTTATTTTGTAATTCATATTTTTCTTATTTTCTATTTATCCTCATATATCCCTATTGTATCTCATGTTTTCCTTCCTTTATCTATAACAAATAAAAATAATTCCTTTAAAAAGTATATTAGTTTTCCATCTCAAACAAGAATTAATAGATTCCTTTTTATTATAGCATTGCAGAAATCTAGAACTAGAAGGGCCATGGAGAAATTAAAGTAAAAATTGATAACAATGCTGAAAGTAGTAGGTGCAAACTAGTAGTAGTAGTAGCATACTAGTGATGCTCTAGCTGGTTGCCACACTTCTGTCAACTCTTGGTAGATTGCTGGCATTTTACGGTGAGGGGCACAAGTCCAGGGGTGGCAGCTCTTTACTACTCCTTTTGTGATCATTACTACAGTGCAGAAAAAAGTAGCTCTGTACCTAGAAATCTCAGTATTTGGAATCAATGAAAACATATTTTGTGATTAAATATATGATACCTTGAACAGAATATAGTTTCCATCTTATTTTGAGATTTTAAGAGAATGATTCAAATATCATTTTTGGTAGCCTATTTGTTATTATAATCACTTTTATATCAATGAGGCTATAGGCTTAACAGACTTCATGTTCTTAGTAGACACGTAGGACAATTGATTTGTATGGTCTTCATAGCATTTTTTTAAAAAGTGGACTAGGCATCTTCTAGTCTTCCTGTAGGAAACATTTCCACTTCTACCATTTACCTCATGACCCCTCTTCTTTATTCCTTTTTAAAATCGTGCTCCTCAGCATGCTACTTTCAACATATCCTTTTGTTTTAAATAAAACAGAGCTGAAATTTGGATGAAGTTTGTGTGTCTGAGCTCCATGTGAAATCTTTATATGCCACTGCATACTTCTGTGAATATAAAAAGAAGAAATAATGCAAATGTGAAGTTGTTGTTTTTTCAGTTCAGTCAGTCTTTGACTTCTCCCAAAATCTTCCAATGGTAAGCCAAACCATATCAAAGCTGCTTTGATCATGCAGTCATCATCTACTACCTTATTTTATAGGTAAGTATTGTTTTGCCAAAAGTGTAAGTGTCCTTTGCTCTGCCTTTAAAATAAAACAACTCTCTAAGCAATAAAAAAAATTTTTTTCCTGTTTCCTGTGAATGCAAGTTCTTTTTTGCCAGCAGGGAATAAAAATTTCAAAACAAATGCAGCAAAATTAAGCAATGAGCAGAGAAAGTTGTCAAAACATTTCAGGAAATTCACCTGAGAGATATGAAGTATAATCAGTCTGATGAAGAAGAAAGAGGACTTGTACTATTAAATACTACCATTTTGAGATTTGCTATAGTTAAGCCATCTATGGGTCCAGAGTCTGGGTTAGAAAACATGACATGAGCCTTATTGCTGTAAATCTAGCCATTCTCACTCAGGGTCTTACTGTCACCATGCCACTGTTCTCAGAAATAATCTCTAGATGTTCAGATAATTATGGATACAAAAAATAAATTAATGCTGTCACAAAATATAGATGAAACCACATATTCTTACAGACATTCTTTCTACACATACTTGCTGAGCATCTTCAATGTGCAGAAATTATTTCTTCTGTGGAACAGTGGGAGTACGTAAGCAAGTTTGCACCTATTGCAATTCATACACATGAATTCATACTGTGGCTGTTTTGTATGTTGGTCTTCTCACAAGAGTATACTTTTCTTGAGGACCAAGAACAAATCCATTCATTTAATTCCCCAGTCTTAACAAACAGACAATGACTGGCTACTAACTAAATGAATGGCTTGAAAAAGAAAAAAAAATAGAAATGCCTTACATATGTTACCTATGATGTGCAGTGAATTCTTCCATCCCTTTGTGCTCCTTTGTGATATGCTAAGCAAGATAAATTAATAGGAATGTGTGTGGTGCTTAAGGATTTAACTTTGACACCATAATACTACATTTCCTTTAGAACTTTAGGATCAAATAAGTCAAACTGATCTTCAAAATAAATATGATCTGAATGAAAATCGACTTCATGTTTGAATTTTTTTACTTTGTATTTACTTCTAAAAACTAAGCTTTTTCACCTCCACTGTAACATTCTTAAACGGGGTCATTTTACATTGGGTAACTTTGGCCTGTTTGTTGTTGATTCATCAGGTTTTCAGACTTGGAGGCAAAAAAAAAAAAAAAAAAAGGAAACTAATGACAGAGATATCTGTATGCCAACTTTCACCTTAAAAATTACAGTTTTCAAATACTAACAAGTGAAAATACCATAAAATGTAATGACTTAATTAAGCTAGTGGTAAAAAGCAATACATCTGGAAGGGTGTTAGTTACAAAAGCAGAATTATATGGTTTTCAGCAAGGTGGTCTAGAAAGAATCAGGCTTTGAAACCTAAACAACTAGATTTAAAATCTGATTCCTCCTTTTAATGGTATTTTTCTGTAGATCACTCTTTCTGAATATTAATTTTCTCATGCAAAATTGTGATATATTACATATTCTGAAATTGGAGAGACTTTTTAAACCATCCAATATCATGCTCCCATCTTTTCTCCCATCCCTACAAATATGAGAGAGACCGATAGAACTGTGTGGGGTCAACTGTTATAATAATAGATGCTGCCATGCAGCTCTGAGTTATAAAATTATAAACTGAGCTCTTTTCCCTGATGAATCTCTAATTTTAAGGAGTACTATTCACATTTACCATTTCTAAGTAAGCAGTTACTTAGAAATATCAATTTATAATAAATGAGGAAACACATATCTCCACAGATATTAAGTGAAATATTACCTAAATGTTATCATTACTGTTTTTTATCTTTGAAAGAATAACCCATTTGCTTGCAAAGCAAAAGGTGCTGTGACTTGTCAGCAAGAGCTGACTTTCTTTTGTGTGTTATTTGTTGTTATGGCAAGACACTTTCTAAGAGTGACACGAAAAGATAACATGGGAACATGAATAAAGAAATAAAGCCAGTTGTTATGGAAACCAATTCTCCTAGAATGAGGGGTTAAATAAGCTCTCTCTTTAGTACCTTCTTTCCTAATTTTGAGTTGAAGAAAACACATATCTTTAGGCAATCACAAGGGTTACTTAAAAAACTTTATTGCATGTATATTTTTAATTACTTTGATTCTCATATTTTTTGGTGATACTTAGATTGTGGATTTACTGTATTACCTAAGTCTTTTGAATTCTTTACAGTGGAGGCGATTGCTTGTGCCGATCACAGTCTTCTAACCTTTACATACTAGAAGAAAATGTATCCTAAACTTTAGTCATGCAACTTTGGTGGGTTGAAGCTAATAGTTAGTGATTAGTGTCGTATGCCAACAAAAGGTAGAATCAGGCTAGGCAGCTAGTGTGGGTCACAAGGGGTTAAGGAAAAGTTATGGTAGAATAATCAGATAAAGTATTTCTGAACCCAGGTTATAAGATTGAAGAAGCATGATTTTTACTTTCCAGGTTCCTGTGGCATCTGAGATATCTACAAGGCAGCTTAGAAACTGAGGTCAAAGAGTTAATGCGTTACAGTTTCTTGGGTGCTATAGATAGAATGTGTGGAAATAGTCCAGGATTTCAGTGACCCTAAGAGTGGCGGGGGATTCCACTTAATTTTATGTAGAGACATTGGGCCCTGGATCTGAAGGACCTTGCTGAACTCTGAATGGGTCACTGTCAATATCCCATGGAAGCAGCAGCTTCTCTGTGTCAATGGGGAAACAGAAACCTGAACTCACATGGGTTAGAAACTGAACTTCCATTTATTTGTTATTAAAGGTCCTTACAAACTTTCTGCCACTAAAGAGAGACAGCAGATATAAGGCAGGCTTGACTTCTTCCTATGCAAATGGAGAACAACCACCCAAATGAAAGCAGACTAAGAGGTTCCTCTTCTGCTCCTGCGACAGCTATTAATACACCTCTTAGAATAGGAGCAAGAATGCTGCTTTGAGAAATGAAAGCTCCAATTCCTGTAAAGTGGCTTCAAATGATGCCAACAGTTCACAACAGTACTCCCACCATACAGAGAGGGCATCGCGCAGAGTCCTCCTCTCCCTACCATCACTATCAGGGTTCACTGCTAGTACTCAATTCCACTCCCACACCTTGCCTGGGGTGGAGAAAAGGGGAACACTTAACTTTTGTTAAATATATCTTACAGAAATAACCTTTTTTCTCTTGATTTGATCACTACTAAGTTATCTACTTAACAAAGTCCCCACTCCTCTCTGAGTCTAAGAATCAAATATTCCTGTGATTCATTTCAACCAGCTTTCCTTGAAGCACTTTTACATAAAGTTATGAATCAAATGGACAATCGATAAATATTAGATGATGATGGATAAAGTTTAAGCCACAGAGTAAAGACTGTGTTGGTGAACTGAAAGAGGTCAGTTTTTATCTGGCACGATAAATAAAAATTTCATTTTATGTACAGATTTCAGATGGTCCGATCATTTGATAGGAAAGCATAATTGAAACAAAATTCCCTTAGCAGACACTGGCCACTGGTGAACTTTCAAATATATAATACAGTTCAATATGACTACAATAAACAGGTAATAAAATGTTGGCCTTTGGCTTTCCATGACTATCCCTTTTAGCAACTTCATTGCTCCAGGAGACAAGTCCGTGGATATGTATGCTTGTGAGTGGGCAACTATTCTCTTGCATTTTATGACAGTCATTTCCAATCAGTGGTTGTGTCAGACCTAGTGCTTTAGTTTCATAACCGTAATTGGGTTGTCTTGACTTCCTAGTCAATTGGTACATGATTCTTCTTATTTCTCTTTTATTAAAAAATCAATAAACAGTTTGTGGTGCCTTTAATAGAAAGAAATCTGGTTTTACCATATTATAGAGTTGACATTTTTAACATTTATCCCCAAAAAAGACCATTGGGTCTGTCAGATCCAAAGCATAGGTTTTGAATTAATTGGGTTGTTTGGTCCCAGGGATGTACAACAATGCAAACACATTTCATAGTGGAAATCAATGTATCAGAACTTTCTGAACTATAATGCCCTGAACTCTACTCTTATAAATAGAAACAACTTTTCCTTTTCTTTCCCTCCATTTGTAAGCCCCTTGACTTATAATGAAGTTATAGAAAACACAAATAACTATGTGTTAAGCCTGAGACTGATGTTGAAACTACTAAAATGCTATGGGTATGAATGTATATATATATACTTTTTTTTATATTTACACAAAAATAGATCCTTTTATATATATATGTATATATATACATATTTATATATATATGCATATATATATACATATAAATACATATTTATATGTATATATATGTACATATATATGTATGTATGTATTTATAACTGGTTACATGCTGGCTTCTTAATTAGGTGTCCCCAGTAGTCGGCATGGTTTGTTGTATAAGTTCAGGGTCAAGTTCTGTTTCATTTCGCTGCTCCAGAGTACAAAAAAAATAATTAAAGGCATTTCATCTCCATGGTGTTTTCTTAAATAAGCAGTGTCATAGGAAACCATATGTACAGGTGGACAGCCCCCCACTGCTGCCTCTGTCTGTATATATAAAGTCTGTATATTTACATATATATATTGACTTTATATAAACATACATTCACACATGCACACATAAAGACCTGGAACAAAGGGTATTTCTGTTTTAGGAGTAAATCATATTTGATGCAATTTTACAATTACACTTCTGGAACTGTGCTAGGAGACAAAGATGCAAAGAAAAGATGAATAAGGCAGAATAACCACCATCAAAAGTCTTAACAAAGAATAGAAATTACTGCAAAATAATCAGTACATTTACATCTTTTAGCTTTTGGTTAATGGCTTGGTTCTTTTGGGGATCAGCTTTGCACCACTGGTTCTGTATTGACTTGAACAAAAATACATTTCAAAATAATATAGTGTATTAACTAAAGACTTGGGGCTGCCTGCTTAAGCTCAGATTCATTCCACATTTCGTTGCTATCTCTAAGTATTCATTCTGCAGGAGATAGAGGTTTTTCCACTGGATGGAGATCATTATCAAATGTTTCCATCTTCCTCTGAAGCATTCACTATTAACTGCTGTTGGAATCAAGATTCTAGAAGAAGTAGGCTATTGGTTTGTTCTGGTAGGTTTGTTCTGAGTTTTAATGGGCATACACTGGAAAGGAAAATAAAAAAGTTTATTGGAGACAAACTTTAACATTTTGAATAGCATATAATTGATTAATCTGGTGGGTAGGATTTACCTTTTTAAAAAATTTAATTGCTAAACATGAAAACTTGAAGTTCAAGAGTGCAAAAAGAAGAAAAATTTTCAGGTCATGACATTTTCCTTTAAAATATCCACTCACCTAACTCAACTTGAAAACCAGATTGCTACATTTTCAAGTGGGTTTCCTGGGGGAGCAGGGAGGAGTTGAATTTGAACAATACTCTGTAAAGAGTATCAGTCTCTTCAGGAATTCAACCCAAGGAAGAAATGGACAGTTATTAATATACCAGCTGCTTCATGACCTGAAATTCCACTTGTTCATTACTTTCAGCCTCATTTGTTCTCATTTATATGGGTTCCTGATTGAAAAGTCAAGGGAAAACACCATGTCTTTATGTGTCAAGTGAAATTTGGGACTATTATTCATTTTAAAATCAGTTATGGAGAAAAAAATGTTTTAACATGGTTTGAATTATCTGGATTCAAAATTTATTTTTGAAATAAATCAATAGACAGTGGTCTATTTCATTTTATTATACCTATCTCCTTAAGTTGAAAGAACAATGGCCATTTTATGAGTTATTCGGTTTAGCCATATGATATTACTATGTTCGTAGGACAAAAACTGTCAAAGTCATGACCCTATTATGGTGAATTAGTTAATATGATTAGTTAATAGGATTACACTGGCAAGGATCTCTATATTTTACAAGATATTGCTTGTAGTTCTGTGGAGGAAAAAAATGTTTAAAAAATTTACAGGTACATTGTGAAAGAAATCCTCCTCTTGATAATTCATCATAATCAGTTATTCTTCATAGTAAAGGCTTTGAAAAAGTTCACAGCAAATTAAATAATTTATTTAAATAAATTCTTTAGGGAATGTTGTGCTGGACCATAAAATATATTTCCTAATCAAATGCCTATCAATATTTTAAAGAGCAGCAATGTATCATAATTGCATGTAATGCAATTTGGGAAGCCTTGTCCAGAACCGAAGTTTGTTGTAGACCCAGCACTTTCCTGTCCTCATACTTCCAAGGGTTAATGCAGTGCCTGACCTGCACAGGTTTTTTCCAAACCTAAAAATGACAGCTTTAGATACACAGTTTGTAATCTAGCTCTCGTACTGTGCATACTGTTTTAGAGGAAATCATATCTCCTCTCCTCATCCAGCAAATTGGCATTTCATAAAATAAGCTATGCACTCTGAGACTGAGTAAATTCAGATATTTTCCTTAGAATACATTTCACAGCTAGGGCATAACATTAGGGCATAACATTCTGAATCCTATAACATTATCCTTCTTCAAAAGGCATAAGTCTGTCTGCTCATTTTAAACTTCCTCTTTGTTCTATGTGCATCTGCAGTAATTGCCTGATTGCTGGAATTGTTATTGTATGGGAGTCTTTCCCCCGAACCTATTTTTAAGCACCCAGTGTGGTTGCTTGCAGTCTATGGCACTTCCATTAATATTATCTGAGAATATCAATAAATCGAAATCCATAGCCAACAGTGATTACTTTCTTTATTCTGGCAGCAAAGTGGCATTATTTAGACACAGTTGCAGAGCAAGCAACAAATGGAGAGACCTTCCTACAGACTCCAGTTTCTGGGTTACATTAGCAACGGTGGTATGAGATCACTACTACAGAGGGATTCTCAGTCTACACTCTGTTTAGCAGATGTGTGCAAACAGGCCTGCAGCTTATGTTTCCATGTTCAGCCTTGAGAGTTGGGGTCCTCGGTCATGTGACAGGCTTGTCCTTTCTCCCGTACTCTGATTTCTCCCTCTCCTACGCCCCCTCAGTCTGTCTTTTCTCTCTGCCTCTTTTTCTCTCTCTCCTATATCTTCAAACTCTCTCTCTATTGGTTTTATCCTCTCATAACATAAATGTACTCAAAAATCTTCTATCTTGAAGAAGAATCTACCTTCATTTCTACCTTCTTCTGTCCTTCCCCTTTCTTTTATGGAGAGGTCACTTGAATATTAGTTCATTCTTCACTTCCTCACCTCCCTTTTGCTACAGAGACCAAAGACAATAGGTTAGGCTATCACTAATCTTTCAGAAGAGTCTCCTCTGTTATGAAGCCTTCCTTTACTTCTCCTTTTATTCATTCCACCTCACACTTTAAGTTTGGAAGTTTACTCCCTCATTTGGCTTCGATTGCACCTTGAACCCTCCTCTATTATGGAACTTGCCACTTAATATTGTAATGTATTTCACGTCTGCTTCTCTTTATAAAAAGACGATGTCTTAACCATCTTCGTGTCCTCAACATCCAGCATAACGGCTGGGGGCAACTGTAGGGACTTAATAATGCCTATTATTGACATCCAATGTTTTGAACCAAAAAGTTTCTAAAGCCAGCATGGAGGAAGAGAAATGGGAAAGTTCCCCGCATGCAAACATGCTGTGTATTTTGTACTGAAAGCCTCTGATAAATGTGGTGGCATTATCCAATTAACTTTCTAGTACACAGGAGAGAATGTTATGGGTTCTTCTAACTTACCATCAACTAATCATAATTGTCTTTTGACCTATGCTAGTTGCATTGAGGGTATGGGGATAATTGGTAATGTAGCAATTTAAAGTATTAATATTATATAATATATAGATTATGTAAAGAAGATCTAATCTTTTCAGAAAAAGATAATGGAAGCTAATAAAGAATAGGTAGTAGGACTTAGCCAGTTAAATTAGTACCACAAACAATTTTAATAGAGACTTTTATTCTCCCTGGGTGAATCTGAATGATAAATTTAATATTTCTTACTACAAAATCCTTATTTATAATTTATGAACATTTTTATCCTTCTACAGAGCAATATTAATGAGTTAATGTACATATGCTTAGTAATGATCTAATAAGTGTTTAATGTGTGTATATGCCAAGGTCCTCCAATGATAATTATCTTCTACCAAATAACACAATCACACATCACCTGTCAGTCCCCACCCTACCTTCTCTTGCTCCTAGCCTCAGGCTACTTTGCAATGCTATTTCCAAAGAGCTTTCTTTTCTGTTCCCTTAAGAGGCACAACTCACTTAGGAAAGCTACTCCTCCAGAAGCCACATTATTCCAGACACATTATCACTTCCCCCAGCAACTCACAGGATACCCATTCTATAATAGAGGTCATGGAGACAGGGCATTTTAGGAAGGGGGGGGCAATTCCCAGATCAATATGTGATCTGAGGAAAGTCTTAACTTTTTCAAAGAAAGAAAAAACACTGTTTCTTCATCAAGGAGTCCACAGGCATGAGGCGTTTCTCATATCCTCAACTGAAATCAAGAAGTGACCCAGAGACACCATGAAATAAAGGATGGTTCACTTTTCCAGGTTTCTGCTATAGTTCTACTTTATTATCTGTTAATCTGACCTCTTTAAGTTAGCAAGGAACTCTATCCCAAATTTGTTTAAGACATCATAGCAAACAGAATTTTATAAGCAATATTCAGGTCACTTTTCAGGCCACAGGTCTAGGATCCTGTTTGTCATAAATTATGAAGAAGAGCCCTCTGATGATTTACATCAGCAGAGGAACTCACCTGACCCCTCCCCAAAATATCCTGAAGAGCGAACTGAGAACTGAGCTAACAAAGATTTTCTTTGAATTATACAGGTAACTGCTCAATAGATATGACTGACCCCTAGACATGACAGGAGTTTTTCATATTGAAATAGTGAATCATAATCTTGAAACTGTAAATACCCCACTCCCAGATTTTCCATAAATCATCAAAATGAGGATCAGTTCCCCACTGTTTAAGGGTTTGACTGCCTTCCGAGAAGTGGAGGATCAAGGCATCGCTCAAGTAACTTATGTAAACTACACATCTCAAATGGAGGCTTTTTCTGACAACCATGCTACTTGGACTTAAATTATCTGGAGGATTCCTCCGATTCTCCTCTCTGTTATGTGTAGATCAAAGCGTAATGACTTGGCCTGGGACAATCTGAGAAATTAATAACTGAAGCAAGGGTTTTAAAAATCTATAGTAATGACACAAATGAGACCTATCAAATTAGAAAATCAAAATGAAAACACACTAAACACTTCAAAATTTAATTAGAAATAGTTCCAAGTTCAGACCACACTGAGGTCATTTCACACCAGCACTCTATATTGGAACCTGAAGAGGAGAGTCATTATGGTGAAATGTGACCTTGGGGTGGAGGTAAGATCTGCTCACTGCCTCTTTTACTCTGTCTGCCTTATAGGGCTTGCCCCTTAACATTTTAGGAAAAGCAGGGCCACAAAAATAAACAGGCAGGCATATCTGCAATTTACCCTTCAAAAGAGGCAGAATTCAGTATTTTGTTTTTTTCTAATAATGATGGCACCGCAATTGATTTGAGACTACTTAGCATAAACCATTTGAAAATATTTTTCAAATTCATATACAACCTATGAAACATAAATTGGCTGCTGATCCCTATGAACCTCTCCCATTGACATTTAAGCCCAATACTGTATATCAGGTAAGGCTCACTTTCTTCCTCTGTGACATACTGAAAAAAAAAAAAAGATTGCAGGTTATATATGTTTAGAATGAATCATCTTTCTTTTCTATAGCCTCTTTCATACAAATTGTATATCCTTCAAACACTTTATAGACTTCTATAATATAGGAGAGTATAAAAAATAAATTACAAGGAACAAGGGAAAAGACAAGCTTCCATGACTCTGTGAAGTTTATATGGTACCTATTTCTGAAGGCTCTATATACTTTGCATTATCATTTTACACTTTCAAATTTAGCTCACTTTGTTATGCATTTAGTTCTCAAGTTATCATTGTATGTTGGCGTTGGGGGGGTGGGGAAGGAGCGTGTGTGGCTCAGTGGAGTTATTACAACATTTGCTGTACCCACATTCCCTCCAAACCAGCTATCTGATTTGTTAAGTTAGTGCACAGTGTGCGTACACCCATAAAATTCCAGTTATGGGAAAATTTTAGATTCAATTCTATTAAGAATGGTCTGTTTGTGTGCATTATAGTGGCTTGAGTCCTGAGCCAAGCCTTCTGCAGCCTTGCAGCCCCCTGTAATTTATAGTCTCCTTTCTTGACTATCTTTGGAAGTTTCTCTATTTCATCTTGGTCAACCCGAAACTTTTCCCTCCCATGACTGGTTGTTAATTCTCTTTCTCCCATTTCATAGCATCCTTCAAAAGCTTAGTTTGGTAATAGACCCTCATTCCTATACTTCTAAGAAAAACACACTAATTTTTGAAATTGCTAGCAATTTCTCTCTTCTTTTGCAGAAACTGTCTCCTGTGACCAAGGTGTTTCTTTGATGTGTGCCAGCTTTAAATATGGTGAGAGTGGGAGTCCATGTACCTTATTTTGGGGTCCCTGTGCTCCTCATAGAGAAGCTGGAAATATTAAATGAGAGGCAGCTGCTTAAATAGGGATGGAGTGGGGTGAGGACCAGCCAAGGGTACCCCAAAAAGGCTAGGACACTAGATGTCTTTGTGAAATTCGGACATAAAACAGAGTTCTCCCCTAAGTCAGGTGCTGTTATTAACTACACATTAAGAGCTGCCATCTAATAAGAAGTGCTAGACCCTTTTCTAAAGTACGATAGCAAGAGAGGTATTATTTGCCCCACTTACAGATGGATAATCTAGCTTCTTTTAGCAAATTTTATACATTTGCCTGGGGAAGCCAACATTCTCCACGTACTACAGTTCCTTCCAGGGTTATAAATTAAAGCAAACTCTTATTATTTATACACAAACACTCATATACTCATATACACATCCATAGTTTCCTAGTAGAAATGTCAAAATTTTGATGGGCTTGGTATGGCTAATACATGAGTAGATAAAATACTCCATAGGACTCTTTACCTATATATTGAAAACACTACACAGAACTCTTTATCTATTACCAAGTAGAAACTGATTATTGCATATTTTCTTGGTAAGATAGTTCAGTTACTAAATGAATGAATGAATGAATGAATGCTTCATGGAGACAATAGTGCATTGTAATTCAATTGTGGTTGTAACTGCAAATGATCCGTGGGGGGAAGTATACCTCTCCCCACCTCACCTCAAAGAGCTCAGCTTTGTTTAAAGTTACACATCAAGAAAAAAGAGAAAGACTAGAATAGCTCCAGAAAGCCCAGCTACTGCTACCGTTGCTTAGAAGACATATGGAAGTAAGGTACGATTCCATAAAATAGTTTAAAACCCAAAGCTGGGCTTTCTCCCTCTCTGATCAACCCTCACTCTGATTAGTGAACTGGAACTATAGTCCCCAGAGGAGCAAACATGACAGTCATCTCTCAGTGCCCCTCTGATGCTGACTAGAAACCAGAAAGTATGTTTCTAAGACCCAGGAAAACCAGGGATGCTGCCAATGTATCCAAAGACCTCTTGGGATTAACAAGGATAGGCTTTTCAGGTTTGACACGATAAAGAACAACCTCCTTCTTTTACAGCCTTTTTTCACAAAATCAGCTAGCATCGAATTAATAAAACTGTGGATTTTTGACATTATAGTCTTTTACAGAAAGACAAGCTTGAGTGACAGGTAAACAATAGCAAAGGAATAAGTTTCTGTAAGTACTTATTTATTTATGAAGAATATGTGGCATGTAAAATAAATAAACTTGCAGTCTTTTTTTCTTTTTTGAAGTTACTAACCTGTCATTGTAGGTTAAATAACTGTCAAGAGACCTCATATTTGTGATGTTTTAAATAGGAATTGAAATTGCTGTTTCCCTATGGTAGATGGATATTTCTAAACATCGTTTTTTCTTTCTTTTCCAGAAAAAAATTATAGTTAAATGTACCAAAAATAGAAATATATATTCCACATGTGCAGAGGGATCAGGATGTGGAATGGAGGTGGGGTGGTGAATGGAGGAAGGTCAATTTATGTTATACTGCTTCTCTTTATTTGCAGCAATTTTTATACATTTTTAACTCTCTGCAGGTTAACCTAGTTTATTTTCTATTGTTTCTTCCTATGGATTTTAATTGCACCAACAATAAACTATTTTATTCAACTGATCTTTGAAAATTTCACAGAAACATATTTAGGGCACCACTTACAGTATCTTTCCTCTTTTTCACTCACCTTCTGTCCCCTGAATGAGTTTCTCTTCCAGGCTCATTTACTGACTTTGATTTATGTTTTATTTCTCAGTCATCGTCTCTCCTTCACCCTCCTCTCTAACCATTTCTTTCTATTGTTATAACAGTCCTGTTCACTTCCTCCTCTTCTTTTTTTGTTGCAGCTGTAGCTTTTTCCATTTTTCCCACTGCTACTTGCTGCTGTCACCAAAAACTCTTTTTATCTTCCTGTCTACTTATTTTTTTCTCTTTCCACATGTATCCTCATTCCTGTATCACCACTAACTAGTAAGTTTTGAGAAAAGCAAAGAGGATTTGAAACTTCAAAGTTTCAAAGTCACAGGAAAACAGAAAACTCAAGCTTGTCTCAGCAGAGATTGTATCTCCATTTCTGCAGTAGATTATATGGAACTAGTTCAGTAAGTGAGAAGAAGGGAAGCTGTACTGGCTCGTGTATCATTTAAATTAGAGAACTGAATGTTGAAGGAGCTGTTCTCTTGAGTAGTCATCTTAGATACACCTCTAATAATGAAAATTAGGCAGTTTCCATCCTTCATGAAAAAAAGTGCAGCAGCAAGTCTGTCTCTCACCAGCAGATGAGCAAGATTCAGTGGAAGGGGGAAGTCATTCTGGCTTTACTATTCTATTTCTATCTAGTTTTTTTTTAGTCTTGAACATCAGAGTATCCCAGAATGCCCATTTGTACCGCTGTCAATTTTTTTAAACCAATTTCCTTAAACTGTCTGTAGAGATAAGCATTATCTTTTGTGAAACCTATAGTTTTTCCTCCAATCTGCACATAATCAAGTAAGGGACTCATTTTTTTTTCTTCTTCCTGTACCTCTTATATCTTACCCAAACGATGCTTTAAAAAAAAAAAAAAACATTTTTACATTCTTTACTACATTTGTACCTATCTGGGTACAGTATGTGTATGTGTGTGTTTAGAGTTATGCATTTCGTCAAGCACAAAAGCTCCGGTGAAATATTGGCACCGAAGGAAGGAAGGAAGGAAGGAAGGAAGGAAGGAAGGAAGGAAGGAAGGAAAGAAAAGGAATTGATTTAATTTTTCTGATTCTGATACACTGCTATCAATGAGTTGAGAGAGCACACAGATAATGTTTAACATAATAAACAACCAGTGGAATGGCAGAGTTCTACAACTATGACAATGCTTCTGTCCCATCACATCTCCTTCTCCATAGGGAGGATCTGGTGACTTTGAAATCAGAAATAGCAGATATTGATGGCATCCCTGGGGCACAAGAATAAAGAAGGCACTCTTATGGGACATAGTTTCCTGCTACTTGTCATTCAGGCTACATACAGATTTTAGAATCTATAGATTGTTACTTGAATAAAATAGTGACTAAAATACAAAACTGTAGATTCCCCCTACCCTCTTTTCCAAGTCCCACAATCTCATCAGTTCTTCAATTCCCATTCTACTCCTACCTTCCACAGAGCCCTAAACCAACATGGAAAATTTTATCACATGTCCTCATACTCAGATGGCCAATCTTTTATTCTCATCTTTGGAAATTAGCTTTGAGAAACAATGTCTATTTCCAGTCTACTATCCCTTTCCAGGACAATGGGCAGTATTTCACAGGCTTTTAAACAGGATATTGATATCCCATCAAATATCAGTGGTCTGAGCTACCGTTATGGCACCAGGTGCACTGTCAAAAATATGACCAAGATTAAAACATATGAAGCTAAATTACATTCTTGTTAAGAACTATTTTGGCTGAGTGAGACATACCCCCTTACACAGCCAGGCCTCTTATCTGCAAAAATCATGGTTTACTTTTAGGATGAGAATTATGGTTTTTCCACAATGTGTGGGAATGAGAAAGGCACTGAGCATCTGAAGCAAAATGAAAACAATTTAGCTATGTTGAATGTCACCCTCTGTTGTTGATCTCCACACATCTGTGCATTTTTTCCTCATCCAAGACTTCATTTAAATGTGCTGGTTTCTAAGATGAGGAAAATCCTTAATAAAAGTTGTCTTGCTTACTGTATTCGCATTTTCATAGACTAGTATCTATCTAAAGGAGTTAGCTCTCCAGAAAGAAGTCTACACGCAGTTAGATAACACGTTGTTGTGGTGGATTTTGTTTATCTTTCAAAATTCAAAGTACAAAATATTTCAGCTGGGAAACTCTGCATTTTTCAAAGACTGTCGCTTCCATGTCACCATAGTTAACTAGAACTCAGCACGCAAACTCCACTAGAAAGGAAAAAAAAGGCCCTAATGCCAGAATATAGCCAATATAGCACAGGGCTCAGTCTCCCAAGGAAGGCTGAATTAGGGGTGTCCTTCTTCATTTGCTATTTGCTAATGAGGTAAAATTGTGTACCCCTCTAGGTCCTGACAACCTGAGAGAGATGTGCGATTTATCTCAGCTCCCTTCCCAGATGACAAGCAAGTAGTAAATTGTATTCAATCCCACTTTCCCTTGTTTATCTACCCTGGCAGTCCACTGCAGCTCTGGTGTGGATGGGAACCCAGAGGGCATATGTGACCTTTTTCAAGCTGTTTCCAGCTTTTATAAGTGCCTCTGTCCCTTTTTTTTTAATTTTTCTATCTGTTGCTTCTTTCAGAGCTCCCTCTTTCTCTTTTCTTGACTTCCAGTCTCTCACCATACATCTCTCTCTTCCTCAAATCACCTACATCTTTCAATTTTATTACCTTACAAACTACTACTTTGTTCTACACCATCTTTCTTTAAAAAAAAAAAAAAAAAAAAACCCTTTCTTCACCTTTACATTATATTTTATTTGTATTTTTCCTCTTTAATTTCTAGCAGAAGGAGCTCAGTACATGATGCAGTGTGCTAATGCTTTTAGAAATATTGAGTGATAAAAAAGTAAATAAAAATGTCTCTATTACTTTCTTCCTCTTCATTCTCACTTGCTGCTCATTCTCAATGTCCTCACATCTATTTCATTCTCCCCTCTTCTTTACTGTGCTTCTTTCTCTGTGCATTATTTCCCTCCACTTATCTGCTATTTCAGATCTTTAAATATCCTACAGTAGTCAGGATGTGAATGAGTACTGGTCTGCGATGCTTACTACCAGAAATATTCTGCAAGTGCAGGCTTTTGTAAGAAACAGCAATATATTATGTTTTATATGTCCATTTGGGAAACTTAAGACATATGGGTGTTAGGCAGAAACATCATCAACTTTGGCATAGTACTCAATCATTCTCACAGAGAACATTCTTACAACCTATCACCGTCTTCTAGAAAATGGGTACCGACTCTGATAGAAAATAAATGAAAGCAGGAAAGCTTTAGAAAATGTTTCCAAGTCTTTTGTGGAAGACTGGATTAATAAAAATGGTCAGATTATTAGGGTAGGATTGTGACACAATACACCATTGAATCATCACCTTTGCAATGCTCATTCTGTAAGTATGTGGGTATATCTGAAAAGAAGGAAATTTTTTTCTGATATTCAGAGCTTAAAGACTCAGCTGTGCCTTTAAAACATTTTTCCTCCTAATGTTGGCAGGAACAACTTTTTTGGGTCTCGTTTTTCATTTTAAAAATCTGATCATCAACTCAGAAAGATTCACTTTAAACCAAAGGAGAAATTTCTGTGCTATTAAAAACAGGAACAAAGATTAGATTCCAATAACTCTTTGGTAATCAATGCAGGGAGCTACTTTATACACTTTCCTCACTTCCCCAACACACCTCCCACGAATGCTTTTCTCCTAACTCTGGAGAAAAAATGGAGTTGAAGAAGTCTATGCAAAATGAACAGGACATGTTTTATTAATGAAACCACAGACCAAATACCATAGATTCAAAAATAGTACTGTTATCTTTAACTCATCATTTGTTAAAAATTTTATTCTTTTGAGTGTAATTTTATATTAATTTAGTGTTTAGATTTTATGGAACTCTAAAGAACTTTTTTTCATTATGTCAGATGATCAGAAACATTCTTGTCTAAAAAGAGTTTCAGATCTTTCTCTATTTATTAATACTAATGTGGGATTTTTAAATGGATTTTGGTTTAGAAATCTCAATGACCTAGTTATTTTTGAAGTCATTGTTGCCATTATTGATTAAAGACATTACACTGGTAGTTAAATATTTAGCAATTTATTATGAAGAAGAAACACTAGACAAAGGCATTCATAAGTAGTAAAAACACTGAGAGTCCTCCTTTGTTTCAAGAATAAGAAAGTAAAAAGACAAGTTCATCTGAGTCAGAGCCCTGATGATCAATGGCTCTTGCTGACACTCTATATGCTGACAGCACTTTCTTGTTCTTTATTTTCCCCCACTTCTTTTTGTCTCCCTATTTTCTCTCTGTATTAAAAATGATGCTCATTTTGCTGCTAGGTGATAAAGGAGAAAGAAATGCCTGTTTCACAGATCAAAAGCAAGGCATTCGTTAGAGCAACACTAGCTTAGTGTCTTGTATCATAAATTTCTCTGGCTTTATCCATCATCACCAACATTTCATCTTTTGCAGCTCTGAGGTTGATGGAGACAGGGTAGATATTACCTGAAAACAAAGAAACTCAGGTGGGTATAAGAAGCCCTGATTCCATAACATTGGTGCTCCAACACCCAAACTAGCCCCTAGAGACTCACAGTCTTCCAAGAATGTGCACAAATGGCCTTTACTTATTCATTTTATTCTCTCAAGCATTTACTGAATTTCCATTACTCCTGAATTCTTGGAATAGTCTCTCTGCTGTTCTAGCCTTTCCTCAAGCTATTCTCATCTCAGTGTCCAGAATGATCCTATTAAAATGTAAATCATTATTCTCTTTGAAGGCCCCTTAATCTACTCAGGCTAGAAGTTCGTATCCTTACATTGGCCCTATATATAGTCCTCAGTTGTCTCTATGACCCATTTCCTGTTAGACTCTCTTCAATTGTCCAGCTCCATCTCAAAGACTTCCCTGTTCCTCCAGGAAAACAGGTGAACTCCCACCTCAGGACCTTTGTATTTGTTCTCTTTCTACCTCTTGTATTCTTCCTGTACCTATCCACAAGAAGACCTCCCCTGGGTATCCTATCTAAAAGAGCAATGCCTCCCTCAACACTCCCTATCCCCTTTTCTTGCTTTACTAGTCTCCTTAATACTTATCAATATACCATACTATATATTTTTGTTACTTGTTTATCATTTATGCTCCCAACTGAATCATAAGCTGCATGAAGGCAGGAATTTGTTTGTTTCATTACCATATCTACAGTATCTAGAAAAGTGTTTGACCTAAAGCAAAGCCTTAATTAATATAAACTGAATGAATAAATCGGGACAGGGAATTAATGGTCAATAAGATGAGCATGCTTATTGTCCCCAAGGATATCACAGTCTACTGGGAGAGATCATATACATTTAAAGACACAAAGAACCAATAATTTCAAGGTCTCATGAGCACTATAAATAACAGACAAGATATTGAGATGAAGCTGAAAAGGAGATATATCATTTAGAGTCAAGGGTCATAAAAGGCCTTTCAATTGGCAAGACTTGAAGGATGAGGTAAAGCTACACATGAAATGATTATTGGAGTAGAGAGTGGGGATTGAGAGAAGAACAAGTAAAAAGACTTAGACGTTTTGAGGCAAAAAAAATCTTGGTGTGTCAAAAGAACAGAAAAGACTTGTGAGGCTAGATTAAAGTTGACTATCGAACAATAACTTTTGTTCACATTTATGAGTCTGTATTAAGATGCCAGACACTGTTTTAAAGGTTCTTCCTATATCAGCTCATTAAATCCCTGAACAACTCTATGCAGTGGATAGTACCATATTGTCCATTTCATCAGAAGAAACGGGGGCACAGTTAGTAAGTAATAGAAGAGGGATTCTGGAAACTAGGCTCTGAACACTACGCTGCTGCTGCTTTCCTATGTAGCAGCAGAATTCCATGCTTAAATGGGTGTGTTGAGAATCCAAAAAAGGATGTGTCTAAGCACTGTATATCTACTCAGAGAGTATTTAAAATCGGGCAATAGAATAACCGAAACAATAAGCAAGATATTCATTTTACCTGTTGGGGGGAAAAATGAAGCTAGATAAGCAGTATATTATCTTGATCTTACAGAGAAGATTGGTGATATAACTTCTAAAAGGTTACAGTGACAAACAAGTGCAATATAAGAATGAGAATCTATCTTTATTTAGACCCCACAGGTTATATGTCCTGGATCAATCAGCAGTGCCATGACAAACCCATGTACACCTGCAGGCCAGCACCAGCACACTCTGATGCAGGGGGCCATGAGCACACAGGCAGCCACAGATCTTGTTCTCAGTTACCTCCTTGAAATAACCAAGAATACAATATAGAAGGAGTGCCTTTGTGTCTCTGAAAATCCTCAAAGAAGCTTTGAAAGGCTTGAAGAGGAATGATCTTAACAAAAGAACCAAAAAAAAAAAAAAAAAAAAACTTTTAAAGTGAACAGAAGTTATGAAGTGTGTGGGGGTGGAAAAAGCTTCTGTGAAGAGGAACGGTGAAGAGAAAGCTAACTCAAAGCGACCAGAATAGCTTAGTGAGCCGAGGAATCTGTGACTTGGTGATTTTGCTCCATGGGGAGACTGCCGGCTCCTGGCAAGGTGAGAATGCCTCTTACTATGCTGCGAAACGGGTCCAGTTTTTGGACTTCACTGGCCTCTTGTTGTGTACAAAGGACCAGACCCAGAGAGCTGGGTCTCTTCATGTCACACATTCTTCTGTTCTTAAAAAGCTGAGGGCATGATTTCCTGGGCCTCCCTACTGACCAGAGAGGCTTCTTTGTGAGAGAGACAATGCTATGAATTCTACCGTGTAGTGTGCTCTGCCAAGTCATAGGTAGGAAGCAATCCCTGCTATCCCTTTGCAATCCTGGCCAGTCTCATTCTCACATGTTGGCTTTCCATAGCATCTGCAAGTTCTAGCACAAGCCCTCTTGTTGTAAATGGACTTTGGCTTGGGTAGCAGGCATTCATTTCTATCATAGTGTTAATTGTTAACTATAGCAGGAACAAGCCAAAAAGGTACAGGCAGAAAAAGGCCAGATCTGCTCAATTAAAAATGGGTAAATGGCTCAGCAACACGGCAGGGTGCTGTGGACATAAAGAGCAGGTAGAAGAAGTGACCTGTGGTGTTGACATTTATTTGTTTGAACAGCTGAGAATTATCTCCTGACCCATGTCACCTCCATAACAGGTGGCCTTTTCTGTCTCAGTCCTACAGCACCTGCTTTGAGAGAATACCAAACCACATACGAAAAGAGAAACTTTTCTCTTCCTGTAAGGAAAAAAGAAAAAAAAGTAATATGACTGGCTGTTCAATTGTAATCATTTATTTGAAACTCTCTGTGGGAAAGGTTATCTCTTTACCTACTTCTCAGTTTCCACATCTGCAAAATACAAAAACTACTAAATAATCTATTTCTGTTTATGGAGTTTTTAGAAAAAGTCACGCAGTAGCAAAATAAACAAAAAACTAACAAAAAATCTACATAAACACAAACAAAAACCCATGTTGTGAATGCCAGTTGTTATGAAGTTGAAACAGGTAAAAATGTTTGCAGAGAGTAAAGCACAGTCAAGAAAAATATTGCTAGGTTTAAAGAAATTCATGACTGGATGATTTGATGAGAACTTGCTTTGCCAAAAAGTCAGAGGTAAGCACTGTAAGATTGCATTTTCCAATGTCGGTGGCAATTTTGCATAAGTTAGAAAAACTCCAAACCACCATATAACGTATGCCTTCTTTATACTCAGCAATGACATATGTACAAAGAGCCAGTGGGGTCAGTTGGACTCCTGTAGGCAAGACCTTTGGTGCCAGCTTCTTCACCAGGGGAGTGGGAGGGAATGGTGTCCCATCCCAGCACTGCTAGTGAGTGAAGGCTCCTAAGTCAGTAGAGTCAGGAGACACCCACATAGCAGAGAAAAAAGAGAGAGGCACGCCAGACACTTGCAACTAGTGAAAGATCATGAGAAGGTGAAACTATCAAGCACTTTCGCTGAAATTGCAGGCACAGAAAGGTTTGAAGGACTCTGAAATGTCATCCTAGTTGAATTTCCATCAGAGTTTGTTGACTTGGGGAAAGGTTCTGGGTATAGCATGGACACACTGACTCTACAGCAAACTTATCCTTAACTCCATGCTGTTAATTTTTGTCTAAGCAGTCATGGAGCCCCATCACTGTGGCAGATAAACCACCCACCCCAAAGAGAGTTGGAAGCTGACTTCTACTACAAGGGCTCCCCTCCAAATATACAATGGGATCAGAGCAATCTTTATCTGGGTAGCCTGTCTCAAGACTACTGGCTCTTCCCACATGTTTCTCTTGGATCCAGGCTAGCACCAGGAGAACCTTACATGGTAATTAATGGCTGTCGAAAATGGCACCTTAGGCATGACCTAACCTGGCTATGCAGTATGGCAGACTGTCTTTACGCCTTTTCTGTCTACTTGAAAGACATGCCACATAGCAAATAGAGTGCCAGAAAAAAATTAAGACCCTTCAATTTGGCTACAATTTTGAGAAATTGTAACTGAGAAATCTCCATCAAATAAACAAAGTCAATGGTCCTAGATTTTAAAAAACACATGTGTGTATGAATACATATGTGTATATGAATAAACAGGTAAAATGCATTGACAGTCATGTAAGTATGACTGCTGCTCCCACTGGTGAAAGCACTGTGTATGCAGAGATCTAAGTGTCATTAGTGGTATTTATGAATACATCACATGTGCAAGTTTTTACTTTGCAGATCAAGGAAAATAAGGGGAGAGCAAAAGAGACATGCTGAGACTCCATGCTGCTCGAAGAAAAACCCTATTTTGTATTCCTAAGCCCTTTACCATGAATTGCTGATGTCCCAAAACAAAAAGAAAGCTGTGGTTTTCTGTTCTGGTAGATTAAAAAGCCCTTTAGTTTAACAGCAAAGCATCTGTCTACCTTGTTATACATATGGGATATAATCAGAATGCAGGATGTTAGGGCAGAAGGGAGTGAGGAAAGTGAAGAAAGGGGTGGGAAGCTAAGCAAGGTATTAAAATAAGATTTTTGGAGTGAAATAAAAGGTAAAAATTTTATAAAAGAAAGAAGAGGGGCATAAAAAATGAGAATCAGGGAGTTAACCAAAAGATAAAATCCAAAAGGAAAAAATCCAGGAAGAACAATAAGAGAAAGATGTGTAAAAGTGAAATAAAGTTAGAGATGAGAAAAAGATAAAGACAGCACAGCAGCAGATGGAGAGCAGCTGGAAAGAAGGAAAAAGGTTCTGATCGATCCCACAGTCTGCATGAGCTCAGTCTTAGGGTTGTGATGATCTTTACAATGGACTCAGCTCTGCTTGCCAGGGTTTGATTGAATCACGAGTCTCCCCTTGAGCACTTCAGATCAGCATCCTTTGCTTCTATGTCTCATCACCACCCAGAACCTCTGTCAAAAAAAGAGGCTGTTCTGTCTTGAGAACTTTTGACATTAATTATTTTTTAAAGAGTACACTAAAACTTGGATAGCCTCTGTTAACACTCCTCAAGGAGAGAAATGCCCTAGATACTAATAGCTGTTCTGTGATACCCTGTGATAGAAAAATTATAAAGGAGGAATGAAGAGGCATGCTAGACTGTGCCTCAATTTCACAGCAGAATTCAGTCATAGGTTCATGATAAATTATATAGATGTTGGTATGTCTAGTTGATGTCCACTTGCCCAATCACCTCTGGCTCTTAAACAACTCATTTTTGCCTCTGCAATACCCAATTTCTGATCTAGATGAAGGTCTTTGGAGTAGGGTGACATGCAGCTATTCTAAGAACACTTGAGAAGTCTTCAGGCATGTAGACCTGATTATAATCTCATGAGAGTGGTGGGAGACAAGGTCTTTTTTCAGGTACAACTGTTTCCCAGAGAACAGGCCCAGACTTCACTTCCCGGAAGAAAGTATCCAGCCTGGGTAGAAGGAGCTGGCTATACAGCCCAGTGGAGCAGATTATTCACCAATTTCAATTATCTGCACTAACGCTCCCCTTCATTGGTGAAGGTAATTGAGAGCTGAATGTATTTACGAGGACGGAGCTATAGAGGTGAAACAATTTTACAGGTGTGGTGTGGAAATAAAAAGGTAGAAAAAGCACTGGTCCAGACGGTACTTTTTGAAAATGTATTTCACATAACTCTGGGAAAATTGCTAGATCCTGAGGGGAGGGTGAGTATTTCAGAAGAGCTATTAGAAATGCTATTAGGTTTTAGGAGGTTTTTGTGGAGTTATTGAACTTTTCATATTTTAAGTTAGGATGGGGTATTATCCCTGAATCTAATTCCTTTTTCTTCTTCTGTTTCCAAAGGCACATTGGTCTTCATCCTGCCGTGGTGCATCTGCTCCCAAGGGCAATCTAGCATCCCAGCGGAAAGTGGCCGACCTAAATGTGGCTCTCTAAAGACAAAAATTTTATTCTGGGTAGTTTATGATGACCCAGATACGGTATAATATAAAACAGAGAGAATGTACTACTGTGGGTCCCCTAATGTCTATTTCACAGCTTCCTAACCTAATATCTACTTATAGTATTATTATTTTTAGGTTCTACCTCTCCCTTTACAAGGATTAATGACCATGGGGTGTCATACAGATTTGGTTATATTACATTAACTCTCAAAATAAGAAGCCAAAAAGTTTTGTTGCTCTTAAGTTTGTTTTTTAAAGCACACAAATGACTCTGTTTTAAAAAATGATGAAATCATTGAGTTTATAACTTCTTAAAATACCAGTTAGTTTGGTGATAAAAATAAATCTAAATGAGCATGAACTTATCAAAATTACAACCCTTAATCTACAGCAGGACAATTTGATGCTGCTGCTGCTAGTGAGGATGATTAAGTAAACCACATGCATTTCGCCTTCACAGCCTTTGCACACATTCTGGGTACCTCTACCCTGCGTATGACAAGCCCTTTCTCACCCTCTGAATATCGGCTTGATGGTCACCTCCTCAGGGAGGACTTCTTTGATTCCTCTGCTCAAAGCACTTTATTCTCTACCGCAGAGTTCTGTTTGTTTTTTATAGTACTTACCACTGTTTCTAATTATTTTATTTATTGGTTTAAAATACATGTCTTCACAACTGCTCTGTTGACTTTCTAAATTAGAGATTGTGTTTCGCATGTTCATTCTTTCATCCCTAGTGGTAGCAATGAACATGGCCTTGCACACAGTAGATGCACAACTAACATTCATTTAAAATTATGCACAGATGAACAATGCCTGGGTTGTCAATGTGGTGTATAATTCTTCTTTTGCCACTGTGTTACTCTTAATCCTCTCAATAATTAGATTTTACTGGGTTCTTACTAAAGGAAAAAGAAAACTCTTCACTTCCACAAACACTTAAAATATTTTTTCCCTCTAGTACTTCTACTACCAATAACTAAAGCTGTTGAGTGGTGGCTATTTTTCATGTTTTACATGCATTCCTTTGTTTAATACTCTCAATGAACCTATAAGAAAGTACTTTTATTATCCCACTTTACATATAAGAACACAGAGATTTTGCGAGGTTTATAAATTTGCCCATATCAGCTTTTAATAAAGAACAGGATAGAATTTGAATTCAAGCCTATCTGATGTCAAAACTCATTCTTTTAACTACTGCTATCTATAATAAATGAAAAACTCACTATTGAAGCCATCTAAGAATATATCATACGTATTTATCCTGCCTCCTGATATAAATTATTAGAAAAAAAGGGCATCTTCCTTCTCAGTTTATCACTCTCTCTCACTCATGCACACAGACATAAACATATTTACTCATTTTTTCACATATATATTTCTCGTTCACATGAGAATTATGAATTGATTCTCTTTAATTCACACATATTTATTCACACATATATTTAATTCTCCTAGAACGTAGAATCTTAGAGTATCTGCTCTATAAATGTGGCAATACCAATAAACAGGTCCTTGAAGGAGACCTGCAAAGCAGCAGTGACAGAGTACATGTTAACCATGGTGGGAGGAAAATCCAAATCCTCAAATTTGTCTTTTCTTGCTGCTAATAGTGGGGATCAACACTGACTGTAACAGAGTATGTATAAAAATTGCTTTAGATTGCCAACCACTTCTCCCAATAATATCTAGGTCACTTTTGTCTAGGAATAACCAAAATAATAAAAGTCATCCTTGAAACTATTTTATTGATTAGCTGATTAGTCCATTCATTCATTTATTAATTTAAAAATAAGTAAATCTAATTGAATGCTAGCCCATCACAGGTCCTGAGAAAAATATCTAGAAAACATTTTTCTTGGGCACCAGGTTTTCAGTGGGCTTACTTATCAAAATCCTTGTACTTTAAAATGCTATTTTTAATAGTATGATTGGATCTTATGGCACATACCCTTGCAATTCCATCTGCTGAACTACACAAAATTTTTGACAAGTTAAATTCTATTTTCCCCCTTGGAATACAGAAATTGAAATATTTACCAGCCATTGAACTCTCAGAAATGTAACAAGAGTGCTCATGTCCTGAATTTCTTTGTATGGTGTCTCATGCAGAGCACGCAATAGACTGTACACACGGAGGCAGTGGAAGTGTTTGCTGAATGAAATTTCTGTAAGGAGGGATTCATGTCATAGCAGGATTTCCACTGCAAGCCTATTTAAGACTGAAAATATTTGCCCTGTCTAATCAACCAAAGGATTGAGGATGGAATTTTTTTTATATATACACATCTTTTTCTGCTATGGGGCACTTATGTCATTTGGATTTATCTAAGCAAGCAAGGTAAATAAAGATTTGACAAAGTATGTATGATGAAATCAAACCAAATAGCCCATCAAAATAATATGGCCTGTAAATTCCATTTTACACAATAGTCTTTTTCTTTGCCTACATTATCAACAATTTTATATATTAAATAACTGAGAGAAATGGTTTAAAGAAACCCAACTGTCCTATTGTTCAAGTTAACAGGATAATAATTACTTCTATTCTGAAAATAGTTTTGCAAACATTCTTATCAAAAATAAAAGACATTATAATAAAAATACGCAACTTAAAAATATTCTCACTGCAGTATCCATGTACATATGCATTTTTTAATTATTATAGAATGGTACTTAAATCTTACAGAAATGGAGCCATTGCTTATCTGAAAGATAGGACAATGTGGCATATGAGCTAATAGTGAAATGATTATGACTAATACAGTGACCTGGACAATTCAGAGCAATGGTTTAAACTTTCCTGAGTGGTTTTACGTTTTTTAGAATATAGTTTTTTTCTGACCCATATTTACCAATAAAAAAAAATCTAGAGTCAAAAAATCCAGAGTCCTTTTTGTTTGGCAGGTATTGCCATAAATCGGAAGATTAACTCTTTCCAAAGGTAGAAACAACTGTCTTTCAAAACTTTTTAAATAGTAAAGCTAAAAAACAAATTTTAAATAGAGGCATATATACAGGTTGGCAGTGAGCTGCTGAATATTAAAATACATTTCTTTACACTAAAAAAAAAAAAAACACACAAAGGTGTTACTTGTATTACTCAATTGTTTTGAACTTACTGCTTTTTACCTAACGATTTTTTTCTGTTTATTTGTGTTCTCAAAACTGAATCATACCCCTCTCTACACTTCAGTAATCAATTTACAATTGAAATATTTTATGCATATGAATCAGAAGGCACAGTTACTGAAAAAATGTACTTTCTTAGATAGAAATAATGTAATCATTGAAAAATGCTGTTTCTCTTTGCTGCTAGATTATATGACCCATATCATAGCAGAAGATAAATATTGTGTGTTCATCCATTTGACATTTTGCAGTACCTGCTCTGTTCCAGTATCAGTGCTCGAACTGGGGGTTTCATTTTGCTTATGCTTGATTTAATCAATATGGTGGGTGGAGGAGGAAGAAAGGAAAAAAAAAACACAGAAAAAGTTAAAAAGAGAGCTCTGGAAGTAGAGCTAAAATGAATTATTTGAGGACAAACATATTTCTAACTTCAGAAACTCTATCTTTCTTTTGAAATGTCCAAAGCAAATGGTATATTGATTTTTGCAGCATACCCTGCACTTTCCACTGATTGGTATCAGGGTTGTGAAGGCATCTGTTTAAGTGAGCTCAAAATTCTCTCCTACGTGTAAACAAAATCCACAGTTTTAATCAAATTTAATGTACTCTGGCCAATATGTGTCTTGTGAAAGTCAGAGTGGTCTATGGCAACAGAATTGAAAGCATACATTAAAAAAACCCTCACCTTTCAGATCATTTGAAAGCAGAGATCTTCAGAGGTATTGTCTATATGTTCTTTAAGTCACCTCTGAGGAGGCAACAGGGGCATGGGGAATGAGATTTGCATTTCAGAGTTAGAGCCAACATCAGGTTACAGAGATATGATGAATTAAAATACATCTATATCTGAAGGACAATGAGATCCTGTGGCACAGGAGTTCATTTCTTACAGTAAAAAGAGCAAGGATTTCAGGTATTCACATCTCAAGGTCCCATCTCAGAAGGGATCTAGCAAGGAAGTAAAATGCTGTTCGCATACAGATGAATTCTCCTTGTCCAAAAAAGAGCTTGGCCCTACTCTAAACTAAACTGTGCTGATGACATTCAAGCAGAACTTATTTGCTCCTCAATTCAGGTAGTGCTAAGGTAATGTGCAGTTTTACTGAATATGCTTTACAAATATACTTAATATTATAAGGAAAACATTTCAGTATAATTACTTTTCATCAATTTATTAAAAAGTATGATATGGTATTTAGTACACATCTTATGAACTTTATCTAAAATTTTTATTAACAAAAGTATCTTTTGCCATGGACAGGAAAACAGCCAAATAGTATCAATAAGATTATATAAGGAGGATCTGTGAAAAGAATATTAAATATTCATGTAAGGGAAGGATTTTGGAGTTAGTCCACAATTGGTGAGAATATGGCATAGAAACAGGGCAAAGATAAGATTTATATATTAACTTTTTATGTAACCCAAGGGAAGACATGCATACTCACATTGGTCTCAGCTTTCTCATCTGTTAAACTTGAATGATAATATAACTGGTCAATGATTGCCATGAAAGTAGTTTGTTAAGGCATAATTATTTTTATAGCAATGTTTCTGTTATCTATACAAAATTTTAAGTACTTAAAATATATATTTATTAATCACTAAGCTAACCCTACGACCTAATGATTACATGAGAATGGTGTTCTTATAATACCTCTTGTTCCCTAGAAATTGCTAACTAGCCATTTAGTACCTGTGAAGCAGCAGGCTAGATACCAAATAGGCTGCCATAACATCTCTTCGGCTCACAGTTATTGAGCTGTCATGATAATCACTTAGTTGGGGAAGGAGAATAAAATGGAAAACAGCATAGCTTGTTCTTCCCATTATCAAGAGGAACACAATGGCTGTATCTTTATAAATCTGTTAAAGGATTCTACCACCTTTTAGTATAAGTAACAGCTTATTGTATTTTGCCTCCACTTTTCCACACAAGATTAATGTTGAGATACTCATAATATGCCATAGCACATACATATATGCGTGCATATTATACATATCCATACAAACATATACGCACCCATTAAGTCAATTTAAGGTTTTTTATATTTGTATTTTTGATTTCTGTCTTTCCATTTTTCTCCATTGAAATGTAAGTTTGACAGAGGCATTAAGGAAGTCTGAACTTATCTGTTCACTTCTATGAAACTATTTTATATATAATATACATTATATGCTCTATATTTTATACATATATTTATACATATTCTGTATATATTATGTTATATGCTATATATTAGGTTATACGTATAATATCTATGTAATTATACATTCTCTCCATGTGTATGTGTGTATATATATACATATATATATATTTGTATATGTGTGTATGTGTATGTGTATGTGTGTGTATATATGTATGTTCTCATTTAACACACTTGGCTTCTTTTTATTATAGCTATCTCTATAAACGCCCAATTGTCTCTCTAATTTTCAGGTCCCTGAGAGCAGAGATAATATCTTTTTCAATTATCCAATCCCAGAGTCTAATACAGTATCTTATATAGAGTATGTACACAGCAAACTTTTCTATGCTTGAATCCTGTATTTTGAATCACTAGATAATAATCTATTATTTGCACAGAGGTCTGCATACACAATGAGAACCTTTGTGAGCACCTTTACCCAACTGGACTTTCAATATCAAACCTGAGGTATGGATGCCCATTGCTCATTTTATCTCTCTGCATGGTCAAACAACTGATGTAAAAGTCTGGACCTGAGTTCTCCCCGGCTTTTATTTAAAGGTAAAATAAAGCACTTTGTTCAAGTTTTTCTAGGATGATTTTCCTTCTTAAGACGGAGATATAGAAACATAGTCATTCTTTCAAGAACCAGTTATTGAAAATATTTCCCAAGAATAAGCAGACTAACAGGATTACACCCATGTGATCCTCCTCCCTTTCTATATCCCGCTTTCCTCAAGCCCACTTCCATTCACAGATGACACATACATGGACCAAGCAGATGGAAGGAATCACAGAGCAAATACTACACATTGAATGGAAATGAACTGCTGATTTTCTAATGATAAATACACAGTGATGACTATTGTACTTGGTATCAGAAAATACTAAGTTCCATGGCTCCTAATTAGTTATAAAGTTCCTAGAATAAAGAGCATGTTAAAATTCAGTTTTATATTTTATGACCTAAAGATTTGAGGATCCACCTTTCTCGGTGGGATAGTCTTACTAATACTAGATCAGGTTTGCCTGGATCCTATATATTTCTATAAATTTATAATCCTATAAATTTCTCTGGATCCTATATAAGGATTTCTACCAATTGATAAACATAAGGGAATGATGGCAAATGAGGAGTAAACTGGCTGTTCCACCAGGCCAGAGGCATAGAATTCATGACTAAAAGGTCAGGTAGCTTTTATAAATTTAAGAAAAAAATTTTATTTATGACTTTAAGAGTAAAGAGGTTTGGACCTGTGTCTCATACTTCTTTTTAATGTTTAACTCTGTGTAATAACAGGTCTTAGATCAATCAATGGTTTAGAGTCACTCTGGTTGTCATGTTACATTTTTTTTTCTAATTTTTACTCAGCTGACTCTGTTTACTCTATAGTGACTGGTGTTTGGATCCAGGGGAAAATTTTGGTTTACCTGGAAATTAGTTATTTGGGATTCACCTCCATCTGATTACAAAATCTATGCCTTTTTTTTTTTTTCCCCATCATGGTGACCTGGAAATCACTCTCTGGTATCCTAAAAAATAAGCCATGCTTTCAACATATTCTGTAGAGGCCTGGCAAATCCCATTGTCTCCCAGTTTACCCTCATGTTCTGTGGGATGATGAGGCAGTGACTTTATCACCTACTGAGCAAGCCTGAACTCGGTAACTATCCTCAGATAGGTGACTAGGTTTTTTTATTTTTTCTCTACAGCAGAACCTGATGTCAACATTAGGGGTTCAGTATTTGCTGATGTACGCAGTAAATCCAGAGCAATACAACATTGTTCTTGTGAAAAGAAAATCAACAATGTGAAGAGGGCTCATAAAATTTGAAAATGATGCCTTGGAATTTTTTAAGGGAACTTTCTTTTAATGCCGTGTGCCCATGAGAGTGATTCATCCTCACCTGGAACCAGGAATAAATGCAAACTTCCCTTCCACTGGAACTACTCTGATATCCACCTACAAAGAGCTCTCGCCTGCCTTGGCTTTCCCAGACTATGGCAGTGGAGCTTCTCAAAGCTGACTGCAACCTCTTGGTCCCACGGTGCAGCTAAAGGCAAGCTTGGACAGGACCATGGGAGATTTTGATCTGTGCTTACGCAAGTTACTCACCAGGGCCTATGAGAGGGCAAGCCCAGGGCTCGAAGCTCCAGGAGCTGAAAGGAAGTTTCATCTTTTGGGCCAGCACTTTAGGTGACAGAAACTATATATAGTCTCTCTTCTTTTCTATTATTCTCACGAAGTTGTTAAGCTAAAGCCACCAGAGGAAAACAATGTCGTATCCTATACCATGCTCTGTGTATTTTTAAATGAGTGATTAGATGGTCTCTCAATATCCTTCTGGATATCAGCCTATTTAACACAGTCACGGAGACTAAAATCTAGAGCCTAGAGTTTTCAATTTATCTGGGCCAGAATGCCCTCACAGGGAACTACTAGTAAATATACATAGTTGCATATTTGCAGAATTTTGAGATGAGAGAGAATTTCCTCAGAATGACACCGTCAGACAACATAAAGGACAAATGGGAAAGAGTAATAGATTTAAACACATAAATATGTAATCTCTCATAAAAGTAAAATACAAATAATAAACGGGAAAAAACCGGTTGCATTGATAGACTATTTATAAGAAAAATATATATTGCCAAAGCAAATTAACTGTCAAGAAATATAAATTAGAATAAGATGACCAATTTGCCCATTAAATTCATAAAGATAAAAGCACATTCTTTTCCTAATGTTGGTGAGGGTGTTGTCAGAATTGTAAATTGGTACAAACTTTCTGGGGTAGACATGGCACTACTCATCAAAAATTTAAAAAATAGTGGTAATAATTTGATAGAGCAATTTTTATTTCTAAGAATTTATAATAAAGAAGCAACTAAGAATGCTCACAAAGGATTAGTCATAGAGATATTCATTCAATGTTTGTTTATAATGTGGGAAGAAACAGTCAACCTAAATTTCAAACAATAGCGGGTTGATTAAATAAATTTTAGAAAAATCCTTACAATAGGATGCTCAGCAGCTATTTAAAATAGTGCTATAGAAGTATATCTATTCATATACAATTGTGTTATGTTGATAATGTAATGTTAAATGCAAATCCATTATGTACATAGAAATTTACCATAATTTATGAATAAACACAAAACATAAAAGAATACACATCATAATTTTCACACTAGTTTTCTCTGGGTAGTAGAATCAGGTTCAATTTTTTTTGTTTCCTCTTTTTGTTCACATGAATTTTCTAATATTTCTGTAATAAGTATATATTATTCATGTAAAAAAATGCAGATACTAAAAATAAAATTCTCTAAAAGTTAGTCTGCAAAGAGAATCCACAATAGTAAAATTTGCCTCCCTCCTGCTAAACTATCTCACCCTGTAGAAGCAGAAAGCTTTATTATGTCTGGAGAGGAAAATATCCAAAGTAAAAACATACCTTCATTTAGCAGTTCTACTTAGAATGAAGAAAATCTACCATTGCAAAATGAGGTCACAGGTTTGACATCTTGTAAAAAGCATGTACTTTGCCCTAGGTCCAATCTCTGATCTACCCTTTGCTCATGTGAAAACAAGGAAAACTAACAGTCTCATTTTCTACAAATGCAATGTGAAGATAGTAGTACTTATAGCACAAGGTAATGAGAATTAAATGACAATGTTGTAGGAAGCATCAGGTGTATGGTAGGGGCTCAGACAGTGTTAGCTTTTTTCCCTTTTCCCTTGGAAGTCTTGGTACAAGGCATCAAGATTAGAGCAAAACATGGCCTCCTTGGGCAAGCAGAGATGAAACTTTCTCATGGACTGAGGGAGAATCCACGGAAGAGTGGGGCAAGTGCTTGTGGGGCCCTGGAAAAGGGCTGGCCTGTCCATCCTCACCTTCAACCCCTATTGGCTCTTGCTTGGATTTTCCAATTTACTTTTTATAAATCCTTAACCTTCTTCTGCAAGAATGTCTCTGAGTATTGGGAGAAGGAATGTGCCCTGGAGCTGAGATGATACCACGGTGAGGAAGCTGATGCTGAATGAAGATTGGGATCAAGAGTCTAGACACATGGTCCTTGAAATAGAATGAAAATCTTTAGGGTTTAAGGAAGGCCCATTTAATACCTAGTTATATTTCCATTTCTGTCTGTCTGTCTGTCTGTCTGTCTGTCTGTCTCTCTCTCTCTCTTCATTTCTATCTTTCTTATTTCCCCAGAGTACATTAGTTTGTTTTCCTCTTTTATTGCTCTATTTTTTCCTCTCTATCTTCTTGTCCCCTATCCTCCTCCTCCTCTGCTCTCTCTCTCTTCTCCTTCCTATTCAGTTTTCTTTTCTTCCTTCTCTTCCTTCTTCATGAGGGTTTAATTTGGACAAAGTCTTTATTAACAAATTATTGCATACTTAGAGCCCACCAGAATCCTCCTAAACTCTTCTGGGCAACATTCCTTACAACAAACTCTTATCATACACTTCTCCCTTTATTTAGAAAATGCATTAATTTCCCAAAGCCTTTTTGAATTAAAAATGAAAGAGTTACACTTCATATAGAAGATTTGTAGAGAAAATGAGAAAGAATGAGTCTTGGTAATAGGCAAAAATTAGAAACAATAGAGAAGAGAAACAAAGATAACTCTATCTTGGATGATGGTCTTTCATGGAAAATTTCTATGAGTGGGATCCAGTGAAGTGTTCCTAAATCTGGGTTGAATGATTTTCAAATACAACTCTTCTACTGAAATAAGACCCAGCACTTACATGCCTTGGTAACCAGAGAAGGTTTGATAGAAGTTTGAATGGGAAGGTACACACTGAAGCTGATTTACAATGACTGATTTTCAGATTGAGTGACCAGGATTTTACTCATACTTACTCGCATCTCTGGTAGTAGTTTAAATAGCTTAAAGAAAATCTATTTTTTCCCATTTTATTTAATGAATTCCTTGGTGTATTTTGGTCTTAAGTACATATAAAGGTAAAAACAAAACAAAACACAAACAGTGTTTAGTGTGAGGCTTGTGTCACTTTATATAACTATATCTGACAAACCAATCCTGAGAGCCTGATTAAGGCAACAGGGTCTTGGGGTCAGGATTCTACAACCCACCACTGACTAATTAAGTGCCACAACATAACAGCTAAGCTTCCTCTTTGTTGCTCCAGAAACAATCACACAGTATACGTGTTCCCCTAAATAATATTGAGTCAATAAAAAAATTCACATAAATAAGCCTATGTCTTTTTTTAAGCCTATATCTTACAGTGCTTCTAAAAAGCATATCAATTTAAAGTGAGAACAAAATAAAATAAAATAAATTTGCTAGGTTTCTTAATATACATACCTCTGATTGACTGCCATCTTCACCTCTAAAGATAAATTGCTATTTGCTTTACCCCCCAGAAGTTGTTCATTCTTGTTTAGATAGTGTGCTTAAATTTGCACCTGCCACTGCTGATGGCCACTGCTAAATCAATTGCTCCTACTAGGTTGGTATCTTATCAGAGAAGGAGGCACAGTGTTTCCTTCAACATCTAATCAATTTATAGAGACAGCTTTCAGAGTCTCTTGGCTTTTATCAGTAAATTAATGTTTCTTCTGCCTGCACTGCACCCTACCCATCCTACCCGACCCAGTGAGGGTGTCCCAAGTCACCTGGTGCAGGATAAGATGCCCAGACAAGCATCACAGACTTCTGAATAAATAGACGGCAAAACTGAACTTCCTTTCTTTGACTATGATTTGCATGCCCCTCCTTCTGTATATTATAAACAATTAGTAAGAAAGCAGGATTCTCTGAATCTTTGTTTCTTTATCCATAACCCTCTTTTGGTGCTGTCATATATCTAGAAGTTTCTATCACTCTCATCTATTCATTCACTTAGCAAATAGTTTTGCTCAAAAGCTGAAGAGGCAATCTCTGTGATCAAGGAGCTTTTAGTAAAGCAGGAGAAAATATTAGATGAAAGTTGCATGACTGGTACAAAGTGCTGCAGAATTTTAGAAGAAAGCAAGAATATCACATTTGGATTTAAAAACAATTTAGGAAATGTTACTTTCAAGAACAGACTCATTGTGGGTGGCCGTCTCTTTTGCTATCATAGGACAAATATAACCCCAAAACATGGAACACAAGCACTAGCAAACAAGTGGGCAGAATAGCATTTCCCAGAGTGTATTCCACAGTGATCCTGAAAGGTGCCCCATCAAAAAAGGATCCTAGGGCCACCATGTTTGGAAAGTGCACCATAAGCCACCTCCTTCCTTGTGAGTCACTATATACATCAGCATATTAAAAATTCTGAAGTCTTGCAATTAAAACCACACACACACACACACACACACACACACCAAAAACCAAAGAACCATTAATTTCTTACCATTTCTACATATCATTGTAGTGGCTTTGTATATTTGTGGGGGCAGACGATGTGCTAAAATCTTGGAAGTACAAGCCAGATGGGTATGGTATGTGCTATTGGAATACTTAACTATAGGATTTTTAATCTTCCTCTTATACCAATCTGCTGTTAAGTTCTGCAGAGCAAAAGCTGAGCACGATATGTCAAGAAGAGTTCTTCAATAAATATTTGGAGGGCATGATCCTTCACAGTAAGTATTTGTTTCACTGTCTTTAATTATTTCTCATTACTTTTCTACAAAAGGTAGAGAAGAGACACATTTCTATCACTTTTACCACCTGCCATCTTCCTGGTAAATGTCAGCAATGCCCTGGACTTTGTTTTGGGCCCCTTCTTATTTGCGTTCTTATCCAAGAAGCTTCACCTTATCCCAAAGCCTCTTTTAACAGCGTCTTTCCTGGGACATTTTATCACAAGACCTACACACCAAAGGCCAGGAACAGGGCAGCTCATAGTATCACTGTGCCAGTGCCTGAGCCTTTATTCGTATTTCTACATCATCAGTTGCACTGGCCTTCAATCCTAACCTGTCAGAATAGTTTTAATCTTTCAAGTTCAACAGAGTTATACTGTACAGTGGTTAACAACGTGGGGCCCAAACCAGACTGGGTTCAAATCCAAGCTCCATCACTTAAAGTTGAGTAATCTTAGACAAGATGTTTAACTATCTCTATTTCAGTTTTTCCATATGCAAAATGAAAATAATGAGAAGTCTGACCTCATAAGAGTGTTGTAAGAATTAAGATTGGAAGAATATTTAGTATATTAGAATTCAATAATATTTAACACAAATGAAATAAGACCAAAAAACATATTTGCAAAAAGCCTTCTCTGATGAACTTATTAGAGTTTCTCCTTTGGCAATCCCCTAGCAAATTAATCCAACCTCTTTTGTTCACTGATGATATTGTGTCTTCTACTGTCTGGAGTATTTTGCAAATTGTGTCCTCTCTTCACTGTATAACTTCTCAGTTGTGAGTTCATGAAGGCAAGAACTGTCTTATTCATCTTTTTAATTCTCTTATTGTATATAACTGGACATAACTGGCTTTCCGTACATGTGTATTGATTTGAAAAATGGAGACTGAGGTCCAAGTGAAAAATAGTGAAGCTTTATTAGATATGCAGATGAACAGGCAGATTGGGAAGAGAATATTTATTTCTGAATCCAACATCAGTGTTATCTATTTGGTTAACTTTTTTTTTTTTTTTAACAAATGTACAACATATTTAACAATGTGATGTGGATTTGACCCTGTCATCTGGGAAGGCCTTAGCACAGGTAGCTTAATGAAGTGTTAGGTGAGAAGCTGTCCCAACCCCTATTAAGCAGTGTATTGTCTAAATGAGTTTAATTACCATGCAAATTACTATGGGCTCATATGCCTAAGGCCTAAAACATATCAGATGGCAGGTCTAGGAGAAATTCAGTAAGCCATACATCTCATTGCATTAATGCTTCTTGTAAAAAGGGGGAGGAAAAGATGGTGAATATAACAAGAATGAAATGCTATACTCTTAGTAAATCGTGGCTAAATTAGTAAAATCACAGGAACAGGTAAAAATTATAGTAGGCTTATAGAAAGTTCAATTTTAGCAAGTCTTTTTCAAAAATTATTAACCTTTTGTTCTCCTTCCTCTAAAAACTGACTGCAAATGACTAAGTGTACAAGCCCTGTTTTCACATGCCTGTGAATACTTGGAAAAAGGCATACATATAAAAGATTTATGTCCTAGGTCAACTTATAAGATAATGTGATCTTGGGCAAGTCACTTAACAACTTGAGTTTCAAATTTCTTTTCTGTTATAAAGACTAATACTAGTTATGAGAATAAGATGTGGAGTAAATGACTTCAAGTGTTTTTAAAAACTCTTTAAAAACATAGGTATTAGTACATAAATATGGCTTTTTTGTTTGTTTGTAAAAAAACTGAAGATACATTTCTGTTCTTGGCTTCCATCCCTACATGAACTTGGGGTTTGTCCAAATATTACCACTGCTCCCTACCCTGAACATCACAGTTCTTAGAAACGTGGCCTTACAGAGCTTAGTATGTCCTGTAGGCACTAAATAAATATGTACAGGATGAGGATGAGATTTTATTACTACACTTGTTTTAACATCTTTCCAAATACTGACCAAATTAAAATGTAATGGGATATGACCATCTGTTATCCAATAAATAGAATAACCCAATGGATTTAAATTTTACAAGGTGTCTAACTTATTCAGGGCCAAGAATAAACTGGGAGAAAAAGCACATGAATTCTGATTAGATTTCTAAGATTTTTTTCAGCAAAATTTTCACCAAAATGTACCTAGAATAAGCTGCATTTTATGAACATTAAAAAGGCATGCTCCCATAGTAGCTTTCAAAATTTCTTGATTACAACCATCAGCAAGAAATATATTACATTATGACTCATTACTTACACACACAAAAATGTTTTATTTTACTATGTACATTGCATTTTAGTATTTTCTATTCCATCCTACCTGTTATGTTATGTTATGTTATGTTATGTTATGTTATGTTATGTTATGTTATGTTATGCTATGTTATATTTTACTTAAAGATAATGCTGTTCGTAATGTGTTGATGGGTTATGACCCATTATTTGGAAAACACTATGCAATGGACACAGCTCTGCATAAGTACATAACTGTTTCATAGTTCATTTGCTTATTTGGAGAGATGAGGAAATAAGACCTAGGTCCTTGTAAATGCATCCTTCACGGCATGAATGAAAGCTGTAAGCAGTAAATGGTTCTTTGCACATTACAAAATCAGTATGAATGGTGAGCTTCACTAAAGAGAGTTTTTGTTGTGTTTTGTTTCAATTGCTGTATGCAGAGCAAAAAGGATTTTCTCCTTTGCTTCTGCAAAGATGGAAAAACAGGTTTATATTAATAAAAGGATGTTAATATAGTGGTTCAGTAACAGCCCAATAATATGATTCGGTGGATTATATTAGACATTTTTTCTATTTAGTTTGGACTAATGAGCAAAGCTTTAAACTTAAATTTATTTATTTTTTTAATTTAAATACATTATTATTATAATTATTTTTAATTTGAAGGCATCCAAATGGTGAATGTACTCTCTTATGGCTTAGTGGGACTGGGATGTTTCTCATTGGGCTCTATTCAACCACTACCTGAGAAAAGATTTGTAAGAACTCTCATAAAGTTTCCAGCACTGGGTAAAAGAGTAGAAAAAACATCTAATCCTGTGCTGATTCCAGTTCTACAGCTACTAGTCAAATGTGGCTTTCGAACACTTGAAATGTGACTAGCATGACTGAGGAATTGAATTTTTAGTTTTTAATTTTAATTTAAAAATTTACATTTAAATAGCCACATATGATTTGTGGTTAACATATTAGACTGCACAGACCTAGAGGAATCACTGTTTTACCTGATAAAGTAAATATGACAACTGATAATATGTTATATTATATTAATTCATGATGCATCCTAAATATGAAAAAGTGATGTTGAGTCCGTAAAAGTGGTAAGTACAGAATCGGTATGTTAAAAATAGGACAATTTTGAGACTATGAACAAACTTACTGCCAACTCTGGGTTTTGGTTTTTATGCCTCTCTGATGACAAATAGGTTTCTTCCAATTTTCTTGCAGAGACTGCTGACCTCACTGACTCTTATTAGTGCTTTTCAAGAAGTCATGCTCTAAATTTCAGCTGATGCTTGCAGATCAAATATGAGATACTGACAAGAAAATTCTGCTAGTTCCTTGAAAAAGGGGCTGTTTTTCCATTTGTCTTGATACAAGAAATTAATAAGACAAGGAATATTTTTGTAAAGTGGGTCATAAAATATCTGAGTGATAGGACTCTTCTTATAGGTTCATTTATTTTTAAAGACAATATACACATAAAACTTTGAAAAATATAATGATCTTTAAATTCTCAGTCAAAAAGAAAACACAGTAAAACAATCTTTTAATAATAATTTGGTTATATCTGATTTCAAGAAGCTCTTGATTATATGACATTTTTATTGACTCAAAAGGGGAACCCACTTCAGAAACAAAAGCAATTTGTGATATGCACAGAATAGATGTGAATGGACAAGAATAAACTATTGCTTTAGAAATTGAATCTAGGACATTTAAAAGGACAGGTGAAGGAGTACAGCCAATAAAATTGAACTGAGGAATTGTTCTTTCCTAGGTATTTTCAGGGAGCAGCCGAAAACTATAGGAGACACCAATCAGGGAATTTCAGTATGCAAATTACTTTCTTGTACGCAAATTACTAAACAGAAAACTTGACTTTGCAACCCTGAACCCCAGACCATAGACTCCCTTACTGGGATCCTTTCCAGTCACTTCCTAGAAAGTGAAAAGTTTTGCTTAGATTACAGTCAGCCCTGGGATTTGAGCAGTCTGCAAGAGGTTATTACTTAACGGGCTGTACAAGAGTAGAGTTTTAGGAAATTACAAGAATCGTGGATTTTACAAGAATTCTGGGCAGTACCTAGGCATAAGTTGTGCTGAAGCCACTGAGGACTAAGAAATGTGGTTGACCTCTGAAAACAAAACTAGTTGATGCAGAGATAATGTGGGTATACTGGCCACCTCTAGCAATTAAAAAATAATGGCCACGATATTTATAAACATGTGAACAAAGAAGTTTGAGAATTCTATACAAGTTCAATATGAACTAGGGAAAGCAATGCAACATTTTGATTGAAATTTAATAATTTGGAGCCCAAGCAATTATTATTCATCTTTTCCAGAGAAAAGCTGAATAAAGCAAGATATATTAACTTGGGTTGTAGAAAAGGGAAGTCAAAGGGCCAGAAGTTGCTAGAGTACCTAACAGAGCCACAGAGATAGTAGTCTCTGTGCCAGAACTTGACCACTTTCCATGACATCTATTTACCTTAAAGTGGAGTGTTTAAAAAAACTGGAGTCTGCCACCAGATTACCTTAGCTCTGATTTATACTTTTTTTTCCTAACCTTGGGCAACTTATTTGTATCTCTATGACTCAGTTTTATCCTGTATAAATGAGTATAAACATAAGATCCACCATCAGGGTTGTTATGAAAATAACTGAGTTAATACATGTCAAAAATTTGTGACAGTTCCTGGTCCATAGTTAGCTCTCAGGAAATGGCTGTAATTATCACCTTAGAGATGGATATATGGTATGTGTCAATTTGTGTGTGACTCATGGAACTAATTATCCCTGTTTTAAGTTCATGGGTGCTAAGCAACTTATTGTCTCATACCACATGGATTGGACTATAAGGAGGGATGCACTGATTTTACTATTCTGATCCTTGTATCACTTTAAATTTATAACTTGGCATTTTTGGCTCATAGTTCAGTCTTTTTTTTTTCAAGTTTTAATATTATTATTTGGCTTTGTAAATCAAATCTACTCTGGACACTAGTAAGATTGACACTTGAACCATTGAGGCTGAAAGCTAGACTCAGAACCTTAATACATTCACTAAAGGTGTGTGAACTATAAGGTCTTTGGGCAAAAAGCTAAGAAGCTATTTCCTGAAAACTACCATCTATCTTCTTTCAAATGTCAGTAATTGACAACCAAGATTTTCCCAGATGCCAAGTGTTTTGGAATTCTCAAAGAAAAAAAAAAATGAATAGAATATCTTAGAGATAGTCAGACTTGCAGAAAGGTTGCTTTTGAACAAGATATATCAATCACTAAGATTTGTCCTACCTATTGCTTGAAGATTTGGCAATGCCTGGAGACCAAGACCTGATTGAATGTACATGAAATAGCAGAGTTGTTGGTGATTTTTGGTCGAATCATACTACATTTCCGCTTTGAATAAACCAATATTTCCCCTTATCTCTATCTAACAGAGAATGTAACAATCTATATTCCCAGAGTGTGGTCCTAGAAATTTGTGATGTAGATTTTTTTTTCAAATGAAAACAGAAACGATATATTTCTATTGCTGATTTAGAGTTAAATAGCAATTTTGCCACTTTCTGGAAAAACAAATGACTTTTGACATATCCTCCCCTATGTAGTATAATTGGAAAATTCCAATGCCTCAAATGTAATTTTTAAGATTGCTCTGGGCTTTGTGCTACCAGCGGTTGCGACTCTCTCTCCACTGAAATCTTCCTTCCTTCCTTCCTTCCTTCCTTCCTTCCTTCCTTCCTTCCTTCCTTCCTTCCTTCCTTCCTTCTTTCTCTTTTTAAGATTTCCTAGGGATGGATAGATATTTATAAAGCTCCCACAAGATTCCGGGACAAGGACAATACTGTGGCTCCTAAGTGTCAAGGGTTTGATTTATATGGTCTATGTTTTGTAATAATTCAAGTCCAGTTATAAGGAAGTAGAATTGAGCCTGTGAGATATGATAAGGCTGTCAAAGAAGAATTCCACAGAGATTCTACAACTAAGGAGACAAGAACAGCTGCCACTCTGGCAAAGAGGTGAAACTTGCCAACCTTCTGCCTGGTGGTGCCACACCAGTGTTCTGAACATTAAGCAGAGTTTACTGCCTCCCCTGTGACTATGCCAGTCACATTTGAGAACATCTGCCACAGTCTTAATGACAGAGCCTATGGGAACCTAATGAGTACCCCCTACACCTGTGCAGCTTTACCAGACAGCTGTTTCCCTCTCCTCAACCTCCTTTCTCATTCTCCCCATCATGTGTGCTCAGTTCTCTATCTTCCCCCTAGGATACAGCCTGACTCTCACACTGGTCCTGTGTTTTTGTTAGGATTTCATTTATCTCCATTTACTTGGCAGTTAAAGGCAGTGAACAGAAAAAGCATAACGTCTTTCAAATTGCTCAAGCTTCACCATTTGCTATGTAAAAAAGATGCTGGGACTGAGAAAGTCAATCAGAAGAACCCATAGTCTAAGAAATAAGAGGACACAGAAGGAAAAAATGAGAAGAGCTGCTTCCCTCTCCTTGGTGAAAACCCTCAGGCATGAATATGGTAATTCACAAAGCCATGAGACACTTCACAGTTTACCTATGTATAGAATCACTTTGGTCAAAGCATTTTCTAATTGAGATAACTGCCTAGTGGAAGAGCAAAAAAAGAACACACACATACACACACAAACAGAACAAATCCAGTACTTCTTAACAAAACTACTTTAAAATTTGGGGAAATTCTGATTACATTAAAAATGCACAATTTTAATATGATGCATGACAGAAAGAACCTTAATAACTGTGTGACTTTTGGCAAATTATTTAACTTCTCTGAATTTCTATATCCTTGTTAAATGAGGATAATTATATGGATTTGGTGAGGTCATAAGAAATAAATTATATATATTATATGAAGAATATCACATTGTATGTGGCACAAACTAAGGTCTTGATAAACATTAATATTATTATTATTACTACAGAAAGTCCATTTCTCACAGTTTTATTATAGTCGATGAAAAAACATTTGTTCCTGTTACATATTTTTTTTCAGAATAAATCATTCTATCATTCTTTTGGTGACAGAAGAAAAGTAAAATACCTTCTAAATGATAAAAACATTAAAATAATTCTCATTTTTATGTCATCAAAGCTAATAGCTGGAATTTTGGATATATGGCTCATGGAATGCAGGTTTTTGTGACCATTAATTTTTGTCAGTTCATAAGCCAGATGTAAGAATTATGTGTTCTATGATAAATAAAAGCCATGTAATGTAATAAAACTCTGACTATATCAGATGTCTGTGTTAAAAAAAAAAATAGTTCCCCATGTCTCTCGACCTTCATTGTCCAATATGGAGACTGCTAGCCACATGTATCTATTGAATATTTGAAATGTAGCAGCTTAAAATTGAAGTGTGGTTTAAGTATAAACTGCATACCAGATTTTTGAAGACTTAACAGGTAAAAGAATATAAAGTATGTTAGCAATAATTTCATATTGCTCACAGGTTGAAATATTTTGGATCTATTGGATTAAATAAAGTATATTATTGAAATTATTTCTACTAATTTAATTTTACTTGCTTAAATTTGTCTACTAGAAAATTAAAAATTATATATGACTCTTAATGTATTTCTTTTGAGCAGCACAGCTCTTGACCAATAGTTCTCAATAGTCCTTATGCATATATTTATACTGTGTTTATAAATGTCACCAAGGGGCTTGAAACAATTCATATGGTGGGGGTCTCAATGATTTTGATTCTGATGATAAGATATTCTCATTTTCAACAAGAAACTGGATATTTCTGACATACATAGTCACTGGACTATGCTTTGAGAAACACTGTTGTAGGTGTATTCTAAGTTGAAATGTGATATTAAGAAATATGGGTATAACTGAGAAGATGTTTATGGACAATGAATAGGCTAATATAAAGGCAGAAAAGGTGGGAGAGATGCAAGTTGGTAGAAGATGCCCATAGATTTACTCTCAGGGTCTCTTCACTGATAAATAGCAAAGATTAGTTTGTTCCTCTTTCTCATATTCTAGTATGGATAGGTGGAGGCAATAAATATATACAATATGAGGACCTATCACAGTAAATGGTAAAATCTGAAGGTAAGATTGTAGTGAATAAAAGTGATGTCAGAGTTGTTGTTTTCAGTGGCAACTAATAAAATCTTTCTTAGCTAATAATACCACTGTTCTTAATACTGCAAACTAGCTTTTGGTAATATATATATAGATGATTAGAGACCAACTGTTTAGGAAGAGAAAGTTTCCACATAGCCTCTGCATCCTCTCTCTAATGGTATCCCCCTTAGTCACTATCCATCTAGTAATCACATTCCAAGCACCAGGTAACAGAATCACAATTACTAACTACAAGTTACCACAGGAACATAGAGTTTCTTACTACCATGTCCAGCAAATAAGGTTCTTTCTTGGCTGCCACAGCGGGGGAATAATCTTTCAACTATAAAGGAAAGACTCTAAGTGGGAAACAACTGATTCAACAAACTCAACTTATTCTCCACAGATGTCACACCCTTCTTTGAGATTCTCCCACTACCAATGCCCTTTTATTTCCTTCCTACCAACATAATGTCTCTGCCTCCACTACTCCTTTCTCACAGTTTGCTGTGCTTTTATGCTATTGTGTCTTCTGCTGTCTTTCCCTTGTCCAGTTTACATTAGATGCTGAACTGATAAAGTCGTGCTGAATGAATCGTGACTGTCCAAACCCAACAGGGCATCTCTTTCAATATCACCTTTCAAAGCCATCATTCTCCTGGAGGGCAAAGCAATGACATTGGCTGGAGATTTTTTGCAATCAGTTTCCATCTTCATTTTGCTGTTCAAGTCAGCAGGGCAAACACCTCTGCCACTGAGGGCAGTAAGCCCTCACAGTGAGATCCAGAGAAGAGCCTTATGAAAACACTTGGTAGCATATTTCTATGCTTAAGTTAACAATTAAGGTTATTCCATCAAGTACAAAAATTTCTATTAGAATACATATAAAGTAAATATATCATTGTCGATTTGGATAGTATTGTGGTCATTTAGTCCAATTTCCTTTACAAAATAGCATCTAAACTGGATGTCACACATTCTGAACATAAACAATAATAATCAACTAAGTTCCAGACAGTGTTCCTAGAATTTTCCAAGAATTAATCCATTAAATCCCCAGTACAAGTATTACTGGCTCCTTCCCTTCCTTTAGAGGTGATGAAACAGAGTCAAAGAGAAATTAAGTAACTTGTCTAAGGTTACAAACTGAAGGTGTGATCTGGTATTTGAACTCAGGCAATTCATTTGAGGGAATTATGATTTAAAAAAATGAATTTGCATCTTTGAAACCCCAAGACCACAGTTTCAGACTAGTAAGAGTTAGGTCCAGGACTCTTCCAGAAACTGCTATGCTAAGAAAGAGTAACAGTGGCTGCTGAATGAGTAGGATGTAACTGTGAAACTTTACAATCATCTTGGCATTACAAGTGGTGAGCCAGAGGTGGAGAGGTCCTAGACTCTGGATTCAGCTGTGTCTACAATAAGAATTTACTCCTTTCTCTAATATGTGAGCTAACGCATTCTTTTCTTTTAAGCCAGGTTTTTCCCCCTATCACTTAAAAACAAATAAGTCCTTAATGAGTGAGCAAATAAGCACTTGACATAAAGCTCTAAGTTTCTAATGCTTAACCTACTATCTAGCACCTATTAGGTATTCAATAAAATTACTTTTCATTTTTCCTTACATGATTTTTCATGAACAGTGATTATGTATTGTTTCTCTGTTTTTTGTAGTGCCTAGAAAAGGGCTGAAAACATTTTTAAAAACTTGAATACATACTTACAGATCAACTGACAGGTTGAGAAATTAGATAGTAAGAATGTACCCACTCATCTTTTCCACTTCTGGCTCGCAGTGGGAGCCAGAGAAGAAAAGTGCTCTCGGCATGGCTCATAGGGGAGACTCTCTCCCAACAGGATTATACAGATTGAACTTGACACATAGACATAAACTTGCCAGACTCACCCCAGGGCCACCTGGTTAACCAAAGGGCCAGGAAGTATCTCCAGAAGAAAGACTTAAGGGAGCTAGGGAAGTGGAACGCAGTTCACTGAAGTTACTGGCATCTGCCTGAGGGCACAGCTGGAGATATTAATAATCATTTCTCTCATCAGACTGCCAAAAATGAGCACAGAGTGAGAAGGAAAAAAACAAGTGTTTTGCTGCCTCCTGTTTGAATTAATTTCTTCTGACAACTGCTGATTTGGGTTTGTGATTCGATCATCCATATGTCTAGCTCTATTGGTCAATTAAGTGCAGAGGGTGATTGGGGGAAGCAGGGATGCTCAGCCTGATTACCGGAGGAAGCATCGCAGGGCATTTAGAACATGCAAATCAGCCTATTGAGCTTGGCTTAAAGAGAGCCAAGCAGAGCAAGGGTGGTGCCTAATATTGCCAGGAGGGTCAGGGGAGAGTTGAAACTCAGCTCTCAGTACACTAATTGAGCAAGCTGGATGTCAGACTCAGCTTCCCACAAACAATAAACAAAGTATGGAGAATTATGCAGGAACTCTAAGGTCAGTGCAAAATTAAGTCCTCTACTCAATCAATTCACATCTTCCAGATTGTTCAATTAATAAACCACTTTTGATGAAATAGCATAAAATTAAAAACAGGAAATAAAGTTGTATTTAGAGAGTACAAGTTATACATTTTAAGAGATTGTAGAGTTAAGAAAAGGGACAAGAGAACACTTAAGTTAGAAGAAAACATAGAAGCAATATAGCACACAGATTACTATGTTGTAATGAAAAGGCTTAGGAGCTGTGAGTTCTAGTTCTACCTCTGCTAAGGCTTGTTGGTTACTTTGCAGCAAGATTTTTTTCTTTTGTCACTGTCACCTCCCCATTTTCAAGGAGGCTGATGGAGGCAGTGGGGTGCTATTGTAGTCTCACAAATACAAAATCAAACTAACATCTCAAAAGAATGTTTTGACTGGAGTGATGACAGCCTAAAATCTTTTATGAATTTAATACTGAAGCACCTCATGTAACTATTGGAAAGAATAGCTAATAAAAATGACTGCATATTTTAGAAAAGAAAGTTCTATATCAATGCATAATAATCATTGTAGCAGGCAACAAGCTCATTTAAAAGTAACATTATGTCAAGAAGCAACAATGACTTCCAGGATGGGGTCACAGACTTACAATATCATAGAATATTAATACTTTTGTTTTCTGTTCTAAAATGATCTGATTTAACATTAATTCTCAGTAATTTACCTAAACTCTGAAAGAAAAAGAGAGGACTGATATTTGAATAACAAATACTTATGATTTAAAGAGTAACACAGAAAATATTTCAGTTGTTAAAAATAAATGGAAAAACATAGGCTGCATCCCAACTAGGTAGGTGTGCTCTTAATTGATAGAATAACCACCTAAGAGTATTAACACAGGGATATATAACATTCTGAAGGAAAAACTAATAGCCTAGCAAAGACTGTATTCTAGGCACTATATTATTCAACGTATTTTTTATGATTTAAAGATTTGTTTGTGCCTTCTTTCCTAATGGAAATTTAAGAAGTAAAGCTAAGGTATAATAGACGTAAAGTACAAAATAAACTCGAGGTCACTTTGAACAAGTCAACAAAATAAAATCCAGCATGGACAAATATAAACTTCTTCACCTTGACCCACCACCTTCCCATAAGTACCAACTAGCAAGTGCAATTTTATAGTATTGCATCTTACTCATTGTAATTGACTACATGCCTCATTATGGGTTGATTCTGCCATGAATACCCCAGCATCTTCAGACTTAACACAAGTACAGTGGTTTGAGCAAGGATGGCCATAGAACAGATCTATACCATGATCATCATTGCACAGATCAAATATATATGTTAACTCTAGTCACCACACTTAAACATGTTGAGAATTTTAAGGTTAAGTGAAGAGCATCTCAGATGGTAAAAAGGGCTTGAAACATTGTCAACTGAACAAAAACTGAAGGAAGTGAATCGAAGGAGTGTGGATTTGAGGAAAACAATATCCAGATAATCAAGTTAACTATTTTAAAGGCTTTTTACTGGAAAAAATGGCTTATGCTGAGTAGATCCACAAGATAAAACATTGAGTAGAAATTTCAAGACAGAGACTTTGATCCAAATGAAGAGATCTTTTAACAACTAGAATAATTTTTAGAATAAATAGGCAGTTCACTGACATTAGAAGGAGCTCCAAAAAAAAAAAAAAACCCACAAAAATTCACATTGTAAAAGAGATTTGTGTGTCAGTTAAGCATCTGGACTAAATGACTTCTGAGATCACATCTAATTCTACAACTCTTCAATTCTATCACAAAAGGGGGATTAAATAACTATTTTTTGATGTATAGGAAACTATGCTAATTCTTGAGATATATAAATCTCCCAGTTAACACTGGGAAAAACAACATTCATAGAGTTAAATGTTAATAAAATGATTTTATAAATATACGGTAAAATGAATAAAATCTAAGGATAGCCCTTAAGTCATTTTTTAGGTAATCTATAAAAAAAGGGATAACTCCCAAATACTATGAGAATATTGTATGCGATACAGTTGTACAGAGTAATGTTTAAGAGTACCAGCTCCAGATTATATGCTCTCATTCAAATTCTGGCTCTGCCATTTGCTGTATGTACAACCCTAGGTATGTCACTTCTTTTTGCTACACTTTCTTTATTTGTAAAATGAGGATAATAATATATCTGCCTCATATTGTTATTGTGAGAATTAAATGAGTGAATGCATATAAAGATTTTAGAAAACAGTTTCTGAAATATGAAAGGGCTATATGAGTATAAGCTATTATGACAGCTGTTTAAAAATTTTCAGAAAAACATAACTAGAGATATTCAAGTGAAGATAGATATGCTTTCAAAATTTTTGTGCATTAAATAATAAATAGGTTGACAACATAGATCTATATTTGATTTCACTATTATACTTATGTATTTGGTATTAGCCTTCTAGGATAGTTATCTGCTAAAAAACTGATTTTTATCCTATTGTTGTCATTGTCATTATTGATGAAGATAGTGCACAGAAAATTTAAGTCCACTAATTTTAACTATTACCTAGCTTTCGCAAAAGCTGAAATCTAACAATCAGCAGTAAGATTCATTCATGCCTCTTTTTTCCTTACTGTAGCCCAAGGTATTGGTGTCCATGAATGGCCAAAAAGATGGAAAGTCACAAGGAAGTCCATCTAATTATTAAACTGCATAATTGACTTCTGCATAAATAAGAGTTGATTATATGTATAAATTATAAATTACCTAAAACTGGATGTGTGTTTCTAAAATAACAACATTCAAACTGGGTGATCTGATGAAATGAAAATAAGCTGTAAAAGTCAAAACATTTAAACAAATGACAACTAAAACCATTATGAAACATGAAGCATCAATTCATTAACTTCCTTGTTAGTCTGGAAGAAAATGGCAGAGTATCTTGCAGTAGTCCACAATGTGGTAATTCTAACAGAAATATTTTCTTGATTCAGAACAAAGATGCCCATCTTAAACATTTACTATACATCTACTTGATGTGCCTCAACTGAAGCACAATCAATGGCAAATAGGGGATGTGAGGAAAAATGACATACTTAACTGAATTCCATGGAAAAAGTCCTGCATCTTTCTTTAGACAATAGATCAAAACTTTGACCATTAACTCTTTCCTAGGCCTGATTTTTAACAAATAAAGCAAAAGTCACTCACCTATTTCTCCCCTTATTTTCTTCATTGGCTTTAACGGAAATGCTAATGATATCATTTTACTAAGTGATTCTACTTCCACAAATTAGGAAGTAATATTGTCTAATGATTGAGATCTTTGATTAAAGTTCTAGTTCCCATGTAATCTAGCTATAAAACCTTAAGAAAATTTCTTATCTTTTCTAGTCTCAGTATTCTCATCTGTAAAATGGAGATATTAGTACATACCTCATAGGTTTTGTGAAGAATAAAGGTACACATTAAGTGCTTGGCATAATCATACAGGTATTCTAAATTATCTTTATATCAAAATGTGTCAGTCATTAGAAAGTTAGTAGTTTTGAACAAACATAACATAATCCGCCATAGAACTAACTTCATAATCTATAGTTTAATAATATTATTTCATATTTTACTGATAGTAGATATAAGAAACTCCACAATAAAGCCTGCTTTTAGATTTGCTGTATCATGGTTCAAGGCATTGTCCATCATAATTGTTAAGTACTCTCTCTTTAAGATCCCATAAAATTATTTTAGTGTGTATTACCACAAAAAATATTCATCTCTCTTGAAGAACTAACCTTTTTTTTCTTTTATTAGTTAATGAAAAAAATAGACTTCTCTTTTTTGTTTTGGCTTCGAGGAAATGCAGAGTGAATTTTTCATTCATATTTGCTCTATATTTTTGCAATATTTTTATATTATAAATACTGTGTAAATAGCATGTTAAAAAGCTGATTTGACTATTTTATAATGTGATTCAGAGAATACATTATTTTAAAAAGTAAAATGTAACTAAAATTTATCCTGTCAGAAATAATTATAAGTTTTATATTTGTTGTTAAATATACATTAAAATTATATAAGCTAATATACCTTCAAGCACAATTTAAAAAAAGATAATTCTCATTGCTGGTATAGGTGTAGGAAAAAAAGGATCCTGGAATACCGTCTGGTGACAATAAAAACATTTATAGGGAATTTGGCAAATCTTTATAAATGGACTTAAAAATAGGTAAAACTAATTCAAAAAGAAATTTTGTTTCTAGAAATCTATTCTAAGAAAATTACCATAAGTAAGGATAATAGTTTATGTACAAATATATTCACTGCAGCATTAAAATTGTAAAAATATTGCATGAAAATATCTCAACCAAAGGAAATCATGAACTAATAATATATATGTCATTCCAACTTGTCATATATTTAAATAAATTATTTTACTTAAAAGAATAATGTCAAATGAAAAACAAGTCTTAAAATTATGTCAAAAAACATACTTAAACTTACAGATATACTATTTTAAGGGACTGGAAGGAAATAAATTAAAGTATTAACCTTGCTTAAATCTTGGTAATGAGATTAACAATTATCATTCTTTTTTTAAAAAAAAAGGTTCTGTGTTTTCTAATTTTGTACAATGAGTATCCCATTAACAAAAAAAGTAAACAAAAAATTTCTGGGAAAAATTGAATGTGAAAAGGGGAAACATGAAGAATTTTCACATTATTCTTATTAAGGGAGTTTAATTAGAGAGCATGTCTAAGCAAAGAAATTTACTACTCCACTTTGCTATACCCTGAGATAAGCATATTTAGAATGATTCTAAGTTCTGATATGATGTACTTTGGACAAAACGCCCCTAATTCCACAAAGCACTAAAAATTATAAAAGAAATACTTGGGAACAAACTTGACAATCACGGTTAACTTTATTAACTATGATGCTTTTTAATGTGTTGGCACAAATCCTCAAGTTGAATTGATTCTTGCAGCACTCTTCAGGGTAATCAGATTTCATATTAATGCTTTTCTTACTCAAGGGGGTTGAATGACCTAAGTTCATTCACAGCTCTCATCTCACATGCGGAATCAAGACTCTAACTCAAGTCTTTAGAATTAAAGGCTTTGGGAAAATCATGAGTCATTGTTTTTTATTGTACTTAATAATACCGTTCTCGCTCTAGCCCTCTCACTCGCTCTCTTGCTCTCGCTAACTCTCCCTCTCACTCTCACTTTCTAGTGCCTGGGACACAGAGCACACACCGTAAGTATTTGTTAAATAAATAAAAGGAAGACTTTTCATATTGACTTGAAGGAAATATGATGCTTGAACTCTTTTACTAAGAAGCTCTTATCATTTACATTTCAAAAGAAAAAAATCCAGTCGGAACCTACCTTAATTTTTTTTCTCTAATAATTAGCCTCATTTATATGTGAACTTCAGGAACTTATATATATATATATAATAGCAAAGGTGCATGTGCCGCTCATTCCAATTCTGTCAGTCATGCTGCCCCTAACCAAACAGAAGTCAGGTACTGATTGGCTGTGTAAGGGCTACATTCTGCAATCCCATGTACTTTGATGCTAGCACCATTGCAGTAGGCCTTCAAAATTGGCCCTGTCACTTTAAATATAATAGACAATAAATCATCCCTCCGAGACAGCCCCAAAGGAAAATAAGGAAAAAAACAGAAATAGCACTTAAAAGCCCTTTTCTATTACAGTTCCTCTAGGGAGCTTTTAAAATTGGAGCTCTTTTAAAGTGGATTTTATGCTTTTTGGAGCTTTTAAAAATGCTTCTAGAATTAACCTTGCAATTCTATGACCAAATCTTCCATTAGGTCCTTTAAGTTGGGGTCTTTGTTATGCTAGTATTGTCATATTTGCTCATCTTCTCTGTGCGGTGTCTTTGGTATTCCATTACCAATCAGCTTCCTTTCTTGGTGACTTATATACTCTATTTCTCCCTCTTTCCTCTTCATCTTCCGGCCAGTATTTCTTGTTTGGTCTTCTTTTCCTTCTTCCTTTTTTATTTTCATTAATCAAATTTACTTTTAGTTACTTCTCCTCTGAGATACCTTTCTGTCTTTTGTACCTTGGACACAGAAACGCCTAATTATGTGACTGTGCAGATAATCCATAATTTTCCAGTTGGAGGGATGAAGCCACCTTTCTCCTCCTATTGCAGAAATGTCTGGGGCACAGCTGAACGCCACTCATCCCTTCCTTACAAGCCTTCCCCTCTCTTGTACTTATGGCCCTTTCTAGTTGATAAAAGAATACCAAGAAAACAAAGATATTTGACTTAGTTTCTTGAGAAAAAAAAAAAAAACCTTAATCAAATTCTGAAAAGGGTAAATACTAGATGTAAACATATCAAGCATAGGCTTATATGAAGGGTCAAGTTTTAATTAAGAACAGGTAACTCAAAAATCACAGCAACTCTGGTAAAACCAGTACTCAGTTATAATGATTCACATCCATGCAGTAATATGTGGTACAATAAAACAGTATGGATCAATGGCCTTTAAAAATCTACAATGAACAAAACAGTTACCTTCGTATTGAAAAACATAAACATGAGGTAAATAACAGGATAACAGCAACTGCTTCTAAACACTAGTAATACCTGTTTTCTTAGACCCCACACACTGTTAAGAAAGGGAGGAGAAATCCAACTCAGTATTGAGCTGGTATCTTTTGATGAATTGGAAAAGTCAAAGTATGAGGCAAAAAGCAGTGAGAAAGGTTATTCTTACACCTTTTGGATGTATAGCCTCCCCAGGCTCCTTAACGGTGTTCATCTCACCTGACCTGCAAGAGTCACTACAACCACCTTCTGGGTGAGTGCTTATTACCAACAAGGCAGCAATTAAATTATTGTAGGAAATTTACTAACTGAGATAAATAAAAGCTAAGTCTGTGTTTCTCATTATGCCTTTACTGGAACCTAAGTCTCCTAAGAACCTCTAAAAAAAGTCTCATGGACCATCAGTGAGTTCAACACTGCAAACCTAACCCCTCTGCAGAGCCATTAGCATAGTAAAAGACATTAGCAAGTACTTTGTTACACTCAGTATTTATCCAAAGCCATGACATTTTTAGTTTAAGTAAAACAAATGATAATTCTTTGAAAACCTTTAGAATACCTAGACCAGGTACTGGCCTAAAAGAAGATCCCATTAGGAGAACTATTTTTGAATTTTGTAGGTGGTAATGATTGTGAAACCAAGTGATTAAATGAAGAAAAACAGTTCAGAAGGAAGACTGCAAGTCTGTATTAATGATTTCCACCACTAAAATAGAAATGACCAGCAAATCACAGCCATTAAAAATGACCCATCAGTGGACAACAAATTACATACTGGGGAACCAACGCTGGAGAAAAATCAAAGAGGTGGAGGTCATGTTTTATTTCACTTGTAGCGCTTTACAAATTCAGTCCTAACCAAACCTGATTAAAGTAAATTCCTTTTTTTACAGCCTGTGGAGTCTATAAGATTATGGTGTTAATGGAAGTGCGATTCGATCCGTCAGTAATGGTGCATGTCGGGACCCTGGCGCCTCTGACAAGTCCATTTTTTAAGACGTATTTATTGTTTTATTTTTTTTTCTCCCTTCTGTTCTCTGCATTGCAGGGTTTAATTGAACAGTTTAAAGCAATTCTTCTTCAAGGCCCATTAATTGATTTTATTTGTGTATTCTCTAGGGGTCAAGGAAAAGGGGAAAAAAAAAACAATAAAATTGCAGCTCTGGTTTTCACTGTCATATTCTCCCTTGTAATTCATAGCTATAATTTTGTTTGTTTGTTTCTTTTCTCCGCTTCAGTTTTTTTTCTTCTGATTTTCATAAGGTGCAACTTTATATGTTTGTTTTGTTTTATGTCACTGATTTATTCAATTCTGATAGAGGTTCACTATGAAGAAAATAATAAAATGTACTCATATCTGATAAACCAGGTAGTATCTAGCAGTTCCTCATAATAAACCCTATTGAGGGGGAAGATTTCAATAAAAGTCATAGAACCTTTTATTCTCATGCTGCAACAAAGGACCATAGCATTTTCTTTCTGTCATAATAGGACAAAATCTCTTGAGGTCATGACATGTGTATGCCTATATGCACACAGTGTGTTCATATTTATTCACAGAACTGACCACCAGGCCTGACTGGACTTAGGCCTGTTAAGTAATAATGATGATAACATACTGTTCCAAAACAGTATACTCAGAAGGTAGAAATTATAGGTAGAAATTAAGATTCTGCCAAGGGCAAAAGCTATGCATGTGTGCATACTTGTCATGACATCATACCTCAAAACACTTTGCCCTATTATGTCACAATGTCTTATGTCACACAATATAATCTGTATCATTTTTGAATGCTTCTTTTTATCTATCTCTTACAATGACCTTACAAAGCAGATATTACCATTACCACTTAATCGTCAAGGTAATGAGACTCAGAGGTGAAAGAATCTGCCAATGATATAGGTGAGTTTTAAATATGGATTTGATTTGCTCTAATGCCTATACTTGTCCACGATTTGTATACACTATTGCCTTGGAAGCTTAGTTTGTGATGGCTTTATTTCATTAAAGATAAAAGTATAATAATGTCATTTAGAGAGAAGGATGTATTTTTTTCACCTTGCTTCCACAGAGCAGGCCCTAAAATGAGCACTAGCTGAATGATTAAGTAAGACATCTACCCCTATCACTATCATATTGTTTCTGCTTTGAGCTCCATTTCCAGAACAGTCCTTTGGGAATACTATGCTGACAAGGCCCACATAAAAGATGGGAAAGTGGTAGGGCAAGTAAACACCAAGAAATATCAGAATGTTTACTTGTCAGGTGGTTAGAGTGTAGAGGATTTTTTTCCAACATGAAGGAAATATAAAAAAACACTGCCTTTCACTTCTGATGTTGCTTACAAACTTGCTTTGAATCAGAGGAGATAGTTGTAAAGGGAGGTGATACTCTCTTTTTCACAAACCATCTGTCTTTATTTTTATTCTTCTAATTTTCTCCTGAGATATCAACATGATAATAGAAGATAATCTCCCTGAGAGCAATCTAACCCCAGGAAAAGCACTTACAGACATGGGTGGGGGGCGGGGGGGGTGGTTAAAACCAAATTCATATTAACATAAGAAGGTGAGTTCTATATAGCATTATTTTGGTCTGATTTTATAATCACTTTCCACTGAAGCCTTTTCTCATTACAAGAGCACATAATCTCTGCAGTCTAGGTTTCCACCAACAAAGGAATTTGGGTGATGGATTCTTTTATTTGCATTTATAAATAATTTCAGTAAACACAATCTCTTCCTGCCTTTTGCCCAGTCTCCCTAGACTCCGAGTTTACAGGAAGAGTGAGAATCTAGACTTTCTACTGAAAATTAAGAAATTCTTCTCATATGCTCATTACAATCCATGTGGATATTGTCAAAATTTGTTCTAAAACTCTGTGTGAGAGTCCACATAGATCTGCTTAACTTGTCAGACTTAATTCTAGCTCCCAATTAAATAATTTAAACTCAGCCTAGACCTATCCAATCCAACGAAACCAAAGATTCATTTTTTCCAGTACTTTCAGCCATATAAAAATATATCATACTCTTTCAAACTAATATGCTGTTATGAAATTATACATGTACAAACTCAGCAAAATTAAATCGCCTCAATAATAAAGTGCATGCTAAGGTATCACAATCCCAACTCTATTTTGCTGTTCTAAGCAAAAAGCGGGCAGCATCACTATTAGCTAAATCAATGCTAACTGTATTAATAAGAGAGCAAAATGAACATGCCTGGATTTTTCTCTCTCTATCACTCTAGGTCCAAAGCTCTTCTCTGATTTTAGCTTTAGTCTTAAATGACCATCAAAAACTGGGTGCTTTGGCCTCTAAGATAGCTAGCTACTGCCAAACTAATACGTGTGGGACCAGATCAGAAGAAATTGTCCAACAGACCTGCCAGGGCTTGTCAAGGCCTGGAAACGGTGAAAGTCAGATGATTATTTTTCCATTTCGTAATTGGTGGAGCCTGTCCCAACATTGTTAGAGCCAGCAGCTGCTCCCTGCTGAGAGCTAATTCCACCTGATCTATTTAATATTATAATGAATTTAATCCTCTCCACATTCAACCAGAGTCAGAGAGCACAATTGCACAGGTAAATCTGCATTTGCAGAGAGATGACAAAGAGCCCCTTCTGATGTTAAGAATTAATTTAGAGAAGGGTACTGACAGAGTTACTCAATCCTTCATTTTGGTTGCTATTTTTTTCTTCTTCCAGGGAACAGGTTCAGTATGGTCTGAATTTTTCCTTCTCTCCTTAAGAACTCTTGGACATCAGAAGTAAAGTTAGATATTGCTATAAGAGGAGCTGTAATCCCCCTCCCCCAATCCAAATTCATATGTTGAAGCCCTAACCCCCAGTACTTAGAATGTGACTATATTGGAGGCAAGGTGTTTAACCCATTTCCTGTTTAGAAAAAAGTGCAGCTTACTGCCAGTATTAATTTAATTTTCCATAAACACGCTCTTTGAGGCTGAACCAAATCTGACTAGTTTTCAATATGAAAATATAAAAACTGTTCTTGGAGTTATTTCTAAATAGAATTTGTCTCTAATCCTAATGTAATAGAAATGTATACATAAATCAGATTCATCAACTGAATCTTTGGCTAACAATTGCTCAGGAACAAAGTTACATCACACGTGGAAATGCTACTACGTTTTCTAGAATTTGATATTTTCAGTGATCGAGAATTACTATGCTTTGTAAATGGAAATACCACTATTAAAAACAGATTACTATAAATAGAATGATGTAATTTGTTTCCAAAGATTATCATTACAGTGGAGCAAAGCAAAAATAATAGTAAAAGCTAGATATTTCATGGCAAACTTTGGGGTAAGGTTAGAATTGTAAACTACAAGATATGTCGGGATAAACGCTACAGCTGCAAGCACTACCTGTGAGTATTTTGGGGGCAAATGGGATAAAGAAGTGACTAAACTAAAATAAAACTGTCAGAGTGGGTTGTAATTCAAACTACCTGGTGTGCTTATGAGGAGAAGAAATCTGGATACACAAAGGTACTCCAGGTAAGCACACACACACACAGAAGAAAGGCCATGTAATGACAGAGGGAGAAGGAAGCCACCCACAAACCGAGGAGACAGGCCTCAGAAGAAATCAAACCTGCTAACACCATGAACATGGACTTCCCTCAGAAACAGTGAGAAAATAAATTTCAGGTGCATAAACCATTCAATCTGTGGTATTTCATTATGCACCTCTAGCAAACTAATACAGATATTATCTAGTGAAAACCAATGTAAGATTCTCCTCTAAAGAGTTCTATAAGCTTTCACTAGAATACAGCCAGGAAGGGACATCTAACACAAGGCAACCAATTGCATTTTAAAGATCATTTTGTTAGAAAGTTCTTTGTACTGAATCAGATGCTCCTCCTTCTAACTAATACTCCATTTTCCCAGTTCTGCACTCTTGGTTCAGAACCATGTCAAATGTCTCACTGGGCAGCTCTTCAATTCATTGAAGGCAGCCATCATGTCTCTATGTTCCTTTCTTAAATCTTTCCTTTCAAGTTAAACCTTTCCCAATGCTTTCAAATAGTCCCCATAGGCCACTGTTCTGAGCACGTTCTGTAGAACGTCCGTCCTCCATTAAACCCCAACTGCTGGATCATTTCTTCTCTTAAAAAACAGCTAAAGATATCAACTCAGATGTTATCCAGCAGCAAGAAGTGCTTTAGGATTATTAGTTCTTTTGTTTCAACACCATATTTTAGGATCTTCTCCATTAGGAAAGGATGATACAAACAGATCTTTAAGTCCTGGTATAACATTGACATGTGGCGAGGGTCCTAAAGGAAACATGACAACTTCCAAACATGACACAAGGGAACTGAGGGCCACAGACTATTTTTCCATCAGCTGAGTATGTTTAGAAGACATTATTTTAAATGTTATTTTAAAACCTCAGTATTATATCTTATCTATCTATATATATTAATATATGATATGTATATATGTATATAAATATATAAATATATTAAGAATTTTGTTCAGATACTCAGAAATTCTAAAATCAAAAACAAAAACCTAAGCGTTATAATGGTGTCTCCAGGAGTGAACAAGTTCCCATAGCACACTAAAGACGAGGATTACTGTAAATACCTATTGAACTTAAATATGCCACTTAGTTGAGTCTGCAATTTGCAGCTTAGGAGGAAATGGTCAGAAATGATGAAGCTCCCTGGCATTGGTACATGAATTACAAAAACACAATCAAACAATGTATGTGATTGGTTTCTATTTGCTGATGTATGTACTGTCAGGCAATATCTAACTTCAAAGGACTCTCATTCTTGCCCAATATGTGTCAAAAGGAGCATAAATCAAAGTCTTTCCCCCTGAATACTTTGCTTCCTTACAATGTTGAATATAAGATGCAACCAACATGGAAGGAGGACACAGGTATATTGTATTCTATCATATTGACTTTCAACAGTTTTCCTATTATATAAACATATCAAACATACCTAGAGGCTGAGGCAGGGCTATAAAAATGTTTGGCACATGCAAGGGAATTTGAGAGCTAGCTTAGAGGCACAGTAAATAATGGAAACATTAATTATTTCAGTTATTGGAGAAAGGGTAATCAATGTCTTATTCTCCCACAACACCCATTTTCTCCATTCCACTCTAGGAATAATCTCTCCAGAGAATTATTAGCCCTGATGTATTTGAGAAACTTGCTCAGAAATGTAATGACAATATAGTAATACCTTTCAAAATCCATCCTTAAGAGAAAGATCTATTTTGTTGTTGTTCACTACCAAACGGACTCCTCTTCATCCCGAATTATTTTTGCAGTTAGCATTTTAGCTGCCAGAAGGTAATGTCAAAAAAGACAAACCACTTAATGGAAAAGAAAAGTTAATGAACTAACAGGGGAGCCATAATTACTCCACAAATCAGGGGAAAGATAGAAAGGTTTCCAAGAGAGAAATGGATGCATCAAAATGTTTTCTTTCTAGAGACTCAAAGCAGTGTGTTTTAAAGACTAAACTTTGATGGGAAAAGATATAACAATAGAACAATCACATCACACTGTGTTCCTGTGTACAGGAGAAGCAACAGCAAAAGGAAGATAAGAAAAAGGGTCTATTCTCCTCTATCAGGTAAACGGCTTTTCTGCCATATGGTATTAGGTGATACAAAGTTAATGCCAGTTACTTGGGAGGCCATTGTGGGGGCCTTCTGGAGGGAGCACACATGCCTGACACCTGTCACAAAAGCTCAAATACTGAGTTGGCATATTTACAACTAAATTAGAATGATTTAACCTTCATTAGCCCCTACCTGTGCTGATGAAGGTACAGAGAGTAATTTAGAAAATTTTGGAGGGAGGATAAAGCCTCTATTTTAGACATGGTGGAAATTTTGTGAGTAGACCAAATACTGCTGTGTCACACTTCCAGGCTGTCAGGCTTTCTGCCCAGAGTTCCATTTATTTGGAGTCTGTGAACCTGAAGTCAAGGATACCTCATACTCTAGTGTTTTCAGTAGAAAAATAAGATGAACTGTCAATTGAAAGATTTTTTTTTATATAAAAATGAACAGTCTAGGATTTATGGGGCAAATAAATATTGTGGCGGAACAGCTGGCAAGCGTGAGTAAGAGTACAAACCGCTGATATGTTATCTGCAACCTCCCACACACATACTGTGAGCTGCAACTCAATAAGTGGATGATTACAGAGGTTATAAGAAAAGTAGAAATAAATACAGTGAAGTTTAAAGACACCTGGTATGAATGATACCTTGATTTCCAACAGAGACCTCAGTTTCATGGGAGGAAGTTTAGTGTAGTGGTTAAGAGGGAAGGTTCTGAAGATAGATGGCCTGGGCTCATAATTTCATATAATCATTTGAGTTGTGGGACTGGAACAAGTCACTAAGCCTCTCTAAGCCTCAATTTTCCTATCTTTACGAAAGGTTTACACTGTTACCTGCCTCCTCAGGTAATTGGAGAGAAATAAATGAATTACTCCTCCTAAAATACTTAATGACAGTGCTTAATGCATGATACATGCTTAATAAATGTTAGATATTAATATCCTCATTAATAGTGCCTATAGTTTGGCGTATTCTGGTTTATGATGCCACCGACTATTTTCTCATTTTAAATACTATACATTTTAATTGAAGGCAGAATAGTAACAGCTACTTAAGTTGGAGTCCATGGGGAATAGTTATAGAACATACTACGGTTTGAGATGTGTTAATGCTCCAGGTGGATTTATTGCTTTAAAAAAAGATAATAATCTTGATGGAATGGTTTAAACATTGCCTTATTTCTCGGGACAAATGGAAATAAGTAGATCTCATATATATTTTTTAATATCGTATGCACAAAAAAGGGACAGTTGAGCTAATCTGGTTTGTTTAGTTTCATTAAACTTTATGCGTGGTTCCACTGCAATCATACTTTCTCCTAGGTCTGTGTAACATTGCTGACGAGCTTTTGGAAAAGGAGAAAGTGTTTTGTTAAGAAAATGCAAGTTAAGTCATTAACTTAATGAATGCTCTGAGAAAATTTACATAGATTCATATACACATCGATTAACTTAATAAAGCATATTAAAAAAATACATCTAGTGATCTAGTGTTAGCCGGCATCTTCAAAGCCCTATGAGTTTAGTGTCCTAAACTCTATTGCATACCACCAGTGTCTAACACACAGCCTGCTCAATGGTAACTGATAAATCACTGATATACCTATGTGTGTGCATGTGATAATTAGACTCCATTCATAAAGTTTACTACATTATACTTATGATATGCTCCACTAATTATAGCTACTATTTTGATGAAACACCTTATGTCAGATGCTTTAGAGATACTATTCCTAATCTGTTTTTAGAGATAAAGAAATTAAAGCTCAAATGTGTAAGAGCTGGTTAAATTCAAGGTGGCATAACTAGTAAGACCTAGATCACATGTGAAATTCAGCATTCCAATCTCTGTTCATCATTTCATGATACTTTCCAGCTCATTTATATTTCAGCTCTTGTGTGCCTAGATATGTGGTATGAGTTAAGGTGTACAAAATGATCTCTTTAATACTTTCTTTTTGTCCCAATGAGAACACTAGACAATAGGAAATGCTAATTATTCCCTCTGCACACCCATCATCAAATAAAGATTTATGATAGTATGTAGCATGGATAATTCTCCTTTAAGGAAATAAGCTTTTCATATTTAATCAGATCCAAGGAATATTTTGCTGTTTCATATACATTTGATTTTACTATCTGCATTGCCCTTCACTCAGTTGCATTAGCTTTGACAAAACAGTTAAACCTTACTATTCACCAGTTCTGTCCCAACATTTGTCCTGAAAGCCAAGGGTTTTCAGCTGTAATGGGTATTTGTGTTTTATAATATTTTCTCAATCTAAGGGATGTTACAAATAAATCATTATTTCTCTCTGTTGGAAAAAGACCAGTACTCTTGGATGTGATAGGCAAACATTCTTGGGTTTAAGATGCAAGTAAGGAAGGTTTTATCCACCCTTTTAATTATGAGAAAATATAGAATTCAGTGATGCAGAAAACCAACCCATCTGTAGTTTTGCCCAAAGGAGATATTTTTCAGTGACTTTGTTACACCTGAATCAGACAATAAAATCTTCATTTATTTTTGGTCACAGCAAAGGCCAAACTGAAGTCCATTTTCTGAAAATAGTAACATAGTTAAAATTTTTACAGTAAGAAAAATAACATCTGATGAAACTAAAACTTTTCTGGAAAAGTGTCTCTCACCTTAAATATATGAAATATAACAATAGTTTATATAAATATTAATGAATTATTGATACCTTATAAACTATATATCTTAGACACTGGTTTAGTTTAAATAATTAATAAATATATTTAGAAAAACTTGCCATTAGTGAAAAATTAAATACAAGAAGCATAATATTAGTTAAAAAACACTAATACTAATTATCATAACTTCCATTTATTGGTAGCTTTTGTGTGCCAAGTCCTATGCTGAGTGATTTACATTCATTAACTCATTTCCTTATACCTTAATCCTACAAAGCAAATACTATTCATATATCCAAATTGTGCTGTTTTAAATCAAAACAGATTAGAATCAGCAGGTAAAGGAACTTGACTAAAGTCTCAATGTTAGTATGTGACACCTATGTGCCTCTGACTCCAGCATGTGTAAACTCTTAATCCACACGCATATTAAATGTTATAGGTCAGTGGTTTTGTTTCCAAACTTCAATGCTAGAGTAGGTGCTAATTCTTAAAATTTCAGCAGTCCTCAGGTAAATGAGAAAAATAAGCATAAGAAAGCAACTTTTCAAAAAGTTACATTTTTTAATTACAAAGGAATATAGTGTCTTCAAGTTTATTTCCTTTTTTAAAATGATGATATGTGGTAATCTAGTTTTAATTTTTATTATGTTTTTAAATATGCCTATTTGTAAAAATTAAAACATTAGCAAGCAAATGTTATTCTTTCAGGTCAAAAAACAAACAAATGCACTTTTACTAGTTAAAGGAGAAAAGGATCTTCAGACCTGTACCAGATGGGTCTGAGCTGTTGTCTGAACGACAGCATTCTTAAGGATGCTCAAAGATGACAGTGTTAAAGGTCAGCAAGAAGAGGAGAGGAAGGTAAACATGTGAACAACAGTCTAGATGTGAGAAATATTGAGGCTAAGCAGAAAAAGCAAAAATTGTTATGAGCCTAGTTGATCTCGAAAATTCAGAGAAATAATAAACTCTGAGGAAGGCAGCACTCTATTAATTTGGAGATACGGTGGGCTAACTATTAACTTGCTTTTGAACATATTGAATTTGTGGTGAAGGATTCAGGTGGGAAAATATCCGGCAAGCAATATAAGGACAACTCCGGGTTTCTGTATTAGATAAAAACTGAATTCTTCAAGGTAAGCAATGTGGTCAGTCTCTAGAGCAGGTTGAAGGTTGGGGGAATAATTAATCGCTCAGCCTTGACACCTGTTTCTGTGATTCATTTCCTTGGAGATTTGATTTAGGTGAATATTGTCACTACTGCATTGGCTTAGGATGGGAGTACATCCTCACTTTAACATTCTAGCCTGAGATTTAATGCACTTCCTTTCTCTTAATTTTCCAATTCAGAGTTGAGACCAGGCTGGTACGTTCCCCAAAGGCTAAAGGCTCAGGGAAACAAAAGGGAAATTAATACAAAGTATATAACATATAATTAGATCAATGACTTTCAACCTCTTTTGAGTAGCTTTGGAAATCTGATAAATCTCCCCATATATACACACAATTTTGCACTGCCATGGGGAAGCTCCTCCAGCATACCAAATTTCCTCAAATACTATCCCAGGGGAGGAAAAGTGACCTGACAGATGCAGGAAGGAACTCGTTCTTTGGCTGTTTAATGCTCATTTTCATCTGTACATGATTGGCCTGGGGATATACATTCCCTTCAGTGATATTTAACCTGCCTCCCTCTGACACAGGGGTCCGGTCTTAGTTTATGACTCCCAAAGGTCAACCATATAAAATATAACACAATAAGTTTATCATGGGTACAAGAGACACACATGTGCAGTACAAGAGTGTACTTTTATCACAGAAATAACCTTAATAAAACAGGGCTTAGTGACTCCCCCATCACAAAAGCCATATCAACTCGGCACACATTCAAACTAAACACTAATCCAAAAATCTACTTCCAGAACACTGACTGGTACTATTGTTCTGTACTAAAGTTTTTATTGTGGAGGAAAAAAAAGAGCTTATATTGACAAATACATACAGCAAAGAGTTGTTAAAATCCTTCCTTATCCACATCTCTCTCCCCAAAGCTCCAGGCATCATAGCCTTTGCTTAAATCTGTTCAAACACTTCAGCCACGGGCCTTTCTGTCTTTTTTTCTCATTCCTCAACATCCTCTTTCTTCACTCATGCTTCCTCTTCCAGTCTACCTCTTTTTCTTTCTTTAGTAGGGTCTCTCCATACACTTTCCTATGAAGAGGTATGTATGTATGTATGTATGTATGTATGTATGTATGTACATATGTATGTATATATGTATGTATGTATTTCCATATGAAGACAGAGCTGCACACAAGACTATTTGGGAGGAGCAGACAAAGGACACTTTAGCCAAGTTGAATTTCATGAAAACAAACTATATTTAGTTTTGCTTTCACCCGTATTCTGAATATCTCACATAGTTCCTAACACTTAATAATTTCTAAATATATATTTGTTGAATAAGTAAAGAAATTCTGGTTGAAATTTATTTCAAGTTTATCATTAGAAATATTAAGTTGGAGATCACAGAATGTCAGAATGCTAAAAGACCATACACAATACAATGAATGAAGCCCTCCTCTGATATAACTAACAAAGTATGACTATAGAAAGGTTATCGAAAGAAGAGTATGTAAGAAAAGAGAATGTTAGATATGCCAGAAGTGGATCTTAGAGAGAAGAAGGAAAAAAGATAATGAGGAATTAACAATTGGCAGGATCATTTAAATAACAAGAGAAAACAGGAGAAAAAATAATGTAATATCCTGACTCCAGGAGAGAAGATAATCACAGAAGAAATATTGAGGGTCAACAACATATCACTGAGGAGGGCCCAAATAGCATAATCCTTCACATTAGTGTTTAATGTAATTGAAGGAGAAATTTCTTTTTGACCTTCATAATCAAAGTTTCTTGACTGGTGTGCTTTGCAAAGAGATTGGTAGCATCTCTAAATTAGTATCTAAAATTTTTGGCTGATAAAGGGAAAACAATAAAAAATAATCTCACTTTGTTCATAGCCGTGAGGATTGAATAGAATACTCAATTTTTATTTCATGTGCATATGTGATTCTATGCTACTTTTGGAAATAGTTTATTTTCAAGTTGTCCTAGAAGAGTTAATTTTCAAGAAAGGAACAAGTAAACTGTAGAAAATCCAAAACTATTCCAATTTTGATTCTATATTTTAATAAACAGTATTGTGAGTTAACCTCATAAAGTTCTAGTATTCAATCTACTGGGGACAAAACTCATTACTAGTAATAATTAACCTATATTATGAACTAATCATCTGTGAAATTTCAATTAAACTTCTGATTTTAAACGCATAAGGACATTTCAACAAAATAAAAAATTTTGTTTCATTACCCCATATCTTTAAATGATTAACTATTACCATTAAAAAAAATTTATTTCTAAAACATTAGAGTGTGTAAATAGATCAATTATAGCTGCAATCTACAATTTCTCAATAGAAGAAAACAACTCTAACAACACATGAATTATCAACAATAGGTCACTGGAATTATTTCCTTATAGCAATGATGTACTAAGTAAATACAATGAACAAATACTAAGTGAACAAATATATTAGATATTACATCTCATTTTATAAAATCATATGGCTGATATTTCAATTAATGTAATATGGAAATACAGGGACACGTGAGCATAGAGTGAAAGGAACTGAGGAGGTAGACTGCATGTTCGTGTGTGTGTGGGAGAAGATTTGTTCATGGAAATCAAGAAAGAACTCAAGAAGCCCTATTCTATCAGACTCTATTAGGAATAAACTCTTATTTTCCTTGTCTTCTTTTACTTGAACCACACTCAGTAGAATTAGTGGTGCCTATAGATGTTATCAACTATATTAATTTCTTCAAAGACACCTATCCAGAGTATTATCAAATGAATGCTCTCAATAGTGATTTTCATAGTCTTCTCTTAGTGATAAGCAAGGGTGAAAAGAGTTATTACTTGTTGAAGAAATTCTAAAATATGAATTGTAGAAATCTCTTATTCACTTCAGCTAAGCTTACTCAATATTTAGACCCCAACAAAGCAGGGCATGGCTGGTTCTCTTCCACCTGCAATGACTGTCTGGTTGTATCCAATGGATTTGTTTATAAGACTGCATATGGAGTTAGCTTTATTCTGTCTTACTGCCAAAATGTACATATCTAGTCTCAGCTTGCATTCTTGCAAGTTCTCAAAGGAGACTGCATTAGAGCGTGTAGCTAGATCAATTGTAGATGTAATCTACTATTACTCAATAGAAGAAAACAACTCTAACAACACATGGATTATCAATAATAGGTCGCTGGAATTATCTCCTTATAGCAGTGATGTACTAAATATATACAGTGTTTATGGAACATAGCAGGCCTGAACAATTTTCTTAAAACTGCTTTATTTATTTTTTGAAGTAAACATTTATTGTTAGTAGTTAGATAAGATTTTTTTCCTTATTGAGAAAAAAAAGAAATTTATTTAAAATAAAAGAACAAAAGAGAGAGGCTCCTCATCTATTTACTGTTTTTCTTTACTCTTGCTTCAAATAGTTTTATGAAACGCAGAAAATATTAAAAACCTTTCAGATGTACTCTTTCCTCAGATAAAAGTACTAAAGAAACCAGAGACCATTGACTGGTTTACTCATAAACCTTTTGTCATTTTCCAAATATCTGTAAGATTGAGATCTAGTTCTTTCCAATCCTGCAAACATTTTTTTTTCCACAGGAGGACACTAATAAATGATATGTAAAAGTCATTGTTTTCCAAAACCACCTGATAATGAGTACCTGATTCCTCAGTTCCTGATGAGTGATTTGGGTTTGAATGCATCTCCAGTTGGATGAGAAAAACTGTATTTTACAAAACTAATCTATGAATTTCTTATCATCAAGCAAGTTGGAAAGGAAGATAAATGAATAAATCTTTTCAAAGCGCATTAGGTATTTGTTGTGGATGAATTAGTGCTCAAACTGCATTTGATGTTCTTTCTAGCACACTTTCCTATAATGCCAAGGTGGGAAAGCCAAAAACCTCATTTCCTGGACCCCTTTGTAGCTAGATTTTTAGATGTCATTTAGATTTATCCAACTGGAACACTTCTGTTGGATTTAGAAAGGAGAGGAGGAGAGACTAGAGGCATTTGGTTGCTTGGAAGCACTGTTGGCAGAGGTCCCCGTTCCAATCACTAGCTTCATGGGTACTGTGAGGCAAAGAGAGGAGTATCCTTGATTTGGAACAGTCTCATATCAGATGCATCTTGGTTCTAGACCAGTCAGTCACAATGGAAATATCTGAGTGTAGCATCTTCTACAGCCATAGAAAAGGCACTACTTCCTTTGGTGTATTGATTTAATGATGTCTTCTTCTTGCAAATCCAGACTAAACTCTATTACTGAAACCAAACTATATGTTTTATAAGGCTTCATTTTCCTTTGATATAGTCCTTCCTGTTTAAAAAAGCTAGAGTAGATTCTATTCTCTGCAACTAAATTTGGACCAATAAATATGTTTAAAAATCATATATTCAGTACAACATAGAAAATATAGCTAATAATAATACATATATTTTTAATTTATTTATTTTTATTATGGTGACATTGGTTAACAAAATCCAGTGTTTCATGTATACAAGTAAGGCATTGTGTGTTATATATTGCATTATGTGTTCACCACCCATAGTTAGATTTCATTCTGTCATTGTAATAATTTTGTATGATGACAGATGGTAACTAGACTTATCATAGTGATAATTTTGTAATGTATAAAAATACCAAATCGCTTTGTTGTAAATCTAAAACAAATATAATAGTGTATATCAACTACAATTCAATTTTTTTAAATCCTGCATTTAGATTAAAATTATTAATCCATTATTTTAACTCTTCCTGTACTGTTTCTAGCACTTTGAGCTTTGATGAAAAAGTGGCTCTTTCTGTTTAGAAACTAGTTGGCTTAATTAGAGAATCAAACTGGAATAGCCTCCTGCGACTAGGTGAAGTAATATTTGGCCTATACTGATAATTTGATTATTTAATCAATGTACAAAGTTTTCACATATGTAGACTTTTGTTCCCCCAATTTCAATATTTACTTATTTTTGAAGAGCCTTAAGGTCAAAGTGCATGAAAGTTAAATACACACACACACACACACACACTGCAGAGGGATATTTAGGGAGCTGGAAAAATGTTCTTGATACGTAATTCCTTACAAAAAGCATGTTACTGACATATATGTGAAAGGATTCCACTTTCATAAAAAAAATGCTTACATGTTTATCAAGAGACTGAAATGTACACTAAAATATTAACAGTGATTACCTTTAAGTAGTAGGATTATAGGTGGTTTTAATTGGTATATCTTGCCCTAGTTATAATGCTTTGCCCTTCTAACACAAAAATGCTGCTTATGAAAAGTGACCTGATGCTTTATCTTTAGTGTAACAGTCACTATTCATTAGAATAGTGTCTAATCTATTTTATATTCAATATAAAATGATACCAGAGCAATGTTTAATGAGGTTACCTAGGAAGAGACAAGGTACTAAAAAATCGGGTATCCATTTTCAGTTCAGATGTAAGCAAGAAGAGTCTTTCCACCAAAAATATTTACAAAATCCCCTCCTAGTATTATTACCTGATTAGAGAATGCAGTTATCACTAAGAACAAAAAAAAGTCTTAGACTCCACAGATGAGAAGATGGGGCAGAAGTACTTTATAGTATCTCTGTATGAATATGTTTTAAAGAACACATTTTGAAAAAGTGAATAATAAAAGGCTGGATCTCTGAGAGAAGACACAAGAAGAATACAGCAATGGATTGCCTGGGAATCTGTATTTGGAGGCTATAATAGAACACACAGATGAGGATCCAGATCAAGCAAAAGAAAATGCTCATGTCTCATCTGACTGTCAATTCTTATTTGTTTTTGAGAGAGAAAACTGATGTATATATAATTTTAGAGTCAATAGTCTTTCAAATTCTTCTAATAATCATCCTCAACAAATTAGATATTTTCATGGAATCTCAGTATGAGTAACTGTCAGCATTTTCAACATAAAAATAACTAGAATGATTAGTCCCTTTCTATTAGACCCAAAATTTTTGTGTTCAAACTAAGCAAAAATGAGACAAGGAGAGCCACTCCAAATGGTGTTACAAGAAAAGGTATTTTCATCTAGGTGTATTATTTATTACAAGTGCATTAATTCAAGCATTTATGCTTCTTTGTACTCTATAATTAGTTAAAATTTATTTCGAGCCAAATGGTCAAGAGGAGCAGAGGGATATTAAAAATGGGAATTAATACAAAAAGGGACTGAAATATAGAACCAACAATTATAAATTTCTAAGTAAGTTAGGTGTAGTTTTGTCAAACAGACGTTGACATAAAAATTAAAAACAATCAAATAATAAAGACAGAAAAGGTCTGAGAAGTAGAACAATGTTTCCTTTGATCTGTTGTTAGAGTCTGACTTTTTAGTGGTACATGGTTAATTTTGGTAGGAAATGTGGGAGGTTTCAAAACTTTGAGAGACTATGGCTTTGTATGTATATGTTTTGAAATTTTTTTACAAAAGGAAGACTAGAACTTGGAACTTTGGAACTTCTTGAGACTTTAGGGGCATCACTTTCTAGGACTGCTCATTCTTAGTAATCTCTTTTCACTCCTTAGAGTTGGAGGGCACAGAAGGATCCCAGGAAATAAACTTGAAATTAGTTCCCCATAAGAGGAATTTTTGTCTTTTCTATTTCGGTTAATACAGTAAAGTTTAAGAGGGTAGAAGGGAAGCCAGGATTCAAGGTATTCTCTTAACTATAAATAAAATAGAGCAAATAATTGTAGGCCCCCCCTCAAACAGTATTTGTCAGAAAATTGAATGGGGTTACATAGGGATAGAAGGTTAAGAAGTCCCCAACAGAGCTGCCCAAATCTAGCTTCTCAGTAATAGGCCCATATAAATTGTCACCAAGTATTGCTATATACTAAGTGGCTTTCTCCTTTTGGTCTCTTACTATGTTTTCAGAATATGGACAGCATTACCTCATGTGATTTTGTGCACCGTTCATGCTTAATATGCACTAGGTAATGATTACCTTTCGTGCTTCTACTGAGGTTGGATCAAGCCAGTGACAAAAATTGGGGGCACAGGGTCAATATATAAAACTAGGTTCAAAATATAAATGACTCATCTTTTTAGAGAATTATTTTATCACCTTACTTTAACAACTGAAATTAATGAGATCATAAATAATTTAAGATATAATTCTAGGAGTTGAAGACATCTACCTTCAGAAACCTTAAAACAATAAGAATGAAAAATTTGATAACTTTTAGAATAGTGGTAACATAATAAAAACAACAGTGAAGATAGCAACAGCAATAATTATAATAACCCCCTTCAGGGTCTTTTCTGCTGCCAACAATACTGTGTTAGTTGGTCTTTTTTAAGGAATACCTAATCCATTTCACTCACATATAAAAGCATTTGCTATTTTCAGATTATCCATTCATATTGCTACTTCAAAAGTTTGTAAAATTTTCCTTGCTAGCCCCTTGATTTTTCCTTGACATGGTAATTTAGTCCTGAGGTTTTTCACATACAGAAACTCTGAAAAATAAAAAATTCTTTTTTTGGCATTAGTGTTCTTATGGCCATGCCAACATCACTTCAGTTCCTCTGTAGGAGTTTTTCAGACTATACATCTCAATGAACATTGGTGGAACATGTAAAATTTTGATTCTTCACTACCTTCCCCCATCTCGTGTAGTTTATACTTACACCTAGTTTCACATTAATTTTCTTCTGTTGAATACATTTTGTAGCTTTCATATTTGTCTGTTAGTAGTTTTTTAAAATAGTCTTCCATTTGGCCTCTTTAGCCTCCTATATCACTACTTTGAGAGTAAAGATTTTCCATGTTTTTACTTGAAAATGCCTGCATCTTTTCCTCATATTGTCATATCTCTCAATCTCCTGTGCTCTCACTGACTTCCTCCAGTTCATTCAAGCTTTATTGCTCAATCTCTCCCGTCTATCCATTGCCAATTACTTCCCTGTACTCTGTTTCACCCCCTCTCAGTCTCAGTGACCTATCACCTTCTAAACATTTTTTTTTTGAAAATGACTTCTGTCTCAGTCCTGAGTTGTCTTGGAACTGCAGAGTTAGGTGGGACTGGTTCCAGCCTTAAAGGTGGCAGCCATATCAAGTGTTTCTCTACACAAGGAGTGGTGACAATTGAGACTGATTTTGGTAGGAACAGGAACTGGAAAGGGAGTAAGAATGCAATATGGAAACTACTTTTTGAGCACAAGGCCAACCTCAAATGAAGGACAGAAAAGCATGGTAAGAAAAATGTCATTCCTTTAATAAATTAGGGAGAAATCATCCTCAGACAGATAATGTAATAAAATATGGACAAAAAGAGATGTAACGGAAAGGAGGAATAGACCAGGAGTAAACTAGATACAGGGTGAGCATGAGAGAGCCTGCTATGCTTGTGTTATCTAAGGATTCATATCAAGAAGAAACGCAGATAATGTGCTCGTCAAAAGTGTCTGGGAGCACTAACAAATATAGATTAATGAGTGAAGAGGAAGACTGGCATGAGTAACTGCAGCTTTCTAAGGTAGTAACCACTTGCCAACTACTATAAATCCATATATCATCTCATTTAATCTGCAAAGCATCCCTATGAGGTAGATGTTATTGCGAGCTGCATTACAAAGTGTAACTCTAAAGTTTAAAGAGGTTAAATAACTATTATGAACAACTTATACTGGAGGAAATGGGACTTTGAACTCAGGCTGTGTGCTTCCAGAGCCCATGCTTTCAGCCACTACTAAGCTATATCTAGTAGTGGTAATTATGCTAAGTCAATCTGAGTTAGAATAAAAGAATTTTAAGGAAGAGCAGTACAATATCAGCAGCAAAAATAGTTGCAAGAGTGGTTAATACTGTTTTCTCTAGCTTTCTGATAATTGTTGAGCATTTCCTTGATCACAAGGCCAATCTCAAATGATTGATAGAAAAGCATGGTAAGAAAAACAATATTCCTTTAATGAGTTATAGAGAAGTCATTCCCAGACAGCTAATGTAATAAAACTTTTATTGCTCCGTTTTCCCTAATACCTCAGTGATCCAAATAATTGATTGATTTTATTACTTTCTTAAATAAGATATTGTATTTTTGTAATCTTTAATTACTTCAATAAGATAATTTTAACACTGTGCTTATATGATTTTCAATCATACTTTCTAATCACAAAAAGAAAGGAAAACTGGAAATGGTCCAGATTAAAAAAAAAAAAATGTCAGAACAGGCTACCCGGCATGGTCTTCCAGCTGCCTATATGCTTGGTGTTATCTTTATGGACTATATTATAACTGTGAATACATCACTGTATTTCTAAAACTATCTTAAGTGTGAAATGTCTCTTTCCCTTCGTTTTCCTTTCATTTCCAAAGAAAATAATGTGGTGTGTTAGCATAAGATGGATAGAAAAGATGTCCTTATACCAAATTGGCAAGCATAAAAAGTAACTAGAAGACAAATCTTTTCTTCAAGTGCTGTAAAACTGTTGTGTTTTTTCTCAATTCCTCAAATTTGCTCTGGTTTTGTTAACAGAACTGTCCAACTTGGGAATAAAATTAACAGGAAGGAGAATAGATAAGTTCTCTTTAATTACCATCAGGAAAAAAAATAAGTACACACAGAATTCTGGAGTGATTCCTATTTTAAATAATTCTAACCATAATCAATTAATCCTTAAACCTTCTGATTGGCATCCATTTAGTCATTCAACAAATATTAATTTTGTGACTCATAAGCATAAGGTATTACTAGAATATGAAGATGAATATGATGTAGCTTTCATGATACACAAGATAGGAGTCTGATAGGAGAAAGACATGGCAACATGCACATACAGAGAATTTAAGTGAAATGTCAACTAGAATCAATAAAGAATTACAAGATAGTACTGTGAAATTAGGACATGGTATGATATGGCACAGTACCATGTTGTGGGAGAAAAAGTAAAGTTTTATGGGGGAACTAATTTTTTTGAGCAGGGCTTGGGAGAGTGTGTTAAATTTGAATATGTGCTTATGTCTAAGTGTAGGGAATGGTGTGAGAAAAGGCTCTGAGGCAAGAAAGCCTTTACGAATAACAGGCTATTTAGTTTGGCCTGAGAATCCAGTGTATGAGGAAGAGTAAAAGTGGATAAGAGGTGAAGTCTACAGCATTTCTTGGACCTAGAACTGAAGAAAGATTAGCTGCTCTCTAACTTTGCCAATCCAAAGCTAAAGCAATTCACATTACAGTGCAAGTAACACCTCTGAATACTTGGTTTCTTCTATTGCCTTACCAGAAAGACTTCATCAGTTTAAACATTTATCCCTAAAATTTTATTTTTCAGGAACATTTCCTAATGATAGTAATAATGGTTATAGAAAATATCTTGAGGCTTGTTTTATATTTATTTCTACCCAGGTCATTTCATTAACTTCACCATCTGCCTCAGATCTTTCATTATTATGAGTTGGATGAATGAGTCAATGACACAGCAACAGTTAGCTACCAAATGGGAATGGGAAGATTTCTGACCTCATGAAGGCTGGGTCACAATATCCAAGTGACACCCTCTGGTTACTCAAAGGCAAGTGAAAACTAGCCCAGAACCAAAAGACATGACGGATGGCTGAAGTCTGGTATTTAAATCATGGGGTATTTGAACCAGAAAAGACCTTAAAAATAGTCTAGCCAATGGTTCATAGTCTTCATTGACTCTTGTCTCTGAAAGAGTCTACAAGGATAGAGGATCAGGGATCTATTTTTAATATTCCAAAATGCTAGTAGAAACTAAGCATTTGTTTCATGTAGTCCTACAGAATCGCCAAAATGGCAACCATCTCACTGAATAGCTAAATTTTCTATGAGTGGTCTTTCTTGCGTTTTTCACTGTTTTTAATATATAACCAATAAAAAGAAATCATTAATAAATAAAAACAGGGAAGTAAATTATTTACTGTAAGTTGATAAATTAAACATTTCCAAATAAATCCAAGGAAATAAATAATAAAAGAATGTCTTGTGTTTAATATGCAAGAGCTACATTTAATTGAACTGCTCAATTATATAAATAGAGAAACTGAGACCAAAAAAAAAATCGAGACATTTGTCAAAGATCGTAGAGCTAATTAGCGACAAAGGAGGCATCAAAACTCTGATCTTAATATGTCAAATTAACGTGGTTTCTGCAATAACATCCTACTAGGTGGTCTGCCAAGAAGATTTCAGAGTGGAAGGTGGAAAAGATTGGGTCCAGAGACCATAGTTTGTAAAAATTAAGATGGTATCAGTTAATTTTTTTCTTTTGATTTATAGAGAATTCCACTCACCAAAATGCATAATGATAAAAGACATGGAATAATGTATTTGATTTACTGTTGCCCTAAAATGAAGTCTTCAAAGTGCCTGATGTGTCTGTACAGTTGGTTTATGTATTTGTAATAACACTATTTACTATTTCAACATACTAATGACACTCACATGGGAAGTGATTTTACTAATTTTGTAAATATTAAGTTTGAGGCCCAAGAAAGTTGTGTGTTTTTTTCAAAAGCTCTGTCTGTAGTGAGATTGGGACTGGGCCATATGGCTCCTGAACTGTGTTCCCAATATCTATTCTAGTCTCTTGGAAATTGGTTTCATCAATCTGACTGTAAGCTGTTCCTGGAAATGACAGGGATGAGTTAAGGAAGAGAAATGGAGACATGAGAAACGTATAAAGCTATGTAAGGATTTTTAATGTGTTGTCCTTTCCTTTGCTTTTCTTCATCAACTTGAATAACAGAATTGTCTGTGAAACATTAATTCCCAGAGGAGTTGTGATCAAGTCATTAGCAGCCAAAGGTGTTGGGAACCATAATATGCCATATCAATTTTGATGAACATTAAGAAAGAAAGGGGAGGTACATCCCAGTAAGTGTAGGCACCATTAGAACTGACAATAGAGACCTGTGCCCTTTCTTCTCATGGTTATTCTGATTGGAATATTATTAAGGAGAATCTAGTTCAAGTCAATAGGTGGCTAGGAATTCTAACTCTCATCAATTCCAATAATGGTTTTAGATAGGGACCATACTAATTATTTCTATTGGAATGAAAATATGGATTTTTTCCTCATTTCCTAGGCAATTTAATGTATTTCTTTAATTCTTTTGCATCATTTGATATAGCCATTGTGCAACAACTAGGCATGCCTGTTAGGGGAGGCCGAGGAATAGTTTGAACCTGGACTATCACAGTGGCTATAGGAATTATATTCATTGTCATTAACAATTATTTATATTTTCATGCATAGATACATTGATATGCATTGATAACTGTTTCAAAATTGACTAGGCAGCTATAGAACTGGACAATTAAAAGAATAATTAGGTGTTAGAAGGTAAAATAGTATTTTAATAGTATATTCAAAATTAATATAAATTAAAAAATCTTTATAAAATAAAAGATATTTAGTATTTCAAATACATTTTAAGATGACATAACTAGAAATAGAAAATAAAAAGATGCCACTAAATTATATACTTTTAAAAGAAGCACAAGGCAGATTTTCTGGAGAAAAAAAGAACTACTGATCTTTAAAATTTGTTTGAAAAGGTAAATATCTGTGATTTCAAGTCATCCACTACAAATATGGAAAGTTTTCCAATTACAAGATAAACAATCCCAACTTCAACTTATTTCTTTAAAAACCTAGCATTTAAAATTGTTAATTAGTAGGTTATGTGCTTTGGGGTTGCTCGGTACATTTCTTAATGCACAACAAATAATATAGAGACATGTTTTTGTTCTTAAACACAATATCTAAATAAATACATTTTCACCAGTGTGAGAATGTGATATCTATTACTGTGGTGAATGTCCTAGAATTAGGAATTTTTAAGTGTGGCTAACAATGTGTGAATTGCCCATGCTGCACTTGTAAGATATATTAGTTAAAATAAAATAATTTTAAAAATAAGTATCTACTAAGAAGCAATAGCTATATAAACGAGAATAAGGTGTTTGGTAATATAAGCTCCCAAATAAAAGCTGCCATCCTTGCCACTGAGCACATCTCATAAACTGAAGGAAATCCTGACTTGTTTTTTTTTTCATTTAAAGCTCACCAAACTGTCCCCAAACAAGTTAAGGGTTAGATATCAGAGTCAAAGTATTATTTACTTCAAATCTATTCTCATATCTACCCCCTTTAAGTGCTGCTTCTTTCTTAGAAAATGTTAAGCTTTCTCAGTCTAATGTAATTTTTTAATGTGATTTATCTTCCTCTTGGCAAAAGCATCAAGAAGCCCAAAGCAGCACCATTTATAGTATACTTGCACTGGCAACACAGTTTATATTTTAATAATTAATATTTACTCTGTTAGATTGTAAAACCCAACTAAAACCAAGGATATAAAATGGTTCCTTTATTGACATTCTAATAAACCTGTTTAAGTAATTGGGTAGTATTTCTTTACACAAAAGTCCAGAAAATGTATAACTTAAAACGGCTTTGCTTGAAACCGGTAATAAGTTATAACATTATGATTAACATGTGCTAGTGCTCCATCAATAAAAAGATTAAAAGTTTGGGCCTTGGAATCATGGCCTATGTTTAATCATATTCCACTACTTATAAGCTATGTGACTTAGGACAATTTATATCACTTCTCTATTTCTCAAATACACCTATAAAGGGTGTGTAATAATAGAGTCTAGCTCAAACAATTGTTGAGAAAATTATATGTGATAAAATATATGAAGTAATTAGCGTAATGCTTGACCCTGAGTAAGTACTCCCTAAACATTATATTATCAGCAATATCCATTAATTAACATAGAGGTCACATATTCCAAACAAGGGAGCAGTAAAGAAATGCTTAAAATAGTAACTTAAGGGTCTGAAAATGTTAAAGTCATTTAGATAAGATTTTCAAGGTTTTAGATTGATATTTTTTAAAACCAGTTCAGGCTTGCCAAACACATACACATACAACATGCTCACACAAAATTAACCGAAGTATCCACAAACTAGAACATCAGACTATGTAGACTGTGTTCACTTATTCTTGCAACCTCTGGATAATTTCCCTTGAAAATACTCTATTCTCTGTGCCAGATAGTATTGTAGCTTCTGTTGCATATGTAAACACCAAGGCTAAAGTATCCAAGAGATGCTAGGCATGGCTTAGTATGCAAGATCCTTTCTTTCCACAGCTCATACTAATGTAGTCTCCAAATTGAAGAGCTAATACTAAACATCTGGAGCTCACCCATAAAAATATAAGAACTCATGCCCAGAAAGTCACTGAATGTATTTCTAAATATTTTGCCTTCAGCTACAATACCCATTACTTGGAAACATCACACCTTTTAAGATATGGCCATCTGAAATGTCCACCTACCATTACACTGGGGAGAGTTTAACCCAACCAAAAAATAATAATACTAATAAGAGAAATGTTATGTGAAACCCGTAAATTCCTAAGGACAGTTTTAAGCAACTGGGAGGTAGATATATATAGATATATATAGCCTTTTGGATAACAGTTTCTGCAGATATGGTAGTAGTTTGAGTCAAAGAGTAGTAATTTTGAGTAGAGAGGCAATTGGTAGAAAGCACTGGCAATCATTCACAAATATAAGTCTCCTTTTCTCCCTAAAATGGTAGAGCATAATCTTCCTGCCTTGATGTTTCATGATACAACTCGGCAATTATACCATGTTACTTTTGGTGGGTGTGAGGTAGGTGTGAGGGAAGATTCTGAAAAGCCTATCTTTGTTTCTTTGTAGAAATAGCTCATGCTTTTGAACCAAATCAAATATCTCCCATTCTGTTATAAAGTAAATACTGATATAAAACAAAAAGTCAGTATCTGGAGACTCTAAATGCCTCATATTTTGATTAAAAATGCTTCTGTCAATTACAGATTGATTTTGTAGCTCATTATAGTGATGAATGTCGGGGCTGGTGGAGGTGGTATTTTACCACTTGGCCTGAGGGTGTACTCTGTTAGAAGATGGTAAAATTACAATTATTTTCCAGCACTCATCTATGTGCCTACACTGACCCAATGGGCACCACTAGAGTAATTTAAAAGAATGTCATCATGTGGAATAGACAAAAGAATAGTACATCAGCCCATTTAGAAGGAAAACATTTTAAACAAATCTTAACAACCTGCTGAGAATCTTGTCACATGATAAGTAACACTGAAACACATCAGCTGGGTTTTGCAGTAAAAATGGTTTTGCAGTATGTGCTTAACAAGGCTGCAGCAAGAAATATGTAAATTTCACTCTTTGTGTACAACTATGAATATTAAAACTATACATATTTTATATAATGTATATAGGCATGATCATCCACACATATAAATACAATGTACTTTTTCCCCCTTCTTAAATATCTGAGGTTATTAGGAGTTATGGGGAAATTAGAGGATATAGGTAAGAACTGCAGGGGTTAGAAATCAATATTCAGTAGTGACTGAAAAGTGAAAAAAAGGAAATTCATCTCACTTTGTAATATATTCATATCATGATATGAAGTGTCCTATATTTCTGAAGTCACCGTGTGGTTTCTTACTCTGATATCCTTGGTTTGTTCACAAGGTATTCTCTAATGGTAACTTATGCATGACTACATCTCTATAATAGCTACATGGCCAAAGCAGTAATATCCATCAGATACATAACATGCAAATCTTATATGCTATATATCTGTCACCTGCTACAAAAGTAAGATGACTTAGACTTTAATTAAAATTTCAAGACAATCAATGCTCAATATTAGGAAAAAAGATATTATATGAGATTGATATCAGCAGGACTTGAAATTAGAAAAAGAAAAAAATCATTTCAAATTGAGGATTAGGAGGCCTGGCTATACTGTGACTATAGCAATATTGGCCATACATCTACACAATTGCTTTTTATAATAGTCCACCATGAACACAAACCTATTTATGGCCTATGCTCATAGTGATATATCTCTTTTCTGCTAGTTGTTTAGAATCCCAATACTGTGAAATGGAACTGTGGTGACAAAAGAATAATACTTCATATAATGAAATGTCAAGAAATCTAAGTTAAAGTAAGGCAATGAAACATAGGTTCATGGTATAAAATCTGATCTATGCTTATAATCCAAGTGGAAATGGACAGTGGAACATCATTAGAACATCTAGATCATTTTAGGAACTGATTATGCTTGGCATCAAGGACTAGGTTAAAATCTCATTTTTCGTACCTATTTTTTATAACAGTGGTAAAGAAAATAGAAGGAAAAAGGTGTTCATAAAGTCTGGAAAATATAAGAGCTGGATATAGATGCTTTTTAAAAAAGAGACAATATATAATAAAAAACAAATTAACAGACATCTAAGATATTAAAGAAACCATATTCAGATAGTTAAAATTAACTAGAATTCTAATTGTTATAATAATATGCTTTTAGATGCTTATTTTTGTGTCAAAGGGGTAAAATTAGAGTAGAAATGATTATATACAAGCAGTTTTTGCTGTAAACAATCTTAGGACAAGTCTTACTGATGGGATAAAATCTGAAAGAAAATATAACACTGTCAGCAATAGAAAGTGCTTAGGGCAGCAATGATGGCAGCTTTCTTAATGGTCTCAGGCCTTTGGTCTCAAGTGCTGCATAGTGTCTACCTCACAGGTAAACATAATTTAAAATATTACCTGCAGGGGATTTCCAGTCAAGATGGCCGTGTAGGTAAATACTATGCTTGCATCCTCTCATGACTGCATCAAAATTACAACTTAACTGTGGAACAACCATCATTGAGAATTGCCTGAATTCTAACTGAACAGAAGTCCTGTAACTAAGGACATACAGAAGTTATGTTGAGACTGGTAGGAGGGATGAAGATGAAGAATGGGCTTGTCCCCATATACCTACATATGGCAGTTAAAAACTGAGAGAGACAACTTGGCTGCAGAAGTCCCCCCTGAAGAGTAACAGGTACCAGCCACACACCAGGCTCCCCAACCCAGGGCTCCAATGCCAAGAACAGAAGTCTTCACAACTTCCGGCTGTGAAAACCAGTGGAGACTGTGGCTGGGTGAGATTGTGGCTGCCGGACTAATAGGCATTCCTCTTGAAGGGCCCACACACAGACTTACTCATTGGTGGGCTCACTCACTCTGAGCTCCAGCATTGTGGCAGCAGCTTGAAAGGTGTCAGGGACACACGGGGAGAAACTGAATTGTTGGCTTCAGGGCGAGGACTGGAGAGGCAGTTTTCTCCCAGACAAAAGTATAGGGAGAAGTCATTGCTCTCTTTTTGACCCCTCCCCACTCTCACTGTTCAGACATAGGCAGCTTCCATATCTGAGTCTCTAACAACCTGAGTAACATCATTGGCTCTGCCTTGGTGGTTCCCTAAAACCTCATCCCACTCAACTCAGGCCATTTCTAGTGGATTTTCCACACAAAAAGCCTTTCTTGGCTCATGCTTCAAACTTCCTTAAAATCTTTCAAAGGTTCAAAAACCCCAGACAAGCAGCATTTGACCTCCATGTGCCCTGTACCACTTGCTAAGCAGCCATAAGCTTGGCACTAGTGTCAGTGGCCTTGGTTTGCATCTTTGCCCTCCTAGTCACCTCCAAGCCCAACACAGGTGGAAGACATCTGCAGATCACTTTATGGCCCATGTCAGGTAGCTCCTGGTAGGGCACAGGTGGTGTGCCCCTCTCAAGAGGCCCCTGGCAAGCATGCCCAGTAGCTAGCTTCAGACTGCACCAGAGCACAGCCAAGTTACTTCCACAGATGACACATCCAAAGTATAGACTGGACAGGCACCAGCTCTGATAAAGTGAATCTTGCTCTGTAGGGTCAGCCTCTACACAACAGCTTCTCCACTGTAGTCACAGCCAGTCTTCACAACCACTCAGCCTGAGGGCCAATCCCTCCCACTGATGTGCAAATAGCACCAATGCTCAACCACAACAAGAGGACATACACAACACATACAAGGGACAAACCTGGCTCAGGTGACCAGGGACACTGTATCACTGGGCCCCAAAGGACAGCTACTACATAAGGCCTTTCTACTCAGACCAGGAGACATGGCAGCTCTCCCTAATACATAGAAACAAATGCAGGGAGGCAGTAAAAATAAGGAATGAAAAAAACATGTCCCAAATGAAAACACTGAACAAAGTTTCAGAAAAAGAACTAAACAAAATGAATATAAGCAATCTACCAGATGCAGAGTTCAAAACACTGGTTATAAGGATGCTTGATGATTTCAGTGAGGACTGCAATAAAAGAGATAAGAAACATAAAAATGGAGATAGAATGCATAAAAAAGAACCAGACAGAAATGAAGAATACAATAATTGAAATAAAATATACATTAAAAAGAATCAACAGTCGATTAGAAGAAGCAGAGGATCAAATCAGTGATTTGGAAGATAAGGTAGCAGAAAACACCCCATCAGAAAAATAGCAAATTTTTTTTTTAAAAAATCTAAAAAAATGAAGATATTAAAGAACTTCTTGGATAACATCAAGCATATCAAAATTTACATCATTTTGGGTACCAGAAAAAGAGAGTAAGCAAGGAATTGAAAACTGATTTCAAGAAATAATGGCTGAAAACTTCCTTAAGGAGATAGACATATAAGCCCAGGAAGTACAGAGAGTCCCAAATAAGATAAATCCAAAGAGGCTCACACTAAGACACATCTTAGTTAATATGCCAAAGTTTAAGGACAAAGAGAGAATCTTAAATGAAGCAAGAGAAAAGCAGTTAGTTACCTTCAAGGGAGCTCCCATAAGACTGTCAGCTGATTTTTAAACAGAAACTTTGCAAGCCAGAAGGGATTTTGAGGAAATAGTTAAAGTGATATAAGCAAGGACCTATAACTAAGATTACTCTATCAAACAAAGCTATCATTTAGCACCAAAGGACAGATAAAGTTTCCCAGACAAGAAAAATCTAAAGGAGTTTATCACCACCAAATCAGTAGTACAAGAAATGCTAAAGGAATGTCTTTAACAAGAAGAAACAATCAAAAATATAAATAATAAAATGCTAATAATTACATATCTATCAATGATTACTCTCAATGTAAATAGATTAAATGCTCCAATCAAGAGACATGGGGTGGTTGAATGGATAAGAAAACAAGACTCTTACATATGCTGCCTACAAGAGACTCAATTTAGATCGAAAGACAACCTCAGATTGAAAGTAAAGGAATAGAAAAAGATATTTCATGAAAATGGAAATGAAAAATAAAAGCTGATTAGCAATATTTATACCAGGCAAAACAGACTTTAAAATAAAGCCTATATCAAGAGAGAAAGTAAGACTCAGTAATCTTGCCTCTGGGCATTTATCAGAAGAAACCCAAACACTATTTTGTAGGAACATGTTCATCCATATGTTCATTACACAGTATTTACAATAGCGAAGATACAGAGGCAACCTGGCTGTTCATCAATGGATGAATGAATAAAGGAGAGATGGTATCTATATAATGGAAAATTACTCAGTCATAAAAAAAAAGAATGAAATTTTGCTATCTGCAACAACATGGATGTACTTAGAGAGTATTGCTCTGAGTGAAGTAAGTCAGACAGAGAAAGACAAACGTTATATAATTTCACTCATATAAATCTAAAGAACAACAATAACAAAAAACAAACAAACTTATAGATACAGAGAACACTTTTATAGTTGTCAAGTGGGTGAAAAAGGGGAAGGGATTAAGAAATACAAATTGGTAGTTACAAAATAGTCATGGGGACGTAAAGTATAACCTAAGGAAGATAGTCAATAATATTGTAATAACTATGTATGGTATCAGATGGATATTAGATTTATTGGGGTGATCACTTCATAAGTTATAGAAATGTTTAATCACTATGTTGTACACCTGAAACTAATATAATATTTTATGCCAATTATAATTAAAAATAAAAAATATTTTAAAAATAATAAAATAAATATTACCTGCAAGGAAGCAGCAAATATCCTTTAGAAAACAGCAAATGAATACCTGTTCTAGTGCCATACAAATGAAAGAAAAGGGCTCTTAGTTACTAAATTCACAGGTTGCTAAAGCCAAAGTTTTATCCACTCTCTCTGCTGAGGAAAAACAAAACATTAGTGTAGACACTAGTGATACTGTACAGTTTTGCTGTTCTATATACAGTAGCATTGACAGACCATTGGATATCATTGTCTTCTCTCTCTCTCCTGCTAACATTCCTATTACAATTATCCCATACTTTTACATTTTGGGGCTCAGTTTTTAACAATTGAAAGTGCTCTTGAGTGTATCAGGAGTTCTAAAAGGAATATAAAAGTTCCCCTGCTCACTAAAGCCTTAGACTTGGTTATAGGTAAGGCTATGAGGACCCTGTACTCTGCCCTTTGTACCAAGAAAACCATAAGAACATACCAAATGATCAAGTAGAAGTTCATTTTTCTCTTTCTCACATGGTCATCATATTAAAAGATAATACAAGACCCCATGTTGAATTCATGTCCTAGTGTCCAGAAAACTTTCTGCTGCTTGCCTCTATAATAGAAGTTATTGGGCCACATTTATTCTCTGTTTACTGGTCTGTATGCACTTTATTCTCTGTAAACTCTGGATGAAAACAGTCTACCTTTGGTCTGTACCTATAATATCTAATATATTACCTGGGTCATAGGAGATGCTCAACAAATGTTAAATGGATGAATACATATCTATTTGAATGGCAATCCCTAACTTTCTTACCACCTAAGTATACACATAATCGATTAAACCAGGAATTTAAATTTTTTATTATACTCATGAATTGGTGATAGAACATAAAATTCCATGAAGGTTTTAGAGATCTCATTAAATGATGTTAAAAAATGTGATAAAATCAGAAAACCAGCTAAACAAAATGTATAAACTTAACTAAATGTACTAGAATTTGTAATTTGCTTCCACTATGACATTTAAGTTAATTCTAAAATAACATCAATTTAGAAAAAAAAATGGAAAATAAGACTAATACTACCTGAACATGGTCAAATAGCTATAATTCAGTATGAGCTCACTAATGTTTATGTGGACAGTAGAGTGTAGCACTTAGGAGTGGAGTCTACAATCAGAATTCTTGCTTTCACTACTAAAAATTATGAGATGTTATGAAAATTACCATTTTCTACCTCAGAGTTGTGATCTGTAAAACAAGAAAAAATGTCATTTTTCACACAGGCTTTATACTGTGCTCAAAAAACGTTGACCTTGTCAGTGACGGGCCAAGGATAGGATAGTAGTGGCACACTTCCCTGTGTAGGCAATAAGGGTTATTTGTAAATAATTTAAAAATAATATTAAAATCAACTAAACGCTGAACAATAGCTTTTATTTAACTTGCACTTGGCAAGTCTAAACAAAGACAGATAAAATACTCCTTAGTGGCAGAAACTTCCAACCCCTCTGTTTTAGTATAACACTAAAGCCTTGTGGTAAGACTATGCTAAGAATAAAGGTGTATTACATAAAGGAAATACATATCATATTGATGTACTTTGGAATAAAACCATAGACATTGGTAGAAAGATAAAATAGTCTCTTTAGGTTCACTACAGATCTCATTTAAAGACGCATGATCTGTTCCATATCAATTGTTCCCCAGTCATCACTAAACTGCTGTGAATCAATCTTTGGCTTTAGTTTCTCTCACTGCTAATTCTAGTGGCAAACATTTGCTTCTTGGTTTACTAAGATATAAAGAGGACAGATACAGTAACGTTGCATTTGTAAATTATTTTCAATTGCTAGGCAAATAGTGATTACATTTTCTCGGTGGCAATTGTGACAGAAATAAGGGCACCTCTATTTAGTCTGTGTAATACTCTCCTCTCCCATCATTGCCCTGTTATTATTCTCAAGATCACTTACTTTTTACTTGCAACTTTTTTAAGTTGATGAGAACATTAAATTTATCAGCTATCCAAATACATTTGAAGTTTATTAAGACTCCATGCTGCCTTTCAACTGGAAATAGATGAGGAAAAGAACTTACTTTTAAAGAAATTAAAGTAATAAAGCAAAATGGGTACCACTTTATTTTAAGTGCCCATTAACGGGAGCATAAGAAATAGAGTCAAAATGGAAATCTCAGATAAATAAACATATGAAACACATGCCATTCCTTCTACACAAGCATGGAGACATTAGTCCAGCAATCAGCTCATACAGAGCACATGTCCAAAGCCTTTCAAACAAGAATACTTTAAAGATCTATTTCCTATTATTAAAGATGGGGTCTAATTGAAATCTCAATTTGTATGAAGGAGTCATTTAAATGATTAAGAAAACGCTTTCATTTATTGATGATAAATCTTAATTCATTTTCTCCATTAGCAACTGCAAGTCTTTTGGTTAAGGATGATATGAAATGCTTTGTACAAAATGATGTGATTCATGACAATTTTATTCCTTGTAAATGAGATCGACACAAATTTTCTTAAACTGTGAATATTATTTTTGGTGTCTTGAAGAACTGCTAGTTGCTTCCTAAATCTTTAAAATTTGCTTCATTTAAATATGTTGGCTAATTGCTGGAGTTAATGATGATGAATAGAATCAGGATTAAATTTTTAATATATTGGATTGGCTCTAGTCTTGGCAGAGCCCAGCTATATATGTATACTAGGTTCTTCTGAGTTGCCTGAAAAGTTTCCTACATTAAAACCATTTTCCTAATAGGTAATAAGATACCAAAAACTTTATTTAAAGTTACTTATTTAAACCATTGGTTACATAAAATCACATTAAAATAACCATCAGGGAAGTGTAATGAGGTAGCACCTTAGTAGCTATTATCTTTATTTCTTAGCCTCTCATACCACATGGTGGTTTTGTAAATCAAAAGATGTTGAAAAATGGGGCACTGACTAAATCCTAAGTGGGAGGCTCAGAAAGGTAACTAGGAACCAGGAATGAAGGCTGTGTAATTTAGGAAGAATCTGACCTAAAGTAGGCGAGATCTACTTCGAAACCCTTTCTAAGGCTAGATAATCAACTAACAAGGCAAAAATAAAATAATTTCATAAATGATTATCTTTTCCTCCCTCAGCCTTTTCATTTTTTTTCAGATATTGATAACACAGTTGACTTAAATATGATGAAAATTCATTTGCATTAAAGAAAACACTTAAATTCTTTCAGAATCTTGCATAAGACCTAATTATACACCTCTGTAAATACAAGATAATTGATGACTGAAAGGTTAAGACAAAAGATTGACCTCAACTTTTGTAATTTATAAAATCGAGCTATTTGGCCATATGACTTATGTGCATTAATTTGTTTCTATTAGGATGATGACTAAAACTTAATAGCAAATATAAAGAAAAAAACAATATGGATATATTTAAAAGTATAGAAACTTTATTCAATAAGACATTTTCATGTATTTACAAAATTTTAGGCCTGTGTCAGAAATATGATTCTGACATCAGTTCCATTGCTTCCAAATGACTGCCATTTAACTATAACATAAGCATTTTATTTGTAAGATATTTATTTCTTGAGATTATGATTTCATGCAAAATGAACAAAACTAACCAACCAACAAAATGAATGCACATGCTATCATAGGCATGAGTGTTTTCATGTAGTGATTATAGATAGATTTAGTGTTACAGATTATTTGCTGTTATTTTTTTTTCTCTTTGAGCATAGAAAGAAACACATATAAAGCTTGGTTAAAGGCTCTGTGGCTAGAATGAGGAGCCAATCTGCTTGGGAATCAGCTTCTCAGAGCTATCTGGCCAGTGTAGCATTTTCCTGAATTAGCATAGTTGAGAGTGGAGAATCTATAGAAAATCACCTGTTTGATATTCTGTGTCCTTGGAGGTTAGCAACTGCCAATTCTGCGTTCTTTGAGCAGATTTATTCATAACAAACTGAGGCAAGCCTTTCTTCTATCAAGCTCTTGAAGAGAGCTTGAAGACATATGACATGTGTGTGCAGAGATATGTATGGGAATTTTGTAATGAGGCTACTGTTTTCTCCATTGTCCTAGCTCTAGTTCTATATAAAGACATTGGTCTTTGAATGGCCCAGCCCAGCCATTTCCCCTAAGTAAATAGCACTCAATGAATGTGGTCATGTAAAATAATTTATAATGTATGGGATTAAAACTAAATACCAAACCAAGACTGGAATTAGGTCAAAGCCAAGTATGATATATAACAAGTTATAGACATTTAAGAATTGATTGTAAATCAGATCTATATCTATAACTATGCTAATTTTATTTATTTAAGGTGCTTTTTCTTTTCAAACCAATTAACTGTCTCAATTCTTTTAAAATAATAAAATATTAATTAAATAATATAATTACAATATTCATAGTGAGTATATTTTAACAAGAAAAATACATATTCGAGGGTATATAACCTCATTTCAGATAAGAGAGATCAAAATAATCAAGGTTTGATGGCAAGAGATATGGAATATATTTCTATTTTTACTTCACAATACCTACCAGATGTATAAACTATTTTGTCTAACAAGTCTCCAAACACATGAAAATGGACATTTAAAAATGATATTCTATTTCTTATTTTCCTGATGGCTAATAGCATCTGAACAAAGTTCTAAGAGAGTTAACTTCAAGAGTAATATCATACACAAATGTACAAAGATCATAATTGTACAGCATTATGCATTTTCACAAACTTGACATATCTGTGTATACAGTACCAGATCTAGAAACAGAACATTATTATCATTCATTACCTCATGTGTCTTTTCATTCATTATGCCCTGATTCTGATTTCTATCAGTATAGGTTAATTTTGTCTTTAATGCACTAAAACAAATCAAATCTGGTGGGGTATTTTTGCTCGATATTATATCATACAACTTATTCATACTATTGCAGGTAGTTATATATTGTTCTTATTGTTCCATAGTATTTTATGTGTGAATATAACCAAATTTATTTAAAACAACATTTTAAATTTATATAATTTGGAAAAAAGAGCCCTTGGATTTTTGAAGGGGGACTATATAATTGAATATAATACAAAAACATAAATGTTTAAAAAATTAAAATTCTATTTTTAAGCACAAGAGAGCTAGGGAGAAGCCACAAATGCAACCTTTCCAATCAAAACATGTTAAAAATACATATAGAAAAATTCAATATTCCACACCAATTAAGAGATTTTAATTCATATCTATAAACACTTTAAGTATGATAAGCCATATTGAGTTTTCTTTGCTAAATAAATGAGCAATGACATGGACATTTTGCAAAACTGATAAATATTAATTGATAATTAAGTCATTAATGATGAAAAAAAAGTTAAGAATCATCCATTTGACCTCAGGAGGGAAAGCTCATCCAAATCAGTTAATGTCTAAACCTGATATATCCTTAAAAATGTAAAGCAGCTTTGGCCTATGAGAACTCATGCTAATTTAAATTAATGACTACCAAAGGATTCATAAAGCAGAGATCCTGCTTTAATTTGGTTTATTATATAATATAGCCTCATTTATAATCAGGAGTTGAATTTCCAAATTATAAATATGCTAGAACTCCTTAAAACCATTATCATGAAAAACTTACAAAAGGTCCCCTGATACTCTTGTTTACATTATCAATTTTGTAAACAAAAAAAAAATGTTCTGGTTATAAATTTCAAATTAGAGCTCTCAATTAATGAAAGGTAAAAAACATCTTTGCCAAACCTTTTATATTTTCTCTAAATATTTATGATGTTTGGGGCATTTTATGAAAGGAAAAGTCTCTTTACCTCAGAGATGTACCACATCTGATGTGTCCATGCTCAACCTAGAGTTTCACGGCTATTTCTGCAGAATCTCCATAAATTTCCACTTTTGTCTTGCCACACCTTATATATATCCTGCTGCCTTACCTGCCTTTGATATTTCCTACATTTATTCTGTAGCATATCTCCATAAAATCATCCTTCCCCTATTATATCTTCACAGAGAAGATGAAAAATGAGTCTGCCAGTAATCATCCACCTCACGACTATTAGAACAGTATCAAGAGTCTAAAGCATTTCCAAGAACTGAGTGTCTTTATTATCACAAACACATGACTGGAACTATAAATTCAGCCAATGCAGAGAATTTTTATTGGTTCAATTTTGTATTGAGGTTTCACAGCAATGACATTTCTTCTCAAAAGACAACAGCAAAATGTCCAATAGCATGTAGCTAAGGAAGAACCTGGCCATAAAAGGCAGTGCAAGGAAAGGATAAATAGTTGCACAACTAGGATTACTAGACTTCAAGTGAGTTGTAAAAAAGAAAATAAGTTTTATCAGTGGGACAACTAATGACTGAGGGGATTTCCAAGAGAAGAAAATATTTCCTATATGTGAAAAATTAAATCTAATTACTGAATATTTACCATATAAAAATACCATGGGAAAAAATGCCATGGACATTAATAAAAAAGAGTCAACCTTGTTCACAGTCATTCACAGTGTGTAAGATTTGTATTTTAGTGATAACTATACTTCACACCAAAAATATGATTGAGAAATGCATAATAGTAGAGAAAACAATTTTTACCTGCAAAGCATGGCATCTTTGGACTTGAATCTTGAGATGTGATGATTTCTGGTAAAGCTAATTTGTGCATTTTAATTATGGCATTTACTGGAAGTGCTCATTGGGAAGAGAGGAAAAGGAAGTTTGAGTAGAAGAGTGTCCTGAACAAAATTATATTGGCAGCAGCAATTAGTTAATGGAGGAAAAGAAAAATGGAAAAAGATTTTCAGCTTCAAAGGCATTTCATAAGCACAAGAGACTTTAGGTAATGTCCTGGCCATAAAAAGGTCCAGAAGTAGCAGCAAAGTAGAATTATTGTTGTTATTTTTTTAGTTTTCTGAAGCTCAGGTGATGTGAAAAGGAAAGTCATTGGCTTGGAGGTAAGGGAATAAAAGATATTATCATCTCATTTCTACCCACATTTATACTATTTCTAGGAGAGGAACAATGACTCTTTAGAATGCCTCTAGCTCAGCTTGAAGCTGCCACTAAGGGCATGGCAAACAGAAACTGTAAAAACCCTCTGTGTTACTGAACCTGGGACTTTAGTAAGCTCCTGCTTCCAATTAGAAGAGTAGCAGGCTGAGCCACAATCCAGCCAGGTAAGCCTGAGTCAGGTAGTAGGAAAAAGGAAGGACAGTGAAAAAGTAGAGAGGTCAAAGCAGTGGGTGTATAGACCTGAAGGAATGCTCTGGCAGCTAGACAGACTTTAGAGATTTGGCTACCAGGTGTTTAAGAGCTACCTTCCCAGCCATAGTTGAAGCTGAAAATGATAAAATACACTGAATTTCTGGAAATCATGTTCACTTTCCACCTGCATTCCTGATCCCATCCCCCATTTCCTTTGCCACCTACTTCTATCAATAACTCACTTCCTCTTCCATCTTCAGATTCTGTCAGCTCCTTCCTTCTGGATGCAGGTTGCATTTGTCTCAAAAGACACAATATAAATTATTTCCTTCACTCTCAGCAGACTGAATTCTTCAACAAGCAGGAGGCTATGGCAGTAGACAAGGGCAGATGTCTTGGGTGCCTAGGCTAGTTATGGGTGTTGAAGGATGGAGGTGAGTGAGGTACGGTAGGTGGACCTGGTACAAAAGCTGCACAAATTGAAACCAAGGTGATTCTAGTGAAAAAATAAACAATGAGCCAGACAGTCCCACTAAGGCATAAAAACATTTTAAAAAGACAAAATGAAACAAGATAAAATGCCCTTGAACTCTGAGACTTCTGGAACTGATGGCAATTTTCCATAAGCACATTTTTTTATGAACATGCAGATAGTCCAGCTCACTCGGTGTGCACTTGAACTGCCACATCATTTCTGCAATGCCCTTTAGCACCAAATTTTAGTAAAACAATTTATAAAGGGTTACCTTTTTATCTCCAGTCCCATACCAGGTAAACTTTCACAAACACGTGTCTCTACTTTTCCTTTAAGACTTCATTTTTCGACATCACTGGTAATTCCACCATAGCCAAATTCAGTGATCCTTTCTTGTCTTGCATGCCCCTTAACTTTTTTTTTGCATCATTCAATTATAATTCTGCTGCCCCTTTTTCAGATCTTCTCATAAAAACCTATACTGCCTTGGTTTTCTGTATATTTCTGTTCACGCATTCTTGATCTTCACAGAGAACAAAAGAGAAGAAAAACCAGACCACATATCAGTGGACAAAGTAGTCAGATTCTGGATACACTGAAGGTAGAACCACAGGATATGGTGGTAACTCTGACAGATGGGGGAGATGGGAAGAAACCATAAAATTTTGGATTATACAACTGAAAGAATGGGTGTGCCACCAATTAAAATGAAAAGGTACATGAAAGGACACAGCTTCAGGAGAAGATCAGTAGTTCAAGTTGTGATATTCTGTGTTTTAAGTATTTATTAGATATTTTAACAGGATATTAAGTGGGTAGTAAAATATATAACTCTGGACTTCAGAAAGAAATCTAGGTTGGGGATTAAAATCTAGGATTCACTAGCATTTAGATGGACGCATGAGCCAGGTAGCAAATATTAAAACAGCAAGATCTTGCAAAAGTTGTATCAATAAATATGTATTAAGCACCTACCATATGCCAATCTCTGTGAGAGGCACCTTTGAATATTTTATCACACAGAACCCTCACACAAACCCTGTGAAAAAGTTTTACATAAGAAATGATGAGGAAACTGCATCTTCAAGAGGTGGATGAATTTTTCTAAAGGACAAAGCTAGCAGGTTATAAAGCAAGGATTGAAGTCAGTGCTTGTTCCACTGCCTCATTTTTAACCACTCTCGAGTATCTGTAAGTGTTGCTCCTCACAGAACTGATAATTCCTCAGTATTTATTTGCCCCTCAGATATTTGTGTCACAGGAAGGGGATGAAATTTACTGCCATGTGACCTCAGGACCCTGTAGATAAATGACATGCCATGGGAGCATTCTGTTTTCAGTGGGCATGAGCACCCCGGGGCATGGGTATGAGGCCTCTTCCCATGAGACATGAATAGCCTGCCTGTTCTCAAAGTGCTGTGAGGTGCATCAGAAGACACTGATTTCTCTCAGCTACACCCACTCAGGTTTACTTCAGAGCTAGAAGCAGCTCATCACCTCTGAGGCTTTGGTGTCTCACCATCTCTGTAAATGCTTCCTCATCAGCCTCTTCTCTTTAGCTTTGGGTGTTCTTTTTTTTCTTTTCATTTTCACCCCTGCCCCCACTTTTTTTTTCAGTTTCTTTGAACTGAAAAGGAAGTGCTGTCATTAAAAGTAGAAACCTGAAATGACGGAGACAGAGGCGGGTGGCAAGGAGGTAGAGCATGAGGCAGCTTGACCTTAGTGTCAGGACAAAGGAAGGTAATGCCAGCTAGCCCCTTTGGAATAGAGATCTGCCATTTTGGTTTCTTTTGATGCTTTCATTTTCTTCTTCATGGAGTATTTGTGATCATGGAGCTAGAATATGAATTTTAGAATCTCTCATTTCGCCTACTATTTTAAGGTCTCTGACCTGGAGAAACACCTACCTTTTCCTCTGAACTTTTAGAAACTGGCTTTTTAGAATCTAAGAAAGCCTTCAGTCTATCTCCTGTCTCTCATCCTCCTCTTTCTAATTCTCTATTATGTGGAAATCTCCAAACCTGGGGGTTTCCTAATTGTTGTCTACATGTGCATCTTTTATTCTACTAGCTTCCAAGTTCTTCAAAGACAATACCCTGCCTTAACTTCTCTGTGTTCCCCAGTATCCAGCCCAATACTAGTTCCTTAGTAAGTGTTTACATTACACCTGCTGAGTTATTACATTTCAATACCTCCCATGGGCCCTAACATGGCCATGCATGGTAGCTCATAGAGTCAACAAATACCTCAGACTCTGAGATAACAGACTGACCACAGAGGGTACCCTCTACAGCTAAAAGCAGAAGCAGCAACCTTTCTGGTTCACTGGCTTTTTCCTGAAGCTCAAAGGATATAGCTCTTCTCCCATCAGGATTCTTATTGCAGTTCTTCCCTGACCTCAATGTTCAGACTCACCTGCTTCTCACCAAAACCTCTGCTGTCTGCCTAGTACTAGGAGGAACTACCATGTCAGCTCTCTACTCTGTATGTCACCTTTTCCTGGTGTCTTACATATATTTCTTTCAATTAATCTCATGACAAATCCTCCTATGAAGATGAAGAAACTGAGGCCCGGAGGAGATAAATAATTTCCCAAGATCCCACAGAGAACAAACAAGTGGTAAACTGAGGTATAGAATCCAGATCCGTTTGCCACTGAGCCATTCCCTTCTGATTTCACATTGCCTTGGTCATGAATGATGAAATTTAAAAAAATCAAATCCCACTTTCCTTGCATTCTAGTTTCGTGATATACTATCTTTAACTGGCTTCAATAATCATACTTTTTCTGAGCTTTTCTTTTATATGTTTGATTCCTGTTTGACACCATATTCCCCTCCTTTCCTCTTTCCCTTGCCCCTCAGATAGAGGGGAATATGAGAGTTCTCTGAGTCCCATCCTTTTTTGTCTTGTGAGAAGGTTATTATTTGTAATGCCATTTGCTACCAGATTTGTAACTCCTACCTACATGCTGACAATTTTCAGATTCATGCCTCTGGTCCTGGCCTTTCTTATAGAGCTCTAAACCTTCCTACTGGACATTTTACTTGGATGTTTCATAAACATCCCAAACTGCAAATTTCCACAGCTAAATTAAATCTTTTTTCTCCAGGTTTTAAATTTCTGTCAAAACATCATCTACTCATTCAGCCAAGCCATGAAATCTTAGAGGAATCACCCCATACCTGCTTCTTGCTCACCAATCTAGTCACCAAATCCTCTCTATAGTACTCCTCAAATGTTTCTTACCTCCCTTTCTCTTGTTCTCATCCCCACTGCCATTTTCTTAGTTTAGATTTGCATCACCTCTACAGATTAGTTTATCTGATTACAGTCTCTTCCCTTAATCTGGTTTTCCCCACATGCCATCAGAGTTATGTTTGTAAAAACAATCTAATACGGTATTCCCTGTCTTAAGAGATTCATCAATTGCCATATAACAGGACACAAAATGCTCAGAATCCTGTCCTGCTAAGCCCAACTATACATTGCATTGACAACATTTTTGTTTGTTTGTTTTGTCTTTGGTGCCATTACATGGCCATTCCTTGCAATGTCTTTGTCCCTTCTATTTTGTATTCATTTTGCCTGAACTGCCCTCCCTCCACTCTTCACTCTTGGAAAAACCTGAAAACATCCTTTAAAGCCAAGATCCAATTTCATTTTTGTGAAGCTTTCCCTGACCCATCTGAGTGGCATTAATTACTCCATCTTTTTTGATTCTATAATATTTTTTTTCATACAGCTATTACAGCCTGCATCACACTCTGCCAGTTAATTTTTGAGGCTTGACTCTCCAGCTAGATTGCTAGCTTCTTGAAGGTAACAGCTGCATGTCATTCATCTCTGAAGCCTATACATTCAGCATAGTGTGAGACACGCAATAAGCCCTTGGAAAAATGTTTGCTGAATTCGACTTAATTTAAATGATACATAATGTGGAAAATAATATTTCATATACAGAATTGACAAAACTCACTTAACAGACAACTGTTTAGAGTCATATCTATTCCCAAAAATGAGATGCTTCAACAATCACAGTGCAAAAGGAAATAATTAGGTTTGCCATATACACAAACTTCTGTACTTCCAAAGTGACTTCAAAAGAGAGAAATTTTGCACAGAACTGTTTGTATTGAGCAGGATGTAGCTTTCCCCACAGCAAGCATGACAGGAGAAACAATTAAGCCTCCAGAGTGTTACTAATTTGTTCTTATGGAGGAATGTAGCTGGCAATCCCTGAAGCAACTGTTAGGTGGGTTACAGACATCTTGAGAATCATCTATAACCTGTAAGACTTGCTTGTCCTCAGGGATGTCATTCCTAATATGTAGCTGTAAAGTGTTGCTTAAAAATCCATAATGGAGACTGGCATAGAGGTTTGCATAGAATATCTCACTAAGTGACTAATGATCTCCAAAGCCCTGATGCTTGTTACATCTGCCTTTCTCTGAGACCATGGATTATTATACTTGCCATCTTCAACACCAATGAAAGAGCTCTGGACAGCCAGGTGAGAGGCTCTGTAATGTGACTCTAATAATAACTATCAAAGCATTAACAATGAGACAATGAACATATAAAATCATACATAAATGACAGACAAATTATCATTTGTATAATTTTTATTTACCATTCTGCCTTGTATTTAATCTTGATTGTTGTGGTAAAGTTTGTATATTTATTTTCATTTTATCTTAGCTGCCACTGTGTCCTCCATTTTGTGCTAGATATCTATATTTAGGTTTTTGGAACTAGCAAGAATAACCAGATTTTCTAGTCTCTAGCTGAGGGCTCTCTGCAAAGACACAGTACTGCTCAATTTCATTGTCATCCAGATATGATAAATTATATTACATTAATCTTTACCAAATTCTGGTCAGAGGGAAAGAAGAACAAAGTCTTCCCTTTCAAAGTCATGGATAGAAAATGCAGAAAATCCAGGAATAGAACTCAGATTGCTAAGTCCCCTATATAGTGCATTCACATATATTTTGAACAATGAAATAAGGAGTATAAAGACATATGTCAAGGCCATTGGGAGCTGAAACGTCAAAAGGTGTGTGTGTGTGTGTGTGTGTGTGTGTGTGTGTGTGTGTGTGTGTGTGAAAGGGGTCAGATGAGAGCTGAAAATAGAAAGAGTTGATGAGGAAGGCAATAAGAGCAAGCTGCTCTCAGGTGGCATTAGCTGTAAAAGAGCAATCTTCCTGGTCAATCCACCAGTGGTACTTGAAGGCTGGTAGAAGGTGATTAAAAGAAGGGAGTTTTAGGTGTGCAAAGAACTCATCTGGAAGACATAATAGATTTTAAATCCTAAAGTGAATTTGAAATCAGCTTTTATTTCCCTTTTTTTCTTTTTTCTTTCTTTTCTTTCTTTCTTTCTTTTTTTTAAAGCACAGAGGGAATCTGATTGAACGAACATCTTAGCTTGTAGCCCAGCCAAGAGTTCACAAGGCCCTGAGAAAACCTTCTGCCTGCCTCCCCCCAGGCCTCTGAAGGTCCCACAGGCTCTGCAGCTGACAGGAGAGGCTGCTGGAATATGAAGAGTGGTGCCAAGACTGTCACCAATGGCCCAGTTAGAGAGACTTGTGTTCATTCACTGTCTCAGCTTAAGGGGCCTTTGTGGGGAATGGCAATCCGCAGTGTGAATTTCAATAGGATCTTTAAATCTCTCAGAAATTTTTCTCTTTTCCAAGGAAATTTCCCACTGCTTAACACTTGTAGATTGACAGCTCTGCAGGTATCACTCTAATATAGCAGTTCCTTTCTTACTCCTTACTGTACCTAGGGCCTTGTTTCCTAAAGACTTAAGTACACACACACACACACACACACACACACACACACACA